>JAKSZT010054547.1:1129896-1183942 GCA_026826555.1 Tolypeutes matacus
GGACAGCCTGGAGGGAGGGCAGCCTGGAGGGAGGGCAGCCTGGAGGGGGTCGCCGTCGGCAGGTCGAGGGTGCCAGGAAAGCCGGTGAGCGGTGGCGGCGCCAGGCGGCCTGGGGAGCGACTAAGAGGTTGGGGGGCCGCAACCAGACCTGCGCCCTTTCGAGAAGCCTGGATGAGAAAGGAAGGAGCGAGGCCCACAGGAACGCGGCGCCAAGGGGGTTTTGTTCTTCGTCTTCCGGCCTTTAAGCGCGTCTAGACCTTGAGCGCTGCACGGCCTTGCGGGCGCCCCAGAAGCGTCACCCGCGTGCAGTCGTGGGCCCTCGCCTACTCCCGAGAGCAAGGCCGTGGACCCGGGCCCACGGGCAGGGTCTGTAGCTTGAAGGCGCCCGGGCATGAGTTGGGGCGGGCGGGCGTGGGCCGCGCCCCAGCTCTCGTTATCCCGCCATGTCCGCGCTGGCGACCCCAGACCGCCCCCGCGGCCCCGGGCAGGCCCCTGGGCCCGGAAGCGCCGCAGAAGCCGCCCACGAGCCCGCACGCCCGGCCTCTGGATAGACTGGGAGGCCCGAGGGCGGCCATAGTGAGGATCCAGTTGATCGTCAGCTTTTTGCCGACCCTCTCTCCTCTCCTCACTAACAGAGCCTAAGCCGAACAGTTCTTGTGTAAATTTAATCTAAAGCCAGAATTGTTTGCATGGGTTGGTCCTTCGGGATATTTTTGATCCGCAAGGATTAGCTGTTCACCAGGTTTTATGAGCACCAGACCTGGATTGTGGTCGTTTTCATTCTGGTATGATCTCCATCCCTAAAATCGGAAACAGAAGTTTCATAATGGTTTTTTGGTTGGTGTTTGTTTGTTTGTTTGAGGTTCGGGCCTGGGGATTGAGCCAGGTCCTCCTACGTGGGGAGCAGGCGCTCAACCGCGGAGCCACATTCGCTCTGCACAGTGCTGAGTGTTGTTTTGATAGCTCCTGTGGAATGTCGTCTGAAGTACACCGATGCCACTCGCCCTGTGCTTAGAAGACACTGTTTTATTCTGTTTGCTCTCTTTGCCCCCAACCAAAGGGAAAAGTCTTTTTTTCTCAAATACCTTAAAAACTCGACAAGAGAAAAGGACCAGTGTCTCTTTTTTGTTTGTTTGTGGGGAAACATCTTGTTTACGGAATAGTCTTTATTGTTAGCCCTTTTCCCACCCTTCACAAATATATGTAACTTCCTCCTTGTTTTAGAAACAAGATCTCATTATTATTGGACTAATCGTAGTGACACTCTGATTTTAATAAAAAGCACCCATGAGACATTGGTGGACCTGGGTTCAAATCCTGAGAATTGGATCTTGATGATAACAGAGACCCCCTGACATGGACTTAGCCTCCGCAACTCATTTTTTTGCAGTGACTGCAGCCTGGTACCTGGCAGGTCCCGGGGAAAGCAGGTCCTTCTCTGAAATGCCAGCCACATCAGAGTAAAGGTGGATGGCTGTTTAAAATGCTTCCTTCCAGTCAGGCTTGGTCCTTGACGCCACCATCTTAGCCCTTGCAAACTGGGCAGAGAAATTCCAACTATTTCAATGCATTTTCTTTTGTTCACAAAGTAGTCCATGCCCTGCAAATATGTTTTTGTCCTAGGTTGTCTTTATAAAACTGTCAGATGGGGAAAAATCAGCCAAATAAAAGCACAACTTATATGGAATGTTGACCACAAAATATATAATTCTTGGTACTACATTGAACATAAGTAAGGGAAGTGTCGCCTCTTTGCAGATGCTGTATTTTGTTTTCAGCCTCTCTGGCTGGTTAGCTCTTTTGTAGGCTTATGAGATTTTAGAGTAGGTAATATGACTCTATTTCACAGTCACAGACTACAACCTAACAACATCCAGTCACTTCAAAATGTAAGCCACTGGGGAGCAGATGTGGCTCAGTGGTTGAGCGCCTGCTTCCCACATACGAGGTCCTGGGTTCCATCCTCAGTACCTCCTAAAACAAAATAACAAACAGAAAAAAAAAAAAAACCAACTCGGGAAGCCAATGCAGCTCAGTGGTTAAGTGCAGGCTTCCCACATACAAGGTCCCAGGTTCAATCCCCGGCCCCTGGTGCCTTAAAAAGGTAAATAAGCCATTAGTCAAGAACGCGCTCTAGCCAGAGTGGGACGAGAATGGGGAGAGCCCAGCGGGGGCAGAACGTGCCATGGCAGTGCTGCTCCAAGCTCACCTGGTGGCTGTGTGCGCAGCTGCCAGCTCAGCTGGCACTCTGGTGGCACCTAATGATCTTGCCACCACGGAAGGCTGTGCCCGCAAAGTTTTAGTGCGCCTTTTCCTTCAGGAGAGTAACTGGCTGAGGCCTTCCCCACCCGGCCCCTGCCCTGCCCTGCCCTGCCCTGCCCTCCCCCTCCCCCTCCCTCCCCTGCCCCTCCTCCTCCCTCCCCTGCCCCTCCTCCTCCCCTCCTCCCCCCTCCCTCCTCCCCCTCCCTCCCTGCCCTCCCCTCCCCCTCCCCCTCCCTTCCTCTTCCGCCCCCCTTCTCTCCCCCCCACTCTTTGCTAAGTGCCTCAAGACACAGGGTGTCGCCCACAGGGTATTTAAAAACTTCCAGGGAATACAGGACATCTGTCAAACACTGCCAGCTGCTAGCTCCAGAGAGTCCACGGTTTTAATTCGAGATTGTGCTGCTTCCTTGATGGTGTCATCATTTGGCAAAGCTGAGGGCTTGGCGGTTGCTGTGATAGAAAGTAAGTACCTGGTGAAAACCAGCGGGACAGGAAATAAAGGACGTGTGTCAGGATGACCCTAAAGCACGAGGCTGTGTAGGGACCCCTAGGAGCCCGTCCCCGTTGGTGAGAATTGGTGCTGCCTGAAGAATGGAAATACCAGCTTCTCTTGCAGTGATTGTATTTTTTTTTTTTTTTAAGATTTTATTTATTTTATCCATTTTAACCCCCCCCCTTCCCCATTTGCTGTTTTGTGTCCATTCGCTGGGCAACTCTCCGTGTCTGTTTCCTGCCATCTCTTCTCATCCTCCTCCTCCAGTCCTCACCAGGATTCGATCCTGGAGACCTCCGATGTAGGAGAGAGGGGTTCTGCCGCCTGCGCCACCTCAGCTCCTAGTGATTGTATTTTATATGTTCAAATGGCACTAAGTTGTTCAGTCAAAAGTCCATAAGCTTTTGTACCTATTATACGGCCCACCTGGGGATTGTCCTTGGCCTGAAACGCCCTGAACATTTCCTGCGGTGCTGAGGGCCTGCGATGTGAGGAAGCTCGGGCCCCTGGCTCCGAGTGCCTTCCTGGGTAAATTTTCTTCCAAGAAAAAGAGGAGAGAGGAGTAAGGATGAATGAACCTGGACCTACTCGGTCATGAAGGGCAGAAGACGACTCCACGGCGCGCTGCTAGGCTGGGGTAGGGCTGCCCCAGCAGGGTCCCGGGCAGTGTTTGGAGGTGACCGGAGGTGCGAGCGCGAGCCACCGCCCCTTCCTTTCCTTCCTGAGCATTCTAGAATGAGTCTAGAAACTATGGGCAGTTTTAGTTATTTTAAATTGTGTCTTTTTAGTTAATAGATCTGCCCAAGAACAGTGAAGTGAACATTGAAAAATACATTGTGTTGGAGGAATCGGTTTTCGTTTTAGAGAATTACGATTTATAACAAAAGTTTTGGGAAGCAGAGGACAGCAAAGCACCATCAGCCTGTCTCCCTTAGGACTCCTCTTGTGCTTTGAGGCAGCTGAGCCTGGGCTCTTGTTGCCTTCAGCAGCTCTTCGTTCTTATAGTGGGAAGGTCTGTGCTCTTAAGTGGGTATCCCATTTTATATTCTGATCCCCGCTTCCAGGAGGTGATGTAGCCTGGTATGTTACATCACGCTTGGGTCTCAGACAGAAGCTCTAGACTCGGCAGTGAGACCTGGGACAAAGGGCTTAATTTCTGAGTCTCAATTTCCCCAACTAAAAAAATGAGGGGAATATTTACTTCACAATTGCTGTAAACGTAAAGAAAAACATTTATGAAGTGCCAGCACACACTCAGAGCTCAGTACATAGTGCCTTGCTATTAATAATACACCGTAAACATTTCCTTTTGTCTCAAAGCTTTGTGGCCACAGTTTTTGTGTGTGTGTGACCACATTTTAATAACTGCATGCTATTTTATCAAGTTGTGGTCATTGTTATTTGCTTAACCATTTGTCTACCAGGTTACCTTTAAATTTTCACTAGAATAGAAAACTGCAGCAAGCGCTTCACGCACTACCCAGGTTTTAGTCACTCAGCGGATTTTGACGCGCTTACCACACACCGGGGCCTTTGCTTGGCCGTGGGAGGCAGAGTGCGGCCTCGAGCCCGCGTCGGGGCGGAGCACAGAGCCCTCTGGCCTCTGGTGAGCACGGCACTGACCCACTGACCCACTGACTGAGCGCGGAGGACAGTGTCAGAGCCACGTGGAGTGAGACGCGAGAGAGGGCTCCACAGGGCAGCAGTGCTGAGACCCGAGGGGAAAACCTAGACGTCTGGGCAGCCAGGAGCGGGGGCGATGAACCCCGGGGGCGGGAGCGGGGCAGCCGCCGGGGGAGGCCGCCGGGGGGGGGGGGGGGCCCGGGGGGGGCGGGGGGGCCGCGGGGGGGGGCCCCGGGGGAGGCGCAGTGGCCGCCAGGGGAGGCCGCCAGGGGAGGCGCAGTGGCCGCCAAGGGAGGCCGCCAGGGGAGGCCGCCGGGGGAGGCCGCCGGGGGAGGCCGCCAGGGGGGGCCGCCAGGGGAGGCGCAGTGGCCGCCAGGGGAGGCCGCCAGGGGAGGCCGCCAGGGGAGGCGCAGTGGCCGCCAGGGGGAGGCCGCCAGGGGAGGCCGCCAGGGGAGGCGCCGCGAGCCGCGCGGAGCTGTATGTGCCCCAGATCGTGAGCCCCGGGGCAGTTGAGGGGCAGAGGCCATGTAGCCTCACCCGAGCCCCCTCCGTTCATGCAACTTCTATAGTATGTTTTACTTGTACTCTTGACAAGTTTATAATTTTATTACAATAAGGTTTATTTTAATATAATTATGTACAATTTCATATCCATTATATCATTTATTTACAATGTAGCTTATATTACGAATTATAATATAAATCGCCTTGAACACTTAATATTTTTTCTGACATAAAATACATTTCATTCTAAAATGATGAAAGCTGGGAAGCGGCTGTGGCTCAATCAGTGGGGCTCCCGTTTGCCATGTGGGAGGCCCCGGGTTCGGTTCCCGGGGCCTCCTGGTGAAGGCAGGCCCGCCCGCACGGCGTGGTTGGCTGGCCCGGGGAGCACAAGCAGCAAGGGGGGATAAATGAATAAATAAATAAAAAATCTTTAAAAAAAAAAAAAATAAATAAAATAAAATGATGAAAGCTCTTATCAGCGTAATAGGCAGAAAGGATACCTTAATTTTGTATTAGTTTGTGATTTTTGGTTACCAGTGGAATTAAAATTTTTCCTATATCTCTCTTTACTTGTTCTTTGTTTTAGTTTTCAAATTATCTGTAAGAACATTTTTTATAGTACAGTTTTCAGTTTATCTTTTTGATTAGTATAAATACTTGTCCTTTTCTGTTTGAATTACATTTTGGACACAAAAGTTTAAAGTTTATGTAGTTCGATATATAAAATTATAGTTTTTAAAACATTATTCCCTACTCCCAAGGTTTTCCTTTGGTTTTTCTATAGTTTACTTTTTTAAAAAGTTTAGTTCCGGGTATTGAGGCAAGTTCCGGGTGTTGAGGCAACTTGAGGCCAAGTTTCTGCTGATATGGAGCCTAGATTCTGTTAACTTTGAGGTGATGGAGTCTTTAACAGGGTCAGCTAAAAGATTACGCCTCATTGGCAGGGTTTCTATTTGAGGGAGTTAGGGGAGAAGACTTCGTAAGGCAATTTCATCCCCTCTCTGTGATACAGACAAAGGCACTACCACAAGCTGTACAGCTTTTACTTTGTTCTGAGAACAAGACAGGTTTCTAGTAACGGAATTTTTCAGCTAGAGCTTCGATTACATCTCCTTCTTCAGGGCAGTTTCTGGCAAGTGAAGCAGATTGAACTAAGTGGAAAGTTTTTTGCATCTTTTCCTCTACTTAAAATGGATAATAAGATATCTCTCTCCATGGCCAAAATCATTATCACTGGGACAAGCTTGACTCTTGGTGGAGTAAGGGAGCTAGAAGAGAAAGCAGGAGGAGTAATAATAACGGTTAGCTTTTAGGGATATGCCTTGTATGACTAGACAGGCTCTGTGGGATTCCCACGGGGAAAGGCAGTGTCTTTATAGGCCCAGGTCTCCATCGTGTTCTGTAGACTCTTCTCACTACAGTGCACAACGTAAGGAATCAAATGTGGCTCACCTTCCAGAAGAGTTTGAATACTTCTGGCATATATATATATATATATATTTTTTTTTTTAAGATTTTATTTATTTATTCATTTATCCCCCCCTTGCTGCCTGTGCTCGCTGGGTCAGCTAACCACGCCGTGCGGGCGGGCTTGCCTCCACCAGGAGGCCCCGGGAACCGAACCCGGGGCCTCCCATATGGTAAACGGGAGCCCCACCGATTGAGCCACAGCCGCTTCCCTCTGGCATATATTTTTAAAATGTCCTTTAACAAATAAAAATAATACTAAAAAAAAAAAAAGTTTACATGTTTATTGTATATGTAGTTTTATTTTAGTATTTGGGTTAAGACTCTAATTTTTTTTGTTGTTGTTCCTGCTCAATACTTTTATTGTTTCCCTTCCTTCTGTGTATGTGTGAATTTTCATTTAGCATGTGTTAGCTGCTTATGCATGGTTAAACAGCTCATCCTTGTCCACTCATTTACATGTGCATGACTAGCTGCCGACACACTTCAGGGCGTGTGTCGGGAACGTGGCACAGGGCAGAGGATCCCTGCCTTCACAGGGCTGCCTTCCAGTGGGGGCAGGTACACGCCCTGCATCGATTCACTGAGCAAGGAGACGACGCAGTTCATCGTGTGTAGTGGAGGAAAGTAAAACAGGAAAGAGGGGCGTGGGGAGGGTGGGATGGGGAGGGGAAGCCACGAAGTCACCTGAGAGCGTCGTGCCCAGGCAGAGGGCTGAAGGAACTGAGTGGGGGGGAGCAGGAGGTTAGTCAGGCTGTCAAGCCACCATCCCGATCGTGCTTGGTCTCAGTGCCATGGGAGAGCAGGTTTTAGAGCTGAGAGGTGAGCTGCTGAGGTCAGGCTTTGCAGGCAGTGGGGTGAGCTGGAAGCTCAGAGTCTGATTAGGGAGCTGTTAACACATGCGGGGAAGGGACGGGCGGTGTGCGGTGTGGCCCAGACCCGGTGGGAGGGGTGGAGTGGTGAGAAGTGATGGCAAGAACTAGCCCGTGGCATCTGCTCAAGGTGGGTGTGGGTGTCGGAGAGAGAGGCGCCCCATGGAACTGTGGAGATGCCATTTCCAGAGATGAGGACAGTCACGTCTGGGGAGAAAAGGTTAAGCTTGAGACGCTAATAACATATCCAGGTGGATAGATGTAGGAGCCTGGAAATAGGGGAGAGGTTTGTCTTCAAGTTGTAAATTTGGGAAATATCAACATAATAGTGTTAAACACTTGGTATCATTGGTTATTTTACCAATTATTTCTCCTCTCATATAGAATTTTCTTTGGAAGTTTTGTTTTCTTTTATACACATAAACTTCAGAGTCACTTTGTTAAATTTATTTGTATGTTGGAAATTTTACTAAAGACTTGACATCTTTAAAATTATTTTCTTCCAGCAACATATTACATTTCTCCACTAAAAGTTTTCCTGTTTCTCCCAATAAAAGCTCTTTCTTTTCTCCCCACATAGTTTACACACATTTTTTGATGATTATATTCTCAGGTTTCCTATACTTTTTGTTGCCATTAGCAAGCCCAATATCATTGTTATTCGGATAGGTTTTTTTCTTATAAAGGAATTAGATTGATATATTTATATTTGGCTACTTCACTAAATTTCTGATGCTATACCTAATACCCCACTTGATTCCTTGATATTTCTAAGAATAGAATCCTATCATTTGAAATTAATAATTTTATCTATTCCCTTTCAAGATTTGTGTCCTTGTGCCTCTTTTGTTTCTTGTCTTACTGCCAAGACAAAGACTCCTAAATGTAGGTCATTAAGAGGATGACTATTGAGTAGGGAGGCGAGTCATACTCAAAATTCTAGTCACAGTTTACAGTTTTGTTTTTTGGGGGGCTTATTCTAATCATCTCTTTCCTGACTCCTTTTATTTTTTATGGCTTTTTCAAATGCCTACAATTCTCATGTTTCAGAGCCTGATGACCTCCAAGTTGGCTTGGGTGTGTTGTATTTGGCTTCCAGCCATTTTGCTCCTGCAAGGACTTATTCTCTGATTCCTTGGTCAGTGAGCGGCAGGGACGGGGACAGCTGTTTTCCTGATGAGTCAGCATTTAACCTTCCTGGTGCGGAAAGAAGGTAAACCTAGTACAGGGCATAAAGCGACAAGATTTCAATCCTGTGATTGGGTAAGGCTCTAAATGAGAAAAATTCAAGTTCAACACACCCCCCTAAAAATCATTTTTAAACAATTAAAAATTAATTTAGACAAGTTTTTTTCCCCCAAAATTACATTTATAAAACAATTGCTTTTGAGACTTAATTTTGCTTTCAAACCGAGATTTTTTCACTTTTGAATATGTGTTTAAGATATTTACAGAAAAACATATCATCAAGTTTCACTTTTGGCGTCAGTCACAGATCAGCAAACGCCTTGCTGACCCGGCGTGGCTTTCTAAAACGCTTTATGCCGACTCTCCCAGTCCGCGTGCCGGCTTGGCTTTGTTGGTCAAGGGCAGCCTCCCGCGCCCTTTGTCCTGCGTGGGCAGCGCCGCGCGCGCCTCTCCCGGGCGCGGCACCCGCGGGGCGGGCCCGGCCGTGCGTGGCTGCGCCGCCCGACGAGGCCGCCCGCAGCCGCGGGAGCCGCACGCGCCTGCCTGCCGCCGCGGGGCCGGTTGCCATGGCGCCCGCCCTCCGCTCCGCGCCGCCGGATGCGGGTGTCGGCCGGGCCGGGACTGGGAAGGGCCGGAGCTGAGCGGGCGCCGGCCTGGGCCCCGGGGGCTCGCCGCGGCCGCGGGAGAGCAGTGGCCGCGGCACCGCAGCGCGGCTTCCCGAGCGGCGCCCGCCCGCCTGGCTGAGGTAAGCGCGTGAGGGCTGCGGGCCGGGCCGCGGGCGCTCCCGGGAGCGAGTCCCCTGCTGGCCGCCGTGTCGCCCGAGCACCTGCGTGTCCGCGTGCGGGGGGGACCGGGACAGCGTGTGGCCTGTGGCCGGGGCGTGCCGTGAAAGTGCCTCGTGACCTTGGAAGCGGCGGCAGAGCGTGGCTTTCGGCGGCCCCGGCGTGGGTTACCGGCGTTCTTCCCGAAGGTTCCGCGGGCAGCCCGCGCGGGGGCTGCACAGGCCCCGGCCCCGGCCCCGGCCCCGGCCCCGCGCCCCGCGCTGGAAGCGTGCGCCGTGCAGCTCTGCCCTGCGGTGCCCCGGCCCGAGTTCCCGGGGCCTGCGCGCGGCCACGGGCGGCGGTCCCGGCGGTCCCGGCGGGGGCTGGGGCCTGAGACGCGGGGGCGGCTGCTTCTGTGCGGCCGGGGACTGGGGGCTCGGACCAGGGGCCCTTCCCCGAAAGCGGGCCCTGGAGGCCGCAGTGCCCGCGCCCCAGGCGGGCTGCGTGTGCGGGGCCGTCGGCCGCGGGGCAGCGCAAGGACGGGCCCTGCCTGGGCAGCCGGACCCGCTGCGCTGCTCGCTGCCACGGGCGTTCGCGGCCGTGGGTCACTGGCGGCCCCGGCGGCTGGAAAGGGTCGTCACCAGCCGGCCCTGCTTGACTGATTTTAAAAAATGATAAAGTAAAGCTGGACGACCCTGTTCAGGTCAGGGACTCAGGTTCTCCTCCTGTAGCAGGGTTTAGGCCTCGGCGGCTGGTGGTTCCTTGGTATTAATTTTAGCCGACTTTGAAATTGACCCTCTTTTGCACTTACTAGTCTACATGCATTGTTTTAAGTTTTTGTTCAATATGCATAATTAAGTTAGGCGTATAGTAGTCTAAGAAGAATCTTTTTCGTCAATAGTAACGGACATATGTCTGCCTGAAAATGCTCTTAGCATCACTGGCAAACAAAATTTAAGCTAATGTTATATTATTGGGATGGAATTTTCATCCATGGAACTCGATTCTTCACAAGCAGTACAAGGTTTGGGGAGAAATGAGGCTGTTCAGGTGTTGGTATTGTTTTGTGAGTCTTGTGTCTTAAAAACCTGAAAACACCTGTGAGCGAAGGGGCCTGAAGGGCTGAGCGTCAGAGCCCGGGATGCACTCGCTTGGGCCCTTGCGGTGGGTTGGATAAATCTGTGCACTTCTCACCTTCTCTGGTGTTTGTGAATTTGCTTACTATAGTTATGGCTGCTAAGTTAAAGTTATATATTTTTAAAGAAAATTTTATTGAAGTATATCATTCATACATGAACATATATAAACACTAATTGTATAGTAAAAGTTGTGAACTCACAGAACAAACGTGCGTCATGCAAGGCTCCCATACATCTCCCCCCCACCACCACCTTGCACTGTTGGGAAACATTTGTTACAATCTATGAAAGAACATCCTCAAAGTATTACTACTATTGCCCATAGCTTACATTTGGTGTATTCCCACACAACCTACTCAATTATCAGCACCCTATATTAGCGTTATACATTTGTTATCATTCATGAGAGAATGTCCTCATATTTGTCCTGTTAACCACAGTCCATCTTCCACCACTGGATTCCCTGTGTTATACAGTCCCACGCCTTGTACAGTCCATTCAAAGTGTAAGCTCAGTGGCTCTCATTTTCATCACAGACTTGTGCTGTCATCACCTCAATTTTAGAACGTTTTCATTACTCCATAAGGAAAAATCCTGTACCCCTTTTTGCCCCGCACAGTTACGTCTACTTGGGCATTTATGTGCACATTTATCCCAGTGCTCTGTGGGTATTGGCACCCAGTCACCTGTTCTCACTAGTAAGCATATTTATTAATGTGTTCCTCAACCAGCTTTTCAAAGTCATAACTTTGCAAAGTCTGTTGAGAAAATTCATCACTTCAACTACTGAAGAAAAGCTTTGGCTCTTAACGGACCTTCCCTGAAAAGGGTGGAGAGCAGTGGTCAGCAGTCGCCACTCCCAGGCCCACAGGTGGTCCCCAGACCAGGTGCTTCTCATTCCGTGTCCGTTCACAACCACGTCCCCAGTTCTTGTGGCAGATTCAGAATGAACCAAATTCTCAGGTCTCCCTGAAGTGTTGCTCTCTGGTTCTCACCTCCCTCCTGTGAAATGGGGTGAGGAGTGGGGTCAGGTAATTGTGTACAGTGAGTCTCCTTCCAGCTTTTCAAACACTTGGCGCCTGTCAGTCCTTCGATACAACTTCAGATTTTACAAAATGACAAGTTATATTTACGTTTGTACATAGGTAAAATTAGCTGCATTCAGAGTTATTTCTTCTTTCAAAAGTATTATATAGATGACAAAAATAAAACTCCGAATAAAGTGCTTGGAGTGACTCAAATCTGTAATGGTCTGAGTGGCCGGCAAATCAGCCCACCGCTGGTTCAGTACGAACAGTCGAGTCTTCCTGTGCCTACCTCTGACACGGTGCTGGAATGCTGCCGGACCTAAGTTATGTCCACATGCAGACAAAGCAGACAGTCAGTGATTAAATTCTTAGGTTTTCCTTCCTAGGTTTATTGACACACTCGGTCCAGTTCCTAAATTGAGCCTTTCTGCTCTTTACTTTTGAGGTCTGGATTTCTAGTCCATTTTTGAAGGTATTTTTGACCATTGTAGATGATGGAATATTGGGCATGGGAATTGGAGGAGAACCTGCTAACGCTGCTATGTTCCCATGTCCTTGGTGTCAACAGTTTGTATTTTTAACAACTTTTTAAAAATATATGTTCTGAAAATTGACCTCTTCCACAATTCCATACAGCCACCTTCAAGAAACGCTTGAAATGAGTTAAGTTTGTGCAGCCATAAAATTTTGCACCGCTGTGTTAGATAAAGGAACACGGGAGGAAAGCCTTTGAAGCACGCGGCCGAACAGCCTAAGCTCAAAGCTGTGGCTCGGTGCTGGTTCCGCTGGCAGGGTGTCTCTCCGTCTGTGCACCATATATGTATCAGCAGCTGCTTTTTCTGAGATTCCCTCCCCTTCCGTTTTCTTAAGTGTTTCCGTGCGACTATAAAGTAAAAAGGCAGACTCTCCCTGAGTTGGCAGTGAATGGGCCTGTGTAGGCTGCAGGGGTCCTGGGAACAGCTTTGCGTGCTGTGCTCCTCCCTCCTGTTCAGAAGGCATCACGTCTGCCCCAGCAGGAGCGAGGGCGCCCAGCAGTACCTTAGAAAAGTTCCCTGTTCTGCTCCTACCCTCCACTCGGGGCAGCTAATTGTTCTTTTGTAACAAATGTTTTGAACTACTGACTTCCTCTGTAAGTAGCTGTTTCTTTCTTCCTTTCCTTCCTCCTTGTCTGCCTAATTCCTGTGTTCTTTTTTTTATTTTGACCAAT
Organism: Tolypeutes matacus; assembly: GCA_026826555.1. Lineage (NCBI taxonomy): Eukaryota > Metazoa > Chordata > Mammalia > Cingulata > Chlamyphoridae > Tolypeutes > Tolypeutes matacus. The sequence continues at coordinate 1,142,444 of JAKSZT010054547.1, forward strand.
TTCTCTGGTCCTGAACCCAGACTAATGAAATCCCTAGGCAAGATATATGCACATAAGGCAGAGAAGAATCTGAAGCCCATAAAGATTCAGCAGCCTGTCCAAGATCACTGTGAGTTGTAGACACAGCTGGTATTGAGTGTTGTGTGTGACTACAGATGTAGAATAAGTTCAGCTGTCTGCATTGGGATGTCACCCTAAAATCCCACTGATGGAATTTTCAGTATCCCCAGAGGGAGAGCAGCTTTGAAAGATGACTCCATCGATAATTAAAGCTGAGAAACTAATATATTTCTCATTAAAAATAAATAAGTTTTAAAAAGAACAACAAAAACATGTAACAGTCAAGCCAAGTCGATACTCGTCATTTTTGGCCTGCATGTTCTCTCCTTTAGCCATATCATATGAGAGAGAAAGTGGCAATCAGCACGTTGCCTGGTGCTTGGGGACGCCAGCGCAGGTGAGTGCTGGGGACGGGCAGCCTGAAGAAGGGTCGCCCTTCCATCTGCCGCGTGGCTGTCTCTTCCTGTTGTGGGGCAGCACCTCCCCCACGCACGTCACTGCAGGACTAGACCAGCCTCCTTCACGCGCCCCCCACGCCGCCCACCCCTAGCGAGATGCGCTTTCTCTGTGCTCCCGTCCTGGTGTTAACCTTCCCCCCTGGGCACCCACGCAGGGGCCTTGTCTGAGGCGCTGCGGCGTGGGCGTGTGGCCGCAGGGAGACAGGAGAGCGGGAACAGCCTGGTTTCCAGGAGTGGCGACTTGTGAAGACAAAGCTGTGACGGGCAGGCGAGCCTGGAGGCGAGAATGGCTGCCTCCAGGAAGGGTGGAAGGAACAGCAGTTCTAGGTCACCAGCTGGTGGCCAGGAGTGCGCCGTCGCCGCTCACAGGCGCCTCGTGCAGTGGGCTCCGAGGGGAGTGCTCCGCGGGCGCTCAGAGACCGGAACCTAGCCGTGAGGGGGACGAACGCCAGGTGTGCCCGCTGCACAGGCCCCGAGGAAGAGGGACTGTCCCGGACCGTGTCCGTGCAGTTGCCCAGAAAACCAGGAGGGCATCACTCGCCAGACACGCGCTATACACTTAACCTTCACTTTCAGAAACCTACAGACAATGTGGTAGCAGCTGGCTCTCAGATGAAGTTGTAACTGCCCCAAGACGTGCTGTGTTGGGGGCAATTTTAGGACAGCAAACTCGACGAGGTACTCAGGAAATGCTTGCTGGGGCCGGCCGTGAGCCGAGGTGTGAGCTGCGTGTGAGCTGGGTCCCGAGGAACGCCCAGGCCTGACCTTAGGGTCACACCGCGTTCCGGTGGCAACCCTGAGCGTGTGCCCTTCCAGGGTCACAGTGCAGTGAGCTGCCCAGGACCTGGACCCGGGCATCCCCAGGCAGTTACTGCGCCTCCGTCCACCCTCCCCGCAGGACTCGTGGGCCTCTTGCGGGTGCTGATGCGGTCAGCACAGCAGACGACCGCAGTGGCTGTGCCGTGCTCTCGGGCGTCGGCAGCTGCCCGCCAGTGGTGACGTGTCTGCCGCTGGCCGTGAAAGCCTGGGGGACTGTGGGCCCTTCCTCTGAAGGAGAGTTTTGTCGTTCCCTCTCACTTCTCAACCCCTGCGTTCATTTATTTATTTAGCAAACTCCCATATTCCTGTGTCAGCTCTGCCTTTGCCAGACTCCAGATGGAGAACATGCTCTGTGTGCACAGGGCTCAGCTAACACTGTTAGCCAGTAAACCTTCACTGTGGCGTGACATGCAGAGGAGGGGTGCAAGGTGTGTGTGGGGGTAGCTGTCCAGGGAGGTGGGTGGGAATTCTGCAACGAGGCAGGCACAGAGAGGCAGAAAGAGTGTGATGAGCCTGGGAAATGCACCTAGCTGAAGGGAGGATTTCGGATACGGCCGGGAAGGTATAGCCTAGATGTCAGCTTGTACACAGGTTTTCAGTGTCCTCTGAAGAATGGAAGCATTGAAGAGTTTTAAACCTTTGGGGACTAGGTCTTCAGTTTTATGGTCTGGAAAGATAACTGACGACAGCTTAAATGGTGGAAGCACTGGAGAGGACAGTATCCCAGAGAGACAATTCTTCACCTTCATTTCATCCTCACCTTCTTCCACAGCAGGTGGAATTTTCCTCCTTCTCTCGCCACCACCACAAGACAGTGAAGTCAGACCTTATTCTGGTATTTAGAGCCTCAAGTGAGCACATAAGGTAAAGCATCATATGGCCACAAAAGTGCTTAAAAGTCCCTCAGGAAGGCCTGGCTTTGGAGATGCCGCATCTCTCTCCCCGGGACTGGAGCGAGCTGCCGCTGCTTTGGTTGGGTGTGGGCTCAAACCGTGACAGTGCGGCTTCACCTGGGGCCGGGCTGTGTGAACCTGGGCCTGCTGAAGCTCCGTGGGGAGTCGCTGGCGAGCCCGTGCCAGCTGGAGGGCAGCCGGTCCCTGTCCTCCTCCTTCCAGGGCACCAGGAGCAGCGGGTCCAGTTACTGAACAACTTAAACTGCCGCATCTGTGTTTGTGCTCACTCCCTCATACGTGTTCTGTATTTGCAAAAATTTGTAGTTTGATTTGAGCAATTTTCAATGCACTGATGATACATCTCTATTGTAATTGCAATAGATACCAATTTTAGTGTTTTCTATGTCAGACACTGCAAAGTACATTCATCATCTCATTTAATCTTTAGCAAACGTGTGAGATAAATGGGATTTATCCTTGAACAAATAAGAAAATTGATGCCGTGAGAGTCATACTGTTCCCAGATTCACAACTGTTTGAATGAGGGACTAGGATTAGAATCCCCGTCGGCTCTGGGTTCAGTCGGGTGCTCCTAGCTTTTGTGCTCCATCTTCTCCATTGAGAAGGTCATTGCATCCACCCAAGCAGAAGATACAGGAAACTGAACTCTTGCAGCAGAGGGGTGTTAGAAATGATAAGATTCAGGAGACGGAGGGAATTAATAAGATGCACTCTCTTTAAATGTTCTTAGGTATTAATAAATGTCAAAGGACATCAACAGATATTTCACAAAGCAAGGAATGCAAATGGCTAATACATGAAAAAATGTATCCTATAACTAGCAAAGAGATAGACAAAGTGAATATTCTTGCTTGTTGTATTGGCAAACATTTTCTTTATTATATTTTGCGTTGGCATCCTTGTGTCCTCAGATGACAGTATAAATTGATCTAACGGAAGACGATTTGGTAATATGTAATGTCTTAATTAGAGAACATTTTGTTGAAGGAATAGAATCCCATTGTAACTTATGAAAAAAGGTGTGTATGGAAGCAATGAAGGGATGGGATCACACAGACCTCCAGAGCCTGGAACCGGGAACTGGAGAGCCACGAGGGGCCAGGACAGCTCTGCCTGTGGGCGTCAGCTGGCCTGCTCTGCTGCTTTGTGAGGTGGCAGGAAGCGTGGCCACCCTAATCCAACCGCCACTTCCCGGTTCCAGGCCAGCAGAGCACGGGTTCCCGCTGCGGACGCCCTGGTCGGGTGGCGGAGAAGGCTGGTGCCCCTTCTTGCTGCCTCCTCAGCCTGTCCTGGAAATTGGGAACTCTAAAAGGAGAATAATGGAAGCGAAGATGACGCCACACCTCTACGTATAGCTGGAAAGTTAAAAGTCTTCACGTGTTTTCATCCCATCAGCCCAGCTTTAGAAATCAGCCAGCTAGTAAGTTGCTGAGAGACCCACCTAATGAATCCTCATATCACATCAGGTGCTCCAGGGAGAAGTGGGAAATACTAAACCTGTTTAACAATAGGAAATGGCCAAACGATTTCTGACCGTCGTGGGAGAACATGTAACTATTAAAAACATGTTTTCAAAACGTGCAGGGAAAGCTCACAATGAAATGTTAAGTGAAATGTGTATATGCCTTATAAGTTAAATTAAGTCACAGTTTATAAAATTCATAGAAAAAGTACTGGAGGAATTACACCAAATATAAGTTGTCACTAGATTTTGGAATTACTTTTGTTTTCATCTTTACAACTTTTCTGTAGATTTAAAAAGATTAACAATGACCTTTTAGGAATTTTACAATCAGAAAGAAGTAAACTAGCATAGAAACCATTTGAAAAGGCAATTTATAATCTGGTCAAGAAGATAAACCTGTCCTAAGTAGAGAAGTCGTAACCAATACAGCTGTGTGTGTGTGTATGCGTGTGTCTGTCTTATGGATTATTTGGAAACACTTCAGGATGAATTTCCCAATAATTAGATTAGTTTTATAAGTGGAACTGTCTGTTCAAGAGCTATTTTCCAACCACTGGTGGTACTCAAATAGAAATTAGAAACTCATAAGCGGTATTGTTGAAAAGATTTAGCTATCAGATGTGTGGGACTAGACAACTGAGTCCATTTCAACCTCCATGTTCTATTAGAAAAACAGGATTTACTTTGGAATGATTATTTAGAAACTGCTCAATTAACTGTTACGGGCAGGTCTTGCAATACAAGCCTCCTTTTGTGAAAGGCAAGTGTAATTGTAAAGGAATCTTGTGGGGTTACCCCAGGGGCGTGAATTGAGGCAGCTCTTGACAGAGGTGCCAGGCAGGAGCCGGCGGAGGTGGAAGAAGCCTTTGAAGGTGGCTAGGCAGAGATAGGGAACGGAATGGAGAGGCTTCTTCCTCACTCACCTCTAGGTGAGAGGACACGTGACCTCACTGGAGGAACCTGGCCTGAACCGTGAGCGCAGGGCAGGTCACCAGGCTGCTTGCTTGTGGCTTAACCGCATTCTGGGCAAAAAACTGGGGGTGATCTGCTGCGATTTTTCTGCTCTGGTGATTGTGCTGAATGTTAGCATTAGACCAACAACACCGTAACAGTTGTGCTATAAATTTAACCTGCTTGTTTAACCTTGACAGTAAAGTTCTTTGAATCTGGGAAGAAACACGCAGGAACTGAGTTGCCTTGCTCTTACAGTTTTGTGCGTGTGGTCACCTCTTGCCAAAGGAGAGGGATACTAAAGGTACATTCTCTCTATTCCTTATCTCAGAATCAAAACTAGTTTAGCGGGAAGTGGCTGTGGCTCAATCAGTGGGGCTCCCGTTTACCATATGGGAGGCCCCGGGTTCGGTTCCCGGGGCCTCCTGGTGGAGGCAGGCCCGCCCGCATGGTGTGGTTAGCTGACCCAGCGAGCACAAGCAGCAAGGGGGGGGATAAATGAATAAATAAATAAAATCTTAAAAAAAAAAAAAAAAAAAAAAAAACTAGTTTAGCATTTTCTGTAATGCTGTCTCCCCCTTTTAAAAATGATATATACAAAATTATTACTGCAAAAGCAATTAGTACAATATACCTCTTCCTTGAATTATAGGTCTGCTTTTGGATCATTGTGTACATGAGTCTGCTCTGTGATCAACAACTTTTAGGTGAATTTTGATGAGTGCATCCCAATCTCAAGTTCGTGGCCCATTTGAGGCACTGAGACTGTCCCTGAAGCTCTGTTCAGCATTCCAGGACCAGTTGGTGCCACATTTGGGGCTTTTCTTTCCAGGTTACCACTCCCATCCCCAGCCTTCTTGTTTTGGGATGTTTCTTCTCTCAGAAGGACTGGGTGGACCAGTCGACTGGCAGCCAGCTACTCCAACGGCTTACCTGCCTTTTCAAAAAAGCAGATTGTTTTGAAAAAGGCTGACCCAGAGCCCAGCTCTTTCCTTCCCATGGAGGATATAAATTTTAACATTAGTTAAAATTGAGTCATTTTGGCCGGATGGAGGTGAAAAGGGGGCTGGGGGAGAAGACAGATGTTTAAACGCATACATACCAACTATCCACTTTTCCTGCATCCTCAGCCATCCAGAGCTGTTTCCCTTGATTGCCCATGGGTATGATAACTTTGCAGAAGGCTTTTCTATTGTTTGTGATTATAGGCAGAAAAGGGGAAGGACATGATGTTTGTGTAAAATTTCCTGGAGCAAAGAGCAGATGGAATCTCTCTTGTCAAAATTAGGTGGATTTCTCTCTTTGTCCAGTCAACCCTTAACTTTAACCTGAGAATTCACTTAATAAACATTTAAGTGGTAAATATACTGTCTTGCTCCTAAGAAGCTCATTTTAGTAATTGAAATGTATAATGCAAGGTCATAAACTGTACAAAGGTGAGAGTAAGGGCAGTCATTGCAGAGACAAGGAAGGACTCATGCCCCAGCCAGAGAATCTAAAAGATGTCACTTTGGAGAAAACTCTGCACAAGATCTTGTAGGAGGGTAGGAATTTGTAGGTGGAGAAGAAAGGGCATTTCATATCGAGGAGGCAACATACATAAAGGCTTGAAAAGTATAAAAGTATGATACATATTTAGAAAATAAAAGACAGGTGGTGTAATTAGAGTTTTGGCATTGGGTGTAGGAGTGGAGTAGTTAGGGTTTGTAATACAAATGGCACTGATTATGGTTGCTCCTCTAAGCCAGGGTTGGGGTTGGGACTTTATCCTATAGACAGTGGAGGGAGCTCTAAGATTTTTTAAGCTGGCAAACAACATGATCCTGTGTACAGTTCGGAAAGATGACTCTGGGAGCCCTGTAAGGAGGAACTCTAGTGGTGAGGTGCAGGAGACCTGGAATTTGGATAGGGGGCAGATGGTCCAGGAAAGAGATGATGAGTTCCCAAAACAGGAGAGTGCTGGAAGGATGTAAGAGACCTGAGGAGTAGAATCATCAGGATTTGGTAATGAACTGGATGTGTGGATGGGGGTAGAGGAAGGGGAAACTCAAGGACAGCTCTGTTGTTTCCAGCTTGGATAGCTGACTGGGCGATGAGGTGTCCTTAGCTGATGTAAGGAAAGCAGTGGCGGAAGCAGGCTTGGGTCCTTGTGTTCAACTCAGGCACTGTAGTAAATAGCCCATCACAGGTCAAACTGGTTTAGATTGATCAGTGAAAGCTGTACTTTTTACAATTTTGATTACAAATGCTGCATAAATCCAATAAATGTATGCATGTATTTTTTTTGTTCTTGTTTTATAAAGGCATAATTCAAGTTTTACTTTTATTTTGAAATATTTTTATGCTTATAGAAAATTTACAAATAGAGTACAGAGAGTTTCTGTAACCTTTCCCCTAATTTTTATTTATTTAAATTTTTTTTATTTTTAAAGAAGCTTTAGATTACGTAAAAAATATAGAGGATTCCAGTATGCCCCAGCCCCCCCCCCCGCACTTGCCCATATCAAGAACATCCTTCATTAGTGTGGTACATTTGCTAAAAATCAATGAATACATATTGAAGCATTGCTACTAACAATGGACTATAGTTTACATTACAGTTTGTACTCTGTCCCACACAATTTTGCAGATAATGGCCTGTATCTGTCGTTGCGATATCATGCAAGACAATTCACATGCCCCATGTTACACCTACTCTTCCCTCTCCCTCCCCACAGAACCTCTGGTGGCCACTGCCTTTATATCAATGATAAAAGTTCTTTCATTGCCAGAATAACTATAAGTCTATAATAGAAAAATAATAAGTCTGTTTTAGTTCATTGTTCATTCCCCAATCTTGAGGATTTGGGGATGGTGATGCCCACTCTGCTTCTAATTGATAGGGGGTTTTAGGACCCATGGGGGAGATGGATGGAACTATTTTGCTTGCAGTTGCAGGCACTCTCTGTTCCTTGGGATGTGTGTTGTCCATCATCATTTCCATGATAGTTGTCCTTGGTGAGTCCAGTGAACCGGAGAGTAGGTGTTGCAACTCTGTGGAGGTTTGGGATTCAGCTGACACTAAAGATTTAAATCTCTGGGACATATATTTAACAAGTATAGTGCTAATTATAGGCTCAAATAAAAGGGGCAAAAGAGCCACGTGTAGGGAAACTATAAACGAGTCTAACTCTGTTACACTGTGGAGCATAAAGCCTAGGAAAGAGTAGATGCCTGGTCAAGCACTAAAGAAGGAATGAGGAAAAGAGTGAATCTTATCCAGATTTCTCCAAAGTGTCCAAGAATGACTGAGGAGGTTGATGAGCATTGTTCTAGTTTGCTAAAAGCCGCTGGAAGCAATATACCAGAAATGGGCTGGCTTTTACAGTGGGGGTTTATTAACTTATCAGCTTTCGGTTCCAAGGCTGAGGAAAGTGTCTAAATCAAGGCATCATCAGGCGATGCTTGTCTGGGGTCTCTGCCTGCTCTGGGCTCTGCTGCTTTCAGCCTCTGACTTCCTCTGGCTTTCTCTCTGCTCCTGTGGCTTTCTCTCTCTCCGGTTCTGTTGCTTTCAGCTTCTTACTCCCATGGCTTTCTTTCTCAGCTTCTTTGGGTTCCTCTCTGAGCTCCTGTGTCTTTTTTCTCTGTATTCATCCTATTTATAGTGGACTCCGGTAAAAGGATTAAGACCCACTCTGGGGCATCCCCTACTGAAGTAATTTAATTGAAGGCCCTAAACTGAAGTGACCTAATCAAAAGGTCCTTAACTGATGTGACTAATCAAAAGGTCCTTAACTAACGTGACCTAATCAAAAAGTCCTGCCTACAGCAGGTTGACACGCACAGGAATAGGTGGGCCCTGAGGTCATGATCTTCTCCAGGGCCCACAAAAGCCTCAAACTACCACAGCTCATAGACAGTAGGGCCGAGGAGCTGTGGGCAGAAGTTATCTTTTTGAATGAACTAGATGTCCTTTTTAATACATATTTGTCTTGATTTGAAAATCTGCTTTCCTGCTCATCCCCAGTGTTCTTCTCAGACTGTCTATACTGACATTTGGCATTCCGCGTGTGTTGTCGCTTGACTTCAGTTCCTCATTTCCTCCTGCATTAAATCATTAACTTCCTACCCCCACACCATAACAGAAGGGATAAAAGAGACAGGCAATACAGAAATTGTATTTTTACAGGTGTGTGTGGGTTCTTGTGTCTTTTGAATATAAAACGAATCCCTGGAAGGGTAAGGACCCAGATCCCAGAGAGGAGGGCGCACACATTGGAACTCCCTTTTGAATCAAAGACCCTCTTCAAAGGGACAGACAAATGAGTTTCAGCAAATGAAACTTCATAGAAAGAAGTCTAACCTGGTCTTCAACCAGTAACTTGATTTACATAAATAATGGGCTAATAATCCCAAATTGGTGTATGATATAATAACTAAAAATATCAAAAGCAGAATTAAAACCCTTCTCAGAAACCAGGAGAAAAATAACAGTAAAAACTGCAGGATGGAGTTAGGCAACCACCTGGAGCTGATTTCCCTTTTCTTGGTTGTGCTTGGCCACATCCGCATTTCCCGTTTGTGTTGCCTACGCGTAGCCTTTTAGGACGCCCCCTGCTAACCAGAGGAGCGGCGAAGCCACAGGGCTGCTCGTTCTAAACATGTACGTTCCTGGTAGCACGTGCCGTGAACTACCAAACATGGCAAATGCAAAGTGATACTTTTGCTTCAAGCATTCAAGCTTTGCACCTAAAATAGAATCAATTTTATTTTACAAGAATATCTTTCATTTTTAAACCACAGGGTATTTAGTATGAGGTTTATATGTAAATGATGATCACAAAAATTATTCTCCAGAGAAACGTCTCTGACCTATGGAAGTATAAAAACTTTAATTCATTATTTAAATAAAGAGAGGAGTGAAAACTTAGTGCTTTAATTCAAGATGAGTTTACCCAATGAATACATATTTATCACATAATATTGAAAATTTTACTATATAATACTCTAGTGGGTTTGGAAATTACCATAATTTAAATTGGGCAATTTTGGGTCTAGTGTGTTTTAGGTGGGTACCCAAAAAAGTGTGTAGATGCCAAGAAAAGCTTCTTTATTTGATATTTCATTTAGGAAGAAATTAGCAAATCTTTGAGTGCATTTTATATACTTTGTTTTTGTTTTCCTTTTTCTTTTATATACTTCGACCTTGACTTGAGGAAGTTGTTAGAATAATTCTGCTAGACTGTTAAGTTGCTCCTAATTTTTCCTGGTTGTGAATGGCATCACATTCATCTTTACATTGTTTGTTTAGGATAGTTTGCCAAAAGTGGCTGAGTGAGATGAGGTGATTTTCATGGCCTGTTGCTTTGTTGTCCCCCTAGTGGCTTTCCCAGTTTACCTGCCACTGGTGGTGCTTGAGATGGCAGTTTCTTCAGCATTGGGTTTTATAATTTCAAAGCATTTATTCTAAATCCAATAGGCTGAAAAATGGTAACCTATTATTTTAATTTGCATCTTCTATTATAGAGATGAAGTTTTTCAAACTTTACCAATATTATTTACAGTTACTTTTAGATTAGAATTCAGTGGCATCCTTAATTTCATGAATTGTTCTTAATTTTTCAGTATCATAATTGATATCCCAGAATTAAACCATAGGGCATAGGGTTAGATAATCTCCATATCTTCTAGACCAATCTAAAGAACATGAGTAAAGTTTTGGAAGAAGTCCATTTGAAAGCATTTTGGAGATATTTTTTCCCATAAATCCAAAAATTTAGTAAGAATTTTTGCATGTAGCATTTACTATTTATACCACCTGCTTTCTACAGTTACCATAATTTCACCATCAGTGCTATGGCATTTATATCAGCTTTATGACTTATTTAAATCTCAAGAATAACTTGAAAGTTGAAGTGTTATTAGGTGAAATGTACAAGATCCTTGCAAAAAACTATTTAGGAACATAAACACTGGTTGTCTTTTTGGAGTTGCGTTCTCTAGAGCAATAGTCTGTGCCTAGCTCTGTGCACAGGGGTGCAAAATACCAGCCACTGGAGCTTGGTGAGCAGAGATTAGAACTTGGAATATTTTGCCTAGGGACTTGAAGAGGGAGCAGAAAGCCACCTAAGTGTTCCTAGGATCCAGAGATTTACTGTGGCGCCATCAAATCCATCCAGTGCACCAGGTCCACAGGAGGAATCCATCAAATCCATCGAGTCCGCAGGAGGAATTCTGAGTGAAGAGTGAACGGCGGTTCTAGCAGGCACACCTGTCTCCTTGCTGCCTGTGGCATCTGAGGCATAATTGCCTAAGGAGGCAAAGGTTACATCATCTTAGATAGTAGAATTCTAGCCATACTTGGTGGTAACTGACCATGAACATCTTTTCTACCGCACAGAGGTTATATAATGGCAAAGTACTTAAGCAAGTTGTCAGACTAAAGATGTCACATCTTTTTCTTTTGCAAACAAGACAAATGTTCCACATTTGCTAACCTCTCATGTGAAGACAAGTGTCTGTCAGTAGATGTTTAGCAGGTTCTTACCTGGCAGATATATTTGAGAAATAAACACAATCTGTCCCTTTGAGGTAAAAGCCACATTTGAATGAGTGAGAAAGTAACTAAAACCAGGAGCCAGGGAATAAGTACACCAAGGAGAAAGCTTTTATGAAATGATTGTTCGGAAATGTTTCCTTTATTGTCATTTTGCCACCAAAACTGATGTAAGTATATCGGTTAATTTTTAAAGTCTCATATTTGCACACACACACACAGACCTAAATATAGAACTTTTTGACCTTTGAAAGTCTTTGAAATAGGTCGGTTTTAAATGGAGCTAAGTTTTAGATATAAGAAAATTAATGTAAAACCTTCCAAGATATCAAGGCAGCTGGAAATTTGCTGAAAGAATGTCAAGGAAAACATTTGCATAATTGGTAGATGGGATTTAAATATGCATATCATGATTTAGGAAGCCAATGCTGTACATCTTCCCGTTGGATATTTGAGTCTTTCTCAGGGTCGTTATTAAAAGCAAGCATAAAAGTAAACTGGACTTAAACTACTTTTTCATATCATGAAATATTTAATCAAGATTTTAAAAAAGAGAGAAGCAGATTCAATCAACATTGCTTTCTCAGAAACTGTATTTTATCTTTACCTTTTCCTGCTTTAAGTCCTAGTCTATGGATTTATAATCTGTGTATTAGTGCAGTGATGCTTGTACCTAACTTGTACGTGCTCATGCACATGTGCTAGAGGTACACGCCCAGATTTTATCCTGAGTTTGGAGATCATTGTTCTAGAAAGCTTCCCTGACCCTCCCTGGCTCCTGGGGAGGAGCCACCATTTGTCAGGTGAGCTGCGGCCCATGGGACGGACAGTAGCATCCGCGCTCTCAAAGAGCTTTGAGTGAAATGGGAGAAAAAGAGATGTCAAACAAGGACACTGCATGAATGCTATTTACTTAAAGTCGTAAAGATTGTAAGGCCGTAGGAACTGCGATGAGCGTGACGGACAGAGCCAGAGAAGGCCCAGCTTTATTTTAAAAAATCCCCACGTGTCTGGTCTTGTGCCAGGTGAAGGAGGAGCTCAAAACTCCTTGTAAATAAACAAATAGAACCGTTTTAGAAAGGACCTCAAATGGATGGCTCAAAGTTTTCTTTGACCTACACAATGGCTTTGAGTTTTGAAATATAAATTCATAAAACCATCCTCCTGTTCGCCTCAGTTGGACTAATTCCTACTGTTTTTTTTTTTTTTTTTTTTAAGATTTTATTTATTTATTCATTTATCCCCCCCTTGCTGCTTGTGCTCACTGGGTCAGCTAACCACGCCGTGCAGGTAGGCTTGCCTTCACCAGGAGGCCCCGGGAACCGAACACGGGGCCTCCCATGTGGTAAACGGGAGCCCTACTGATTGAGCCACAGCCGCTTCCCTAATTCCTACTGTTTTAAGCCTGTTATCCCTACCTGGTTTTGCTGAATACCTTTGCTTCCCCACAGAGGATAAAGAAAGCCATGTCCCGTAGAAAGTGGGTTATTCACGAAGAAAAGGTTCTTTATCTTGAGTTCTACGAGCTGTATGTGCACAAACTAAAGTGTATCTTAAAACTCTATGGATATTTTCTAATCCTTAGAATAATATTGAAAACCTGTTTTTTGTTTTACCAATATAGCTAAAGTAGCTCTCATTAGTGCCTCAGCTCTCATCAGTGCCTATTATTGCCAAATATTCCATTATTGCTGAAATATAGAGAGGGCCAGGATAATTTGAAATTTTCATGCAAGTAAAGTTATAATTATTGTTTGATTCACACACACACACACAAAACAAAAAAACAAAAAACAAAACAAAATTTTACATGTATCCATTACATTTAATTGAGAAATGTAAAAAACAAAACAAAACAAAAAAACAGGTGGCAGCTCAGTTTTAGCTCACAGATTGTAATGTGCCAACCCCTAACTACAGGAATAAGCTGCCCCAGCACTTGGGAACAACTTCCACGCCCACTGTCATCCCCAGGGAGGCCTGCTCCCGCTTTCTGATCTGACAGCCTCCCTTCTCTGCCCAGCCCCAATGGCCTCTCCTCCCACCTCCTAACCCTACTCTCCCTGCTGTCCCACCACATTACAGAATACTCTCCTTTCAGGATGCGCATGAGAAATCACCCCATCTTTCCCCAGAACTTCTCCAGCCTTGCCACCTGGGTTCCCCATCACCCCCACGTTGGAACAAATGTCAGCCCTTTGGACAAAATAATGGCAAGCAGAGATTTAATATGAATGGGACTTCCTGAGCTGAAGAGAACTTTACAGTTTGCAAAGTAACCTGTATGATTCCTGTTAGCAGCCCTTGCCTTTCTCACCTTGAGCTGGGCTCCCTGAAGCCTTTCCCTGGAGGCTCGGCCTTCCGGGCCCCTGCCCTGGCTGGTGCACGGAGGGTCTATCAGCAGCCTTGGCCCCCAGGAAGATGGGCACTTGGAGGGGGGTTGTTGCCTCCCCAGAAAACCTGGGAAGAGCGGGTGTAGAAAGAGCATGAGAGGGCGCGGATGTGGCTCAAATGGTTGGGCGTCCGTCTCCCATATGGAGGGACCTGGGTTCAATCCCTGGGACCTCCCCGTAAAATAAAGAAAAATATAGAAGGTGTGCGGGCCACCAGGCCCCACAAGCAGGTGAGCTGCACACAGCAAGATGAAGATGTAGCAGGAGAGTGCCATAGCAGGAGAGTGACACAAGGGAGAGCCAAGACGAGACATGCCAAAAAAAACAGGAACTGAGGTGGCACAGGTGGCAGAACGCCTCTCTCCCATATTGGAGGTTCCCAAGATCGTATCCCAATGAAGACAGAAGAAGGATGAGAAGAGAGGGCAGGAAACGGACACAGAGAATTGCCCAGTGAACAGACACAAAAACAGCAGAAACAGAGGGGAGGTTAAAAATGGATTTTAAAAAAAGTAAGATAAATCTTAAAAAAAAAAAAAAAAAAAGTAAAGTTATAATTTATGAAATACCCACTCATCAGTTCAGGCCCATATGATGGAATTTTTTAAAAAATTGGATCCCTCTTTAGTCCTGATGTTATAACCTCCCATAAAGAATAGGAACTTTAAAAAGTTATCTAAAAACTTACTGAAATCTGGATCTACTAATGTTCTTTCTATCTTACTTTCTTTGGAATTTTCTTTTTTTTTTTTTCAGTACTGTACTTCTGAGATTGCATCAAAAAGAAACTGCATGTTTAAGTATGTCGTTTTCTGTGAGGAAAAAAGACGTAGGAAGGAATCCGTGGAGTGGCTGAACGATAGAAAGGTGCAGTTTGTATCTAGGGCCTTCTCTGTTTGGCGTGTAAGGCTCTGCCGGCCAACACAAAGGCTAAGCAGAAGCTGTCGCACTGACAAGCTGTGCTGCAGGGTCTTCGGGGAAAGGAAGACAGTAATCAGAAGAAAGATCTGGATCAGGGAACTGATCCAAAGCAGAGAAGAGAAAGCCTGCCCCCTTCTCTCCCAAGTCAGTAGTAAGTAACTGGCTATGCTTTATCCTTGTCTGACCTGGCAAGGGCAGAGCCTACGTTTTATTTTCTTAAAGCCTCAGAGGAGCCTTTCTGGAAGCTGTGTTGTTATTTCAAGGTTGGAAGAACTAATAGTTGGGTTCCTGTGGAAATTTATGAAAAGAAAACATTTTTCTTGACTTCCTTCTCAAAACCAGGTGATTGGTAGAGGCACCATGGTTTGGGGATATAATATTTTGAAAGTAGAGAGGCCAGTGATACGGCTGGACAGGTAGTTGGGGAGGGGGGAGGAGCAGAGCCTTCAGGCCTGGCACAAAGTTTGGGTTTGCTTCTAGGTACGGCGCGCAGCGTCTCAGGATTTCAGCCAGGGGGTGGCAAACAGCCCTGCAAGCTCAAGACTGTCTGCCGACACCCTCACCTTAAAGCCCAAAACCAATTCTCTCCTTCCTTTTGCTTTCCTCCTGAGATCCCACTGGTCTTTCAAGCTACAGTTCAGACTTCCCTTCTCCAGGCACGTGGGAACGCAGAAAGGAGGCTGGAAAGGGAGATGGGTTCTGGAAAGAGATCATTTGGAGTCTTTTGTGTCCTGTAGTTGCAGCTCTCAGGGGGCCAATTCCACGGGAAAGAACTAAGAAAGAGCAGGAGGACTAGGCTGGGGTGCAGGGAGTTCGCACGCATGGGTGGACTGGCTGGGGGACAGAGGGACAGCCTGGCTGAGGCTGGGAAGCCGACATTTATGATGGAACGTTTCCTGCTTGCTGTAATTTTTCATAACAATTCACGGCAACCTCAGAACTAGAAGCCCGTAGGTGGACATAGTTACGGTGGGTTTGGAAGGGAGAAGCAGGAACTGGCTCTCGACTGCTGGAGAAAGCGTTTTAGAGGTGGCCCTGCTGGGAGCGGGGAGAGGAGTGTCCTGGGGGCGCTGTGCTCTAGGGCAGCGCCCACGGGAGCCAAGGATTTGGAGCAGGAAAGGCAGAGGTGCAGGAGGTGGTGAGATGAGAACGACCACCTGAAGAAGGGAGTGTGCTTCACATACAGGAAGTACATAGCTCCTCCAGTAGAGAGAGTCAAAGACGTTTTCTGCAAAAATTATGACGGTCATATTAAAGAAACAGCACCATATTTGTCAAGTAATTTTATTTCTGCTTTGAATTTAGATAGCATAAATTGCCTGGGCTGAGCAGAAAAGCAAAATTACAGACATGCCAGACCTGGGGAAAATATTTTGTTATGTAATAGGGCTCCTTTAAAGATTCTTCAACTCAATAAGAAAGGAAAGAATAGGAAAGGATATGAGCAGCGAATTCACCAAAGTTTAGAAAATGGCGTTGGAGACATGTATACACACACAGATTGTTGATCAGGGAAATGCAGAGTCCCACAAAAATATTCTTAGTATGTAATATTGTACACATACTAAATTATATATATATAAGTTTGAAGTATTGTTTGAAGAAGAACAGAGCAAACATCAGGCTTGAGAATTAGGATTTTACCAACACACTAGAAGCCTCTTGATGCCCCTTTCTTATTCCACTCCTCCCCTCAGACATGCTTTACATCCTGAAGTTTGTGGCTTTCCTACCTTTGCTTTTCCCTTTAGTTTTATCACATATATCCTTAAACAACATTTCTGAGTGTTTTTAAACTTTATATAAATGGAACCATACTCTGTGCTCTCTTGTGACTTTTCACTCCAGGTTGTTGTGAGATTTGCCAGTGTTGATGTGTAGCTGGAATTCATTCTTTTTTTTTGATACATGGGATTGCATCATGTAAGATACCACATGTTTACCTAGCCATTTTTGTTTTCGCATATCAAATTAGCCAGGACTTTTGGAAATTAATAATGCATTGTAGTAATGGTGAAGAGGGAATCGATAACTCCTTTGGAGTAGTTTTTGGTATATATCAAAATTTAAATTTTACATACCATTGAACCATCAAGTCCCCTTCTAGTAAGCTATTGACGAAATACAAGTGTAGGGATTTCTTTATTTATAAAGTACAGACAATAAATGAATTCTGTATATTAATTTAGTTAAAGAAATTATGGCATAGTCAAACTATAGAACATTATGCAGTGTTTAAATAGTGTCAAGCTGATCTATACACTCAGGGAAGGATTTTTATTGTTAAAAACAAGATTCAAAACAAATGCCATTTTTCTAAAATAAAACAAAATGTGTGCATTTGTGCGTGTGAGAAGAGGTAGGGAGAAAATATGTAGGAGAATTTGAGAGAATTTCTACATTTAAGAAATGTCGAAAAGACAGGTACCAAACAATAGTACTTATTCCTGGAAGATAAAGTAGGGTGACTCTCCATGGGGTCAAATGGGATGAGTATTCTTACTTGTTTATGCCCTTATGTATTATCTGAGATTCTTTTTTTCTTCAAATAATATGTATTACTCTTGTGATTGAAAAAAGAAAACAAAAGCTCCTCACCACGCTTCATTGCATTTCAGTGCCTGGCAGGCCCTGGAGGGCAGATACTTTGACGTAGTGATCTTGCAGAGCTGGTATGATGACTGACTTACAGGGCGCTTCCTAGCAGGGTGCACCGTGAGCAAGAGCTGGTGAGCGGCTCAGCCCAGCTGTGTGAGCAGAAGAGGCGAGTGGCATGATGTAGGAAATCCTTGTGGATAAGATCAATCATTTGTAAAACAGGCTATAAAGTGGGGTATGGCAAGCAGTTCCTTTAGGTTAGGAGGGGGTGTTTTTACTCTTTAAGATTATGGATTTTATTGGAAGCAAATTCTGAGAGTTAGTAACATTTCAGGCATAAGGTTTATTCTCTTGAATGATATACCTAAATTGTACAAAATAGCCCTATCCACATGCCATTAGAAAGCTGTGTAGCTTTTCTTCGGCTTCCAAAGGAGAAGGGTGTAGTGGAAGTGATTTGTAACCCAGACTGGGCAACCGTTTAATCTAGGATTCTCTTTCCATCCAGAAATCCTGGTCTGGGGTTGGGGTAGGTGAGAGGGTATTAAAAAAGAACATCATTTTAATACCAGTACCTTGTGGTTGTGTTGGTGGAAGGCTCTTGTTCTGGGCTTCTAGATCCTTGGCTTATGTCGCATAAAAGAATTTAAGGACATGCTATCGGGTAGACAAGGAAGTAAAGAGTTTATTAAGGAACAAGAAAAGAGATAAGGTCACAGCCAGAGACATGGGTGGGCCGTGGTACAGGATAGGTTGTGCACATGGGGCCCCAGATTAGGCCTTTTAAGGCCTTTCCTCCTCCTCCTCCCTAATGTTGGGGAGGGGCACAGCTGTTTGCTGTTCTGATTGGGTGTCTCATGATCCCCGCCTGTGAGCTCTCAGGGGACCCATAGGTATCTGGGGATTTTCCTTGACCCTAGAAAGAGTTCCGAATGGGACCTCATAGCCAGGGTCTCTCTGGCTTTCTTAGTAGTAGGGGCTTTCCAGGTGGGATCTCACAGCCATGTTCTCTGCTGGGTCCCAACTATCTTCCCCCTATACTAACCTGCCTTAACTCCCCCCCCCCCCCCTTATTCTTAAGGGGGAGCTGAAGGGCAATGGCCATTCTTCTGTAACTGCTTCCTGCTGGTTAGGGGGAGTAGGCCCTGGCTGACAGGGTGTAAAACCCTCTGACTATTCTAATAAGGTTGAGGGAAGATGGGTCTGGCCCCATGGTTGGAACTAGATGAAATCCCCACCTGACTAATATCTTTTCAGGAAGGTGTTGATTCTAGAAGAAATCAGCTTAATTAGAATTTAAGATACATGGTCTGACTAAAAGGATAAAAGAAGATGGTGGTAAATAGGCCCCAAAGGGGGACCAGCCATGACATACTGGACCATGAGAGTGAGAAAGGCCAAGTGCCTTCAGAGACTGTATCCTTCCAAAGTTGATGGGAAACAGCATTCTCCCTTGAGTTCTTTTATGCTGTTGGTTAACTCTAAGAAGAGATTGTGGTAGACCTGCTGGGTTTAGGTATAAACTGCCAACCCCTGTTCTCATGGCAGTGGTTAATGCCTAGGACAGCTAGGAGAGGTATGAAGAGAGGTACTGCCTTAGACATAAACTCACAAAGACAGTATAGGTAACAAAAAGACAAGCATATGGCAAGCAAAACAAAGACAGTACTTAAGAGAGCCGTTCTTTTATCTTACAGGCATGTTCATTAACTACTTAGAAAATGAATTAACTTATGAGGACTTTTTAGCATGTTCAGTATCCCTCTGAATATGATCTAGAATAGAAGAGATATTATATTCATCAGGCATATAGGTACAGTACTTAATACTAATCAATGCTTAAGTTTCTCTTTGAGCTGCAGTTAATAGATCTAAGTTCCAGGTTTGCAATACCATACATGTTATCTCTCTGTGGGAACAGGCTATAATGCCAAATGTGCTTGTTTAAGTTCTACTCACATTACTCTGGTAATTGTTGCTTTACTTCGTATGTCTTTCACACAGCCATCATGCTACAGTACTGTTGATCCTAGAATGAAGCTAGGAAGGTAATCTCCAGTGTTTTACTAGCCTGGTGCATAGTGCCCTTCAGCACTATGAGGCAGAGCCGGTCTGGAGGCAATGTCCATTATAAATCTGGCCATATCAAGCCATTGCTGGCTGCTGCAAGAGTCCAAAACTGCAACATACTCTCAGGAGTATATCTAGATATGGTAGATACTTTTATTGTTTTAGGGGTCAGAGTGACCGTCCTAGCCAATAACTCAAGTGGAGAGGCACCATGCAGTGTACTGAAGGCCTGGTTTGAATGCATAAGAGAGTTTGAAAATACTGAAGTCTATCTCTTAATTTTTACATACTTTCTAAATACTTCAATGCAGTTGACAACATATTAAATGAACTTAACTATTTAGTACTTTACTTTTTATTTTCATACCTTTACCATGATTGTGTTGATTAACAGGTATTTTACTTTACACTAGCAGTACAGGAAAAACTACTTTCTCCATTATTTTATGAAAACCTAAGATTCACAATGGAATCAAGTTTATCTTCCCTTACCACCACCTTAACATGCAGATTAAGGTGGCCTCTGACAGGTTTCTGTTATGAAGCTACTTTTTGTTATTAATATCAGTTTCGGTTTCTAATTAATAATGGTTTCCTAGAGTTAGCCATTTAAATACTTCAGTTTGGACAATGCTTTTGCAAACTTCCTATAACCAACCATAACCGCATTAAGACTAGTCACTTTACCTTTAAATAAGCTTATTAAACTACAATTAGCAACCAGTGAAATTTACCTTTATCTATTTAAGTTTTGTCTTACATTCCTTACTCTGTTCTGTGAAAACTATTCATTTCACTTAAGGACAGATCTATATTTCATTAAGCATGAAATTGCAATTTTCATCTTAAAGATTTAATGCTAATTTATTTAATTGGTATTCTATAAACCTAGGGAGATAACACCCAAGTTGAATAAAATTAAAACAGTTCTAGTTTATGCAAGAAATGTTTTTTTTTCCTTTCCTTCATAGGAGGCTAAAACCTCTTTTCTTTAATAAAATTGTAAAATTGTTAATAACTTTAAAAATATACTAACTTCTAGGTTCTGGAATATATTTTAATTGTTTAATTTGTTTTAATCATAATTTAGAAAAGATCTTTCCATAGCTTTCAAGGACTTTTTCCTTTACTGAAACTCGACAATTGGATTATTAATTACTATCATCTTAAAGGCTGTTAAAAGGTTTAAATTGGGGAATTACAGGACAAACTATGATTCTTAATTCCTCAGCCTAATAGATGAAAGTTTTATGCTATACTTAGAATTCCCTATCATGACACACCTAGCCCTTCCCCCATAGCTCTTGCAAAGAGAAGGCCCTGGGGGCTGGGTAGGTCAAAGAATTTAGGAAAAACTTTTCCCCTTTCCTAATACTTTCTATATTCAGATTTCTCTATGACCTTTCCATCCTGCTTAGCCTAATTTGGGCTCCAGGAATATTCATTCACATATATAAGCACATATTTAATTTTTAACTGTTGTGGCTGTTGCGATGAGAAACCCAAAACGGCACTCGGAGGGAGCGGAGGAACCAGGCTTTATTACGCGCGTGGGCCCAGAGGAAAGTTCGGTTTTCAAATTCTGGGCCCCCAGCCCCAGTTTTCTGGAGTTTTTATTGGGGTCTGCAGGCTCCCGTTCATTGGCTAGCAAGTTGGCGGGTGGAATTTTTCCATTACCTTAGGCAACTAAGCAAGCATGGTTACAGAAGCAGAACTGCAGGTTAAGAAATCAAGCAGGCAGGGTTACAGAGCCAGACCTGAAGTAACCATAAACAAAGGTAAATTAGTCTAAGATTACCATCACAATAGTAGGTCTAGGCTAAATCCACTCAGTTACAGAAGTGCAGGTTTCAGTTCTAAGGTGGGAAATTCTTGTCAGAGAAAGGGGGAGGGGGAGGGCTGCGGTGACTTTTCCTTATCATACCAACTTGAATAGAGCTCTTTTAAGAATTTTCATTTGCTAATTTGATATTACCATCCCAATGTATGAAAATATACACTTGAGAAAATAGGCATACAAAAATAGACACAAACACACAACTCACTAGTGTTACTTATAATTTTCATTTTCTTATAAATTGTTTAACTGTAAAATAATATTTAAAAGATCTCTTTGAAGGGTATTTCTGATTGTTCTAATCTGCACTGTGCCATGCAGTTTTGCACCAGAATTTTGTTCTTTAGTTATTGGCTTTTGACCAAATTGTTCCCAATGCTTTCAAATATAACCTACAACGTTTTCCTTTACTTCAGAGCTCTGCTTATTTCCCATTTTGACTTTCACAGACCTTGGATGATCTACACTAATTCCATTGTACATTCACTGAGATCATTGACATCTCAAGGAAAACTCTATTTTTCTCATGACCTGCTTTCAGAATTCTTGACGCTCAAGGTGGGAGGTCCCCCACTACCCAGTCCTCGGAGGTAAATCCGCAGCCACTGGACTGGAAGAGCAGACGTCCAACCCCAAGGGTCAAGGATTCCCACTATACAGCTTCAAAGGTCATGTGTCTCCCCCTTGGCTCTGCCCAGAGTAGGTAAATTGGAGTCCACACCTGAATAATAATGAGAGAAAGCAGGGCTATTAACACAGTAAAAGGACAGGAGACAGGGGTGTCTCAAATTTGCCTTTCCCCAAGCCATGGGGAGCAGAAGTTTCCATGGATTCTAACAGGGAGAATAGAGTAGTTACCATTACAAAGGTGAGGCCAGCCCTGAAATAACCATAAACAAAGGCAAACTCAGTTTAGAATTACCATCACAATAGTAGGTCTAGGGGAGAAGTTAGACTCAACCATATGCAAAGGAAAATTCAGTTTATAATTACCATTATTATAGCAAGCACAAGCTTGGTTGAGGCTAGACCTGAAGTAACCATAAACAAAGGTAAATTAATCTAAGATTACCATCACAATAGCAGGTCTAGGCTAAATCCACTCAGTTACAGCAATTTCAGCTTTTGCTGTTTTATAGTATAAAGGCATCTGTATAATGATCTTAACTCTTAGTTATGGTTTCTAGTAAGTTTTCACTTTAAAAAGAAATTGGGTACTTTTGGTTATTAACTAAGCAACTAAAACAATTTTATTAGTAACATTAATGTTGCTAAACTTTTCTGCTTTTCCAGCAGTTGGACTAATTCCACTTGTGATTTATATATCAAATCTAATTGCAAGATAGTATTGACACTTAAAGACTCATTTTTAGGTTACCTTTCACCATTATCCAATTTGTAACAGGCAAACTTCAAATCTGATTTATGAGTTCCTAGGCATGAGCAGAATGACAAAGTTAAACACAGATTTAAACACAAAGAACACAGATTTAAAAAGTTAACCACAAAATAAATAAATAAAGAAAAAACAAAAACAAAAAAAAAACAACAAAAAAAAGTTAACCACAAAGTTAAGCACAGATTAGAACAGAAGAGAGAATTTTACACACTAAGCTTAGGGAAAGAGCTGAGGGATGTCATTCTCCAGGAACTTTTTAATCTTAATTGATGCCATAGGTGGAGGTTCCTTATTCTATAGGAGAGAGGATTAGTAAATGGCCTAGATCTTGATTCCCCATTCACTACCCTTATTAGGCACAACCAAGGCTAGAGCAGTCTGGAGTGCAGGCCAGACCCAAGTAATTGGCTCCCATGTTAATTAAGAAATTAAGAATCTCACTTGCCACATCAAGGGTCACTGGAGGCTCCTCCTGGTTGATGGTTCACGAGTGGCCTCAGGCCACTTCTGTCCTCTGCTGGGACAAGGCCCCAGCAGTTGGGGTGGTGAGGCAGCTTGGGGCTGGGTTCCTGCTGATGTGGAGCCTGGATTCAGGTGGCCCTGAGGTGATGGTGCCTTTAACAGTGGCAGTTAAAAGGTGAGCCTGTCCTGGACCCTGTGCCCACCCTTCCTTACCTTCTCCATCTTGGTGGTGTGATCTCAACTGTTGAAAACTAAGAAGGCTGTTTCTAGAAGGGAGTTAATGGAAGGTTGGGGGCCCAGGGAAAGTTTTTATCCAAAGCAGACTGGCCTTCACCAGCTTTCCTTGAAATAAGGCTGGGTTTCTAGGTCTTGCCTCAGAGTAATTTTCTGAGCTTATACTTGACTGGTTTGGTAATGCATTTCCTCATCCCTTTAAGGAGACAAGACCACATGTTCTCTGGCCCTCAGATCTGTCTGTCCTCTCCTTCCCTCTTAGGTTTAACTGGAATTCAGGGTCCCATACAGAGGCCACTCTCGGCCATATTGTGGCCATGTGGTATGGCAGGAAAAGATTAGCCTCTTCCTTTTTCGACCATCAGTAGGCAGGTTGTCCCAACTTCTGAAGAGACACCTAGTGGGGAGACTGCTGGAATGCTAGAGAAGCTGCCCACTGTTCTAGGGTGAAATGGGGGAAAAAAAGAGTTTGTCAGCCAATCCAGCATGCCAGATCCTGTCCTGGCTGAACTTTTGCTCTCCAAACCAAAGCGCTCAAGCCTCTTAAGTCTTGGGGGACATTTGGAATTTCTGCTCTGGTTCCTGGTGTCCTGAAAATAGCAGAGACCCAGGTGTCCCAGGGCAGACTAGTCTAGGGAGATGTCCAGACCAAAGCTACCAAGCTGTATGATCCTTCCTGGAAAAGGGGCTGGCTTGAAACCTGTCTTTTGGCCTCTCTTGCAGAGTCTTAGAAAGGTTAGCCATGAGAGAGGGCTCATTGTATGGCCACTGCCAGGGACCAAGTCTGCAGTTAAACTGGACATTAAGAGGCATGTTAAGAAGCACAAACTGATCCGTGGCTTACAGGCAAACAGCCTCAGAGGCCTCGGAGGTAATGGATTAACTGGAATCTCGGCCTCCCAGGGGCTGAGTAAGAGCAAACTTCTGGGCATGGCCCAAGGTGAGAGTCTTGGGGACCCCACTAATAAAGCAAAAGAGGGCACAGACAGGCTTTAATTAAAAACTCATCAGTCTTCATTGGGGGTGGGGAGGCATTACTTGCCTTTGTCTCCTGGCTGGCTTGCCAAATATGTTAGCATAGGGCTCTGGGTTCTGGGGTTCATCAGTCTTCGTTGGGGGTGGGGAGGCATTACTTGCCTTTGTCTCCTGGCTGGCTCGCCAAATATGTTAGCATAGGGCTCTGGGTTCTGGGCTTCTAGGTTCTTGGCTATGTTGCATAAAAGAATTTAAGGACATGCCATAGGGTAGGCGAGGGAGTAAAGAGTTTATTAAGAATCAAGAAAAGAAAAGCAGTACCCACTCTTGAGACATGGATTGCACACGTGCTACAGGATGAGTTGCACACGTGGGGCCCGATGTTAGGCCTTTTAAGGCCTTTCCTCCTCCCCTTTCCTAATGTTGGGAAGGGGCCCAGCTGTTTGCTGTTCTGATTGGTTGCCTTACAATCCCTGACTGTTAGCTCTCAGGGGACCAGTGGGGAGGCCTGTTGTTTGGAGGTATCCAGGGCTTCCCCTTGACCCCAGAAGAGTTCCAAGTGGGACCTCATAGCCAGGGTCTCTCTGGCTTTCTTGGTAGCAGGGGGTTTCCAGGTGGTGTCTCATGGCCATGTTCTCTGCCGGGTCCCAGCCGCCGTCCCTCTTTCCCTATACTAATCTGCCTCAGTTGGGACTTTAATTGAATTTATCACTAAATAAGCAATAGAAAAGAATTATTAACTATTTAAAAATAAAAGAATAGAGGTTCAAGAATAATAGATTTACTTTGAAGATCTGTACAAAAACATTTTGGTACAAAAATATTCAAGCAACAGGATTTACCTGCCATATATATATTCAAGATTTTCCAGGCCTTCATTAATGCTCACAGATGTGCAAAATGGAAATTATTCATCAACTTGGTATATTTGTTTTATTATTTTAAAATGTGTTGCTTTTTTTTTTTTTTTTAAGCCAATGAGGGAATCACTTTAATACCAAACATTCTTGACCATTATTAGAACACTAAAGAATGTAAAACAGGTTAAGATTCAGATTAGTTTAATTCTATGACAATGGAGATTGTCCCCTACTCATAAAACATTGGAGAACCAATCTGAGGAGGATTCTTTAGGAGATAACTGAAAGCTAAAAGTACTTCTATTTTTTTTTCTACTCCATATTCTATCTCAACAAAGTTAAACTTATATTCACTTGGTATAATTCTCCTGTTATTTTATTGCCAGAATATATTTATTAGCAAATAATTTATAAAAACCAATTTTGCCCAAACTCCATGAAAGTTTTCCAATGTATGCCAGATGATGTGCCAGTTCTTTAAATAAAAATGCTGAGGCCTACAACTTTGTCTTCCACCCATATACCCCCCTTTTGAACATTAAATCAGTAAATTTTAATTCACGAAACACAGATTGCATGCTAACACTTTCATTTTAGATTATTTTCATTTGAAATGTCTCGGTAAGCTATTGAAAGTAATAAGGTAGCCTTTTATAAAAAGAAAACTAAGTTCAATATAATGAAAAGCAAATGGTTCCAAAATACCTTGTGAAAGTTTGGCAGAACTTTGTGAGTTCCTTATTCAGTACAGAAATAACTATGAAGAGGAGAGAACACCTGCTAAAGTCTTCAGTGCACAGGGTGTTTTGGGAATAGTTATTAAGTGTG
Organism: Tolypeutes matacus; assembly: GCA_026826555.1. Lineage (NCBI taxonomy): Eukaryota > Metazoa > Chordata > Mammalia > Cingulata > Chlamyphoridae > Tolypeutes > Tolypeutes matacus. Next base: position 1,168,223 of record JAKSZT010054547.1, read on the forward strand.
GATTTTAGGTATTTTTGAGGGCTAATACCTACAGCAAATAATCTTAATAAATTAGCTAAGTTATCTAGATATATTAATTTGAAAGGTTCTTTACAATATGCTGTCATAAACTTCAAAGTTCAAGAAGAGGACTTTGTGTGGGGAGCTAGTTATGTCCCTTTTTTTGAATTTGTCAGGACTTTTTAAAATCACAGAAAACAGATACAGCTAGCCACTGAAGATGAGAAAAGGCAATGGATGTATCCAAAATCATGGATTTTTGAGTTTCCACTCTCCAAGACAAACTATCATGAGCCTCTTGTGTTTTTAAAGAATGAAATGCCTTTCTTATCCCCTTAGTTTTAAAAATGGTACAATTCTTTGAGTTTTGAAAAACACATGTAGCCATGTAACCATCTCCACAGTGAAGAGACAGAGTGTTCACCACCTTCCGAAATTCCACTGTGGCCTTTTGTAGTCAATCTGTTCCTCCCCCAAACCAGCTCCTGGCAACTTCAGATGTTTTTTGTTTGTTTGTTTGTTTTGTCCTTTTAGGTTTGCCTTTTCCAGAATGTCGTACGGAATTACACATATGCAGCATTTGTGTTTTTTTTCCCTAGTTCATGTGTGAGTATACTTACTTCATTCCTTTTTTTTTTTTTTTTTTTTGCTGAGCAGTATGCCATTTTATCCATGTGCCACAGTTTGTTTATCCATTCATTGGTTGAAGAGCAGTTGGGCTGTGTCCAGTTTGTGGTGATTTAAGTGTGTGGTAGATGCTACACATAATTGTAGGTTATCACTTATGGACAACTGAGAGTGAGTCAGTCATAATAGTTATGTTTAATTATTGCTGCTTAGCCACAAATCACGTGTTTTGGTTTTCTGAATTTTATCTATAAAGATTCAAAAGTGAATTCCCTAAAATCTTCATTTGTTGTGCAAAAGTGAGTTTAATTTCTTAAAGATTGTCTTAATACTAGTGACTGACCAGGATCTTTAATCCCTTACATCCAGTTTTCTCTTCTGTAAAATGGTGATAAATTACCATTACTTTACAGAGTGTTGTTGAAAATTTAATGAAATACTTCATGGAAAGTATTTAACATAGCACCTGACACAAAGTAAATGTTAGTTATTAAAAAAAAAAAAAAAAACCCAAGGTGTTTTGTTTGAAAACCAAACCCAAGATTACAATTTAAACATTGCTATCAAAGCTCGGGAAGGACAGCAGTTGAGACATTTTTATAACAAGGAAATAGTCTGTTTTTTAAATTATTGAAATTTGCCAAGGCTAAATGGTCTTGGAATTAAATCTAAACAGTTTTCCTGCCACAATGAAATATAAACACACATGGGTTGAGTTTGGTAAGGAAATAAAAGACAATTAGATTTTTTCTCTTTATTTGACCCCTTTTCTCCATGTTCTAATTTTCTGCTTTTAGATTAGGTATAAAATTTATCCATGCCTTATATGCAGACATTTATTAAAGATTACCAAGCTGATACCCCCAGTTCCTGATGAGTAGGTGAATTAACGGAGAATCTCATGATGAACATGTGTGTTGAGTGTATAGACGAGCCCTCGTGCTCCATTCTGTGGCATTAAGCAGTAATTCCTAGGCAGGTGTGCATTTGACCAGCGCTCTGAGCCACCTGCCTGTGAGTCCAGGCTCCAGCCCAGCAGCTCTCTGCCCCAGTGGCCCTCAGAGTGCAGTCCCAGACCAGCCCCAGCGGGGAGCTTGTTAGAAATGCAGATTCCGGGCCCGCCGCAAAATGGCTGAATCTGCCTGGAGAGGGGGCCCTCCCCACCCCCGCCTCGCGAGCAGTGCTTTGACAAGCTCTCCAGGTGCGTCTGATTTACTGAGTTTGAAACCTCTGTGTCTGGACACAGAGGAGAGGATGGGAGCGATTACTTTCACCTGGGAGGGAGGTGGTTCTTGCCTTTACCTCATTGTGATTTTAGAAATCGTTTATTTCTGACATTTTCTAATTTTTCAAGGCTTTGAGACGTCTTTAAAGTGCTGATAAGTTATGTCAGTTTATAAAGACCCATAAAAATGAGTAATGACCACTTTACCAGTTGTTTCCAATGTATGTGTAGTACTTGCTCACTCTGCACTATTTGTATTCACCCAAATCAATGAACTGTGCTAAAAAAGGTGAAATCGCATTGCTAAGGTAATTAAAAATGAGATTTTAACATCATAAGCTTGTGAATCCTGAATCTACAACCTTCTTGATCAAAGGCATGGAGCCGGTTAAAGTGGAAGCAGCCTGCTTTCATGGCCTTAGTCAGTTCATGGACCGTCCTGCCCCTGCATCTGGAGGTCCCATGCCCCTCTGCTGACCCTCTTCCGCCGTGATAGACAGAAGTCCCCGTGTCCCCCCCCTCCGCCGTGCGCGTCTCAGGAGCAGCCCTCTGGGGAGGTGTGGCGAGTTGTGGGAGGTCATCTGGGGCGGTGAGCTGCGAGTGAACCCTGAGCCCGTCGGGGCTGCCGCTGGCCCCGGGAGCTCCAGTCCCCTGAGGCCCCAGACCTGGACAGAGCCTGTGTCACATGAACTTGAAAAGGAAGGCCAAGTGTTTTCTTATCACACCGGGTTAGGCTAATCATCAGGATGTGTGAAATCATGTCCACTGATAAAGGTAAGTGGTTTCATTTTCTAGTGTATCTTTTTCATGCCCTTTCCCCCTCAGTGCGTGGGTGTCAGTTTATAATGCAGCCCACTAACTGAGGACATAAAAGCACAGAGTTTGGTTTTGTTTTAAAGTTAAGAATATGTTTCACATTGCTTTTCAACTTTAACATTAAAATATGTACTATTTATGGTTTTAGGCTCTTCCAGGCAGAAGCTTCTGCATCAGCTAAATGCAAAATTGTTTAGTAGTTCTATTTTTGACTCATATTACTAACATTAGTAAAGTTGGAAAATTCAGTCATTCAGGAGAGGAATGCAGAGAAGGAAAGCAAACGCTTTCTTTTTTCCTTCCATTTCTGGTGTTAACAAAGCTGAGAAATCCTGTGTTTACCACTAATCCTTTTCTAGTGCTACAGCATGGAGCACTGCTCTGTTAAAAAACAATAACAAATTCCCACCCTCCCAGTCATTTTGTTTTGGCAAAGATGTTCAAGGGGTGGATACTGCTTATTTTTCCATATAAGACAACATTCTAGAGACAAGCATGGGTTTGTTTTTTAAAAAATGTTCATAGTAGTAAGCCGTTAGTTTTAAGTAATATTCCTGGAATATTCTAGAGAGCATATTAATGAGAAATTTATTCTTTCAATAGGAATGAAATTCTGCGGTGTCGTAGAAATTTAAACATGTGACAGGAAATTTCTGCTAAAAATACTTTTAAAAACTGAAATGAGTTCATTTTGCTTAGCTATTTTTACGTTTTTTTCTGCATGGATATAAACGTCCCTGAACAGTGTTTCCTAAACTAGACAGCCTGAAACTTAGAGCTGGAAGTCATCAGAGTCAGAAGCACTCCCTCGTGGTGCCCCTTTTCCTTCTGTGCAGAAGTCCGCAGGGTGGGGCTGCTCGGAGGCCAAGCCCCCCCGCGGCCCCCACTGGCCCTGTCCCTTGGCAAAGCCAAGGCTTCAGGGGTGAGCAGCCCTGCCCGGCTCCTCCGCCATCCAGAAGCCTGGGTGCCTTTGTGGGGTGCCCCCATTCTTGCCTGAAGTCCAGGGGCCCTGAGGTCTCCCCACAGTTTAGAGTCATACTTTGAAATTTTAAAAAAAGGCAAAAGGCAAAATGGAAGTGTTTTCTCTCCACTTGTGTCAAAGTTCCCCTTTTCCTGAAGTAACTTCTGTCCCTTCTCGTGGCATCCCTCGACAGTGAAGGGTGGTTGGAGCAGTGGGGGGCAGCTCTGGGTGGGGAGAGGACTGCTGCTGTTACTAGAAAAGGCCTGCAGAGTCCGTTGCCAGGCTGCGCTTCCTCCGCTTCCTGCCCCGGTGGGCAGCTCTCTGATGTGAGTGGCCACTACCGCACAGGCTCTGGAGGCTCCCTTCAGGGTTTAAACAGAAAAGACAGTAATGTGGCACTTCCTGCCCATCCTATTGGTAATTTTATTGCCACTAGGTCATCTAAGAGCATTTCGGATATGCAAATTTAGTGTACATGGTATTTGTAAAACTCACCTCTCTTTTAACGACTTGGAGAAACTTTCCTTTTTCAAACTTATAAGCTTGTAGGCAAACCCTTTTTACATGAAAATTTAATTGTGAAAAATAGTCTATGACAAATGACCCAGTAGGCAGTATTGTGCATTTGTTTGGAGGGATGACAATTTGGTCTTCATTTAAGAGACATCCAAACGTGTTTGTAACTTAAGTTGCAGTCAAAGTTTAAATTAGACTTGGCTTAACTCTCCTCAGATACTAGAGAACGTTCAGTCACAAAATAAAAAGGGCTGTTCCCGAGAGCGTGTAGGTGTGTCCCTGTGACAGTCATCCTTTCTCTGTGAGCCTTTTCTTCTGAGATGGGGAGCCACTTTCAGAGGCTTGGCCTGGGGCAGCAGGCCCTCTGCCCACGCCCACCCCACCCCCACCCCCACCCCACCCCCCCAGGGCCTGCGAGCTGAGCCTCCCCAGGTAGCTGCCGGGGCCTCTAGCTGGCTGCATATACACTGAAGTGTGGGCAGAGGGAAAGCGCTGGAGGAGGAGGGCAATCGAGGGAGCTGCTCTACCCCGGGCTTGTTATGGCTTGGCTGCGGAATCAGTCTTTCCTTAGAGAATAAATACAGACAGGAATCTTTTTTTAATTTCAAAGAAAGCTAAAACACCATGTCTTGGCCAGTATGTAGCAACTGTTCCCACCGCTGGGGCCGGAGCCGTCATCGTCCTTGAATCCCTCTCGCGCGCACACCCCGTCCGTTGACAAATCCTGCTTCAAAACGGCCTTGGTTCAAGCCCAGGCCGACTCTTCCGGATTGTTCTGGTAGCTCCTAACTCCGCGTGGCCGAAGCCTGTCCTCCCTCCAGCAGCCGAGGCTGGTCCTGCTCACCTTCGCTCTCCAAGGAAAACCTCGGACCCTGCAGGACTCGCGAGGCCCTCCATGCGGCGAACGCGCCCGTTCACTCTGTCCCTGTCTCCCTTGACGCGTGAAGGGCGCTGCTGTAGGACTCTCGGCTTTCCTCTGCCCGGAATCCTGTTCTCCCAGTGTTTGCTTGTCCTACTCGCTCACCTCTGCTCAACCGCCAGCTGATCTGGAGAGCGTCCTTGGCGGCCCCTTGCCCGACAGCCCTCTCTCTTCCTTGCCCAGCTTTAGTTTCCCTCCTGCATGTTTATCATTTAGCATGTTGTAGAATTGCCTTTGTTTTGTGTGTGTGGTGTTCACTACTATATCTCTAGGCCTAGAAAAGTTACTGATAATACTGGGTGCTTCCTTAATATTTGCTGAATGAATTTATGTTTCTAATACCCTTTTCTGTACCTTTCTTCTGCTGGGAAATTTAAAGCTAAATGGACAGATATAAGAAAAATTAAAAAACTATAAATTTTTGCCGTACTCTCCATTTCCTGCCCTTAGTTCTCTCTTTCTGGTCTCTTCCTTGTCAAGCCTAGTTTGAGAAGCGAGTTTCTCTGGAAGTCTGCGAGGCTTCGTTGATCTACCTTGTAAAGATCTGGGACAGAAAGGGGGGTGGGTGGGTAGTTAGACTAGTGGAGTGGGCTGGGTAGATAGTTTTAGATGAATGAATTAGTGCCTCCTTTGGGAGATAAGGAAGAGATGGGGGAAGCTTTGGGCTGTGAGACCAAGAAATTTGGGTAGCGGTTTGTCTGCATGTAGAAAAGTAATTAAACCAGGACGAGGAGAGAAAATTTAGAAGATGTTTTGTTATGCGTTAAAGAATGTACTCCTCTTTCATTGAAGTTGTCTTAAGAGATGAGTATGGTTTTAAATTTCTTTCTGTTGTGCTTTTCTATGGACCACTGTTAATTTGATTAACTTTACATAAACTGTCATATATAATTAGATTAACCATCTCCCTTTGTTTCCCAACTGATGCATATCTTTTTGCTCGTCACTGAAAATAATGACAAATACAAAAACCGACAGAAATTACTATATATTCTTATTCTTTATACAGAATATTTAAATATCAATTGCCCTCAAGGCACACGTCACAAGTAAAGGTCATCCTTTTCTCAGTTTACAAAACTCTCTTCTTGCTTTTTCTTCCTTCTGCACGCAGGTACTTCATTCTTTGAAATACTTCTGCAGGAGGGAGATGAACAAGAAAAGAGGAAAGAATAAGATATATCAAACTGAAAATGTCTTCTAAAAATTCTTGCAAGATTTGATTTGGAGGTGTAGAAAACCAGTGCATGAATTAAAATGTGAGGATTATTTGTATATTTATACTTGATACATTTTTTTCCCAAATTCATCTGATAATTGGAAATTACCTGCATTTTAAAATTTCTAACAGTTAAAATTTATTAACTGAAATTTGCTGTATGATAATGTATTTGGTCCAGATAATAATGGTGACAGGTTATTATGTCACACGGCTTCTGAGAAATATGGAATCTATTTTGACTATAGGAAAAAGAACTATATAATACTTAAAATGCTGCTTTTTGTGATTTTCTTGGTATAAATTTAAGCTCCCTAATAATTACTGAATAAGCAGAGTTACCAATTTATATGGGATAAGTGTTTCTCTTTTAACATTAACTAATAAGAATATTTTTCTTGATTTCCATTAGAGTTGCTTGTTTAGGGTGTAAAATAAACTAGTGAGTAAAAATATTGAGCAAAGAATATATTTAGTCTAAAATGGACAACTTAGATCGAGGACAATGCTTAGACAGGAAATATAACGGTATTTACTAAACTAAATCCTAAAAAAAGCCTTTTTATAATACCCCTGCCCTCAAAACGTTCAAGTGTGTCTCCACCATTAGACATCTAAAAAACAGTGATTCTGCATGACAAATGTCATAGAAGAGGTACCATATACATGTTTGGGTAATAAAAAAAGGGAGAACAACTTTAGTTGGTTCAAGGAGACTTCCTCAAAGAAAAGGTGACAATTGAACTAGATATTGATGAATGGGAGTGTTGAAAGAAAGACTGTGAAGTTAGAGGAAGAGAATACGCAATACACAGAGAGGTATGGAGAGAATGATGCATGGCAAGAGTAGAGCGCGTGAGGCTGTGGCTAGGGCAGCAGTCTTTAGCAAGGGTTCCATGAGCTTGAATTGAAATTCAAAAAAACATTGTTCTTGTGGGGCCGTGCTGGTGCGGGTGTGATACATTTATCAAATAACGCAGTACGGTGTGGACTTGGCCAGGGGCCCGTGGTTCTCACCTGGCTGGCAGGGGGCTCTGTGGGACAGAAGAGGTGACGAGCCCTGCTCTGAGCATTAGGATGTGGCTGTGAGGAGGAAGAGAAGAAGCCCTGCTGGTGGGCTGTGTCAGGAGGTACAGGGTCCACAAACCAGGTTTTTCCCTACGGGCCTTTCAATCTCATCAAAAGGCTTTTTCTGTTCTTAAGAAAGTAAAACTTTTAATTATTCAATATATATAAGGTTACATACACTGTTTTTACTTACAAGATAATGCTATAATGTCATGCTTAGAAATTGGACCGTGAAAAGAAAACAAAATACTCCACGGTTTTCCTAAAAGTTAAAAAATATTAAAAATAAAATAAAATTTAACAAAAGCAAGTAAAAAGCCAACCTACACTTGTCAACTTTTAACATGAATATCCAGGGCTTGTAGGCTTCAGTAAGTGGTGATAAAACAAAAATTGTAGGGAGTAGTTTGTTTTGTTTTGTTTTTTAAACGATTTATTGCAGTATATCATTCATACATGAACCTAAACTGTAGGTGTTCAGTAAACATTGTGACCTTACAAAACAAACATGGGTAACATCACACAGGGCTCCCCCACATCACCCCACCACACATACTTCGCATTGCTGTGAAACATTTGTTAACAAATTATGAAAGAGCGTCATCAAAGTATTACTATTAACTGTAGTCTGTATCTTTCTCCCCTATACTTTTTTTAAAAGGATTTATTTATTTACTTTTATCCATTTTTACCACCCCCCTCCCCCCCGTTTTTGCTGTTTTGGGAGATGGACCCCCAACCACCTGAGCCACATCCACCCCCCTGCTCTATCTCTTAAGGCTGAGCAAAGATACCTAGAGTTACAGTCTTTTCCCATACAGGATGGTCAGATAATAAATCAGGCTTAGTTTATCACCAGCATTCCAAAAACCAGACCTAGGGAGAAAAACTAGGTCTGGGGACAAATGCTAGGTTTCTAATATAGTGGATGTTTAGCCTACCCTGATTATCACAAAATCAGGACAGCGAGAATATTCACACCATCAAAAGGTTTTAAACAAGAGAGTCATTAGATTGCTTTCATTATCGAATAAATAAACGTTTTCTGTATAGAAACAATCATATTAGACATGGGCAAACATGAGTTAATGCAGTTTTAAAATTCAGAATTAGAAAAGCCATTTTCTTTGATGAATTTGATTATTTTTCCTTCCTCACTTCTTTCCTCCCTAAGTCAGAAAAAAATCTGGGAAAAAAGTATTTGCTTTTTACTTTTGCTTGATTGAAACAACTGCCTGTGCTGCTAGAAGCTTCACTTATGTGCTGCTGTGCTCTTGGCCAAGGAGCTTGCCAGGAGAGAGTGATTCCACAAAGGGGTGAGGAAAGCAAGTGCTTAATTTTGTAAGTTGTTAAGTATTAAATGTTCATTAAAATGGGACCTACACTAATCTTTGTCTTTAAAGTTAGGATCAAACTAGGCAGTGGGGTACATAGGGTGTCCCCAAGACTTTCTACGAGAGCCATCTAACTTGTCAAATGTTTTTAAAAATTGCCAACAAAATAGGTTTTTGACTGCTACCTGTGGCTTGTGTCTAAACAAGGAAATTAGGCCAGTAAAGTGTTTCTCTAATTTATAAGGAAGTTAAGTGACTTTCCCACCATCACAAAGCAAATACATAATGCCAAAATTTTGACTTTGCAACCTGTAATTTTAATTCCACCATGTTTTCTTCTAGGGGAAAACAAAGCACTTCCAGGTGAACTTAGCCATGCTTCTCACAGCAGGGCTGACGGGCTGCAGTGCAGATGTGTTTAAAGCAGTGGCTTCTGGGCGCAGGACCAGCCGGCCCCAAGGAGCCGCTCCTCGGTGGAACGCATGTTCCCGTCACCACCATGATCTAAATTCAAGTCTGAGGGCACAAACAGCGTCAGGACGTCAGAACAGTGAGGGCAGCGCGCTGCGCAGTGCAGGTCGGTTTTAAGTAGGCAGCTTGAAGTAAGCACAAGTTCAGAGAAATCGTGTTAAGCAGGGATGGTTTAGCCACTGAAAATCAACTTCAGGGAAAGCCAGTTAAGGAAAATAAAAGAGAAAAGATACAGAATCAGTGCGTCAGCCAAGTCTGGAGGTTCTCCAGGTGTTTGTGATTGAGATAAAGACGATCTGTTTGGTTTTGATTGTCAGAACGTATGAAACGCTGACCGGATTGGTTTTCTTCTCTGGACCTGGCATGCTTTGTTTTAGATAAATGGAAAACAGTTCTGTTTAAGCCAAGGTTCTGTTTAATTTATAAACCAGACTCCGTGACTAAAGGAGCTGGCTGTGGTCCTTCACCGGCCTTTTGCCCTTCAGGGTGTTGTCTTCTGTTTTGATTTCTTTCAAAGTTTATGAAGGCAATAAAATTTTAAAACTTTGTTTCAGAAGTCTGTGTTTTCATAGCAGAGCTTGTTCATCAGCCAGAAATAACCTCCCTCTTCTGAATTCGGAAGGCCCCTAATGGGTAGTTTTTCATGTCACCGGGGGCATCTGGGTGTTCTCAGCAGTGGATTCCAGAATCAGATCATCTCATTTTACCTGTCACTTTAATTGGCATGTACGTTTTGGCTGTATTGTACACAAAAGTCACAGAATACTGTGAACCCAAATATTTCTATTAGATTTGTCAGTAGTTTTTCATGGTGTCCCCATTTTACGATATAATTTGGTGGCATTTTAGCTTAACAGCTCAACATCACCGAATCATTTCACAAGCTTTCTCTGCAAGTACCAATTTGATCCAAGCCTCTTGTTAATACCGAGAATAGTGGTTCCCAGCTGTGACTGTGTGTTGGGATCGCCTGGGAAACATTAAAACCTGCTGGCACCCAGCCTCCCTCTTAGAGAGGTGTTTTCATTCGTTTGGGGGCTCGGATGCAAAGCTCCACAGGTGATTCCAATGTAAGGTCAGGTTCAGAACCACTGACAGTGAATTTAGAGAGGGGTCCAAGCCCGCTGACCTACTGATCCACATGCAGTGGACAGCTGGGAGTTAAGCTGGGAGATAAATGTTTCTAAAAATATTAGGACGGCAACTGACTCGACAGCATGTGAGGCATGCAGGGTTGAGCCCGGTAAGGAGTTAAAGGTCTCTGTAACACTGTTAATTTACTAAATGCACACGCGAATAGTGTTTGTAAGCCCAAATAGACCAACTAGTCCATCACAGTGCCCATGAGTCCCCGAAATCTAGACGTTTTTACTTGCCCAAAGCCACACCACTCCCTGTGTGTGAACCAAGACTGGAAAATTCAAGCACTAACCCATGGGTTGTTGCCTTGTTTATTAGATCAAGATCTGCAAATTCTCTCTGTAAAGGGCCAGATATTACATATCTTAGGGTCTTTGTCATGACCATTCAAGTCTATCATTGTAGAGAAAAGCAGCTGTAAGCGAGATGGAAAGAAGCGGGCATGGCTATGTGCCAGTAAAATTTTATTTTCAAAAACAGGTGGTGGGCCAGGTTTGGCTTTTGGGCTATAGTTTTCAAACCCCTGGTTGAGGTGCCTTTTTATCTTTCTACTAGTACGTTGACTCTTTTGAGCAGGTTCTAGACTTTACTTATCCCATACAGAGAGTGCTAATTGCTGGATGCTAAATAAACATTTGTTATATTAAGCGTATATGCAGCTCCTAACCTTTCTTCTACCACCTTCAGACCCACACTTATAACCAGTCTTCCAGTAGGGCAAACAGTTGGCACATCTTCCAGCTACGGAGAGGATATGCAGTTTCTTTGAAGTCTTTGGCAGGTTGTAATTGCTGGATGTTGGGAAAATTTCTTGAATTGAGATCTGAATTTGCTCAGAGAATTATTATTCCCATTTCTTATAGCAGATTCTAAGGTTTTATTTTAGATCTCAAAATGTTTCTTTAATATGATTTTGTGATACCCTACAGTGTCTTTAATGGTTGTAGTAGTTTGGTATTATTTATGAATTCCAAAAATAGGTATTGGATTATGTTTGTAAACTGGCCTGTTTGCACATTAGATTGTCTTAGATTCAGAGGTTTCACTTTTACTTGATTAAATAATGATTAAGGCTTTGATTTGGCCACGTCAGTAGGATGTTGAGTCTCCACCCCCTTGGCGGGCAAGGATTCACAGAGAAAACTACACGGCAGAGCAGAGGAGTTAGTTGGAGATTTGATGCTGGAGTTTTGATGTGGAGCCTGGGGAAGTAAAGACACGGAGAAAGAGGACACAAAGGAGTTTTGAGCTGGAGCCCAGGAAGTAAGCACACATAGGAGCAGAGCAGCTGAGCCCAGAGAGACTCTAGCTCTGGGGAAAGAGATAGAGCTGGTCACCTGATAGTCTACAGCTGGCCTTGTGGAGAGAGCAGGGCAGTTGAGCCCAGAGAGAAACAAGCCCCAGGAAGAGAGGAACCCAGGAAGCCTGAGCCCTGGCAGACATCGGCAGCCATCTTGCTCCAACATGTGGCAACAGACTTTGGTGAGGGAAGGAACTTATGCTTTATGGCCTGGTAACTGTAAACTTCTCCCCAAATAAATTCCCCTTATAAAAGCCAACAGATTTCTGGTATTTTGCATCAGCACCCCTTTTGGCTGACTAATACAATGATTTTCCAGAGTAAACTATCTCAAATGATTTGGATTTGAAGTAACTGTAGTACTTGTAGGTGGGGAGTGGAGTCTTAGCAAAACTGCATAAGTAATGACAGGTCCTCGGAGCCCTAGAAATGTGGGAAATGCCACTCCAAATTGCGAACATTTCTAGTGGACTGCAAGTGGACCTGACAAAAGGGCTGTCCATTGTGGTGGAAGGAACACTGACCTTAGAATCAAAAGCCTGGTTGACTCCTGGCTCTGCTACGTCAGCCAGCCTTGCTTTCTGCTATGGGCTAAGCAATGGCTCTGTTCCCAGAGCTGACTAGGAATAGACAATCGTAGCATGACCCACAGGAGCCTCTGGAGCTTCCAGAGAGAATGTCTAAGCGTCCGCCATGGAAAGGACTTAGGCTTTCAGGTGTGAGAAGCAAGTGCCAGTCAGAAGCCGGGAGGCCAGCGGAAAGGAGTCAGAGGTCTGAGGAAGACGTTAAAAGATCATTTGGAGCTTTGTCTTGATTTGGCTAGCCGCCCCAAATGAAGACTCGCATTCTTCTCATCTTGAATTTCTTGTGTTGGATTGGCTGATAGCCTGGGCATTTCGAAGCTCCTGGCTGCATTAAAGGCAAAGCTGCAGTAAAACACAGAGATGAAGTCGCTTGGCTAACCGCTGAGTGAGAGACAAAGAATAACGAGCTGCTTGCAAACTCAGTGCATAAGAGTACAGCATTGGCCTGGTTACTTAACACTTCAGCCTAATCTTCTTCCAAATGAATATAAAAATTTCTGCCCTAATTTACCTCGTAGAACTTTTGAGAGGATCAAAGGAGATGTGCTTATAAAGTGCTCCGCAGAGTGCAGGCTTGACTCAAAGCAAATGCTCGATAATGTTAGATGTCACTACTGCCGCTGGTGCTGCTAGCGAGAAAGTGGAGGGCTTTGGAAGCAAGCGGCGGGAGCTGTACACTTTGACGCACTGTGGAAGCCTGGAGCATGGCTGCTTCATTTCGTGGCACCTCCAGATGTCTTGGTACGTGTGCCACGTGCAGCCATGTCTCAGCATCCGTGGTTCATGCCCGAAGCTTGGATGGCACTGCATTTGTACATATCAGTTGGCAGAAGGCCATTTTGTAAATGACTTTTTTTTCAGGGAACATAATCCATTCCAATACCCTGTTGGTATATTGGTGGTAAGTCTTCATGAAGTCAAACTTCTTATCAAATGAAGTATTTCACCTGCTTATGGGATTTAAACCCTCAGGGAGGCAACGGAGAAAAGAGATAATGTATCTCTTTCCTACTCAGCAGAATTAAAGACCACTGATGTGCTTCTACGTTAATTTGTCGTAATGATACTTGCCTTGACACAATAAAACTATGTGCATTGTTCTACTTCTACATATTACTCTTCTCTGAACTGTTAATTATTATGATACTTTACAGCCCTTACTTAAAATAGGATGTGAGTTTATTTTGTAACACTTTCAAGAGAGAAAAAGCTGGAAATTTTCCGTTTACGACATTGTGTGCCTCCCGCTCTGTTAGATTGTGGGGGGTTGCAGTTGTGTGGAGGAGGCAAGGTGGAGAGCATGGAAAGAAAATGGACTGGCAGAAGTGTGGGGCGTGATTTCATTCGCTTGTTCGAGCCAGGGGCTTCCCTGATTATAGATTCCGTGCACACAACTCCTGAGTGCTGCATCTGTGGTGTGCATTGTGGGACGCAGAGCTTGGGGCGCACAGGGTCAGGACCCGAGGCGGCCGCAGGTTGGAGTTTCAGTTCATGATTTGAGAGTCCGGTCAAGAGGGCAGCCGGGCTGGTTGCTGGGAAGTGGAGGAGGTGCTGCAGTGGTGGTGGGGGGTAGTGGGGGGAGTGTGGGAAAGGGCCCCGGCAGTCGCCCACGGGACCACTCAAAGGCATCCCCAGGGCAGCTTTTCCCAAGATGTGTTCCAAGACCTGCTGGTTCCATGGGATGTTGACTTGCAGTATATGGTGGAAGGTTTCCTGGACAAACACTGGGCCCAGAGTTCACAGGTTTCTCTGCTGTCGACCTCTCAGAGCCTAGAACATGCCTACTGGACAAGCTGATGCTGTAAAATTTGGCAGGTCAGTATAGAACACTGGATAATTTTGGGGAGGAGAGGCTGATGAGGGATCTTCTTGCCAGCGTAGGGTTTCACAGAACATACTTGGGGGCGCTGATGTGTGCAGTGGGCACTGCAGGGACTTTTCCACTGGCCCTTCTCCATACTGCACCCAAGTTTGCAGTCTGAAGTTCTTCAGACACCTGGAAAGCTTCTCCAGCTTCTTGTAAAATGCTCTTTCCCCTCCTTCCAGCCTCATCACTTGACTGTTACCTGTGGCTCTATTAATAAAATTAAGGAAATCAGTCCTTCTTAGAGGAGGGCAAGTGACAGCCCATAGTTACTGAAAACAAAAACAAAAGAAAATAATGAATGGCCCTGCAGAAGACAAACAGGCTTTTTCACTCCCCTCTTTAAAATGCATATAAAGTGATGTCTAAAAGAAAGTACCAGGGGGAGTTTCTCTTAAACCTTAATGGTGAGTTGAGAACTGAGGGCAAATGACGTGTTGGGGTGCCTGGAACCCAGTGATCAGGCAGGATGCTGCTTGGGCCCTCACAGCCCGCAAACCTGCAGGCTCGTGCATTCTTACTCAAGGTGGAGGGCACTGCTTCCCTTCACCTGGCCAGGAGCGCAGGCACCATCCTTTACTCCTCCCAGTTTCTCACCTGCTACACCCACTCCCCTGGAGATTCTTTCTCCTCAATACTTTTCACAGCCACTGCTGTCTCCTCCACCCTCTTTCTTTGCTTTAGTCAGGGTCTCATCATCTGTGCATGGACTGGTGCAGGCTCTTCCTGATTTTTCTGCCTGCTCCCACTCCCCCTTCCTCCCTCCCTCCCTCCCCCCACACATACACACTCCTCCCTCCCTCCCTCCCTTTCTCCCCATCCTTCTCTTCCTTTCATCCTACTCTTCCTTCCATCCTTCCATCCTACCTGCCATCCATCCTTCCGCCTATCCATCCATCCATCCTTCCATCCTCTCCATCCACCCACCCATCCACCCACCCTTCCATCCACCCTTCCTTCCTTCCTTCCTTCCTTCCCTCCTTCCATCCTTCCATCCTTCCATCCTTTCTGCCCATCCATCCATCCTTCCTGCCCCATCCATCCATCCGCCCATCCATCCATCCATTCTCCCATCTGCCTGTCCACCCATCTATCTATCCGTCCGTCCATCCTTTCGTCCTTCCATATGTCCTTCCAGCCGTCCTTCCATCCATCCATCCTCTCCATCCACCCACCCATCCACCCACCCTTCCACCCACCCTTCCTTCCTTCCTTCCTTCTTTCCTTCCTTCCTTCCTGCCCATCCATCCATCCATCCTTCCTGCCCATCCATCCATCCATCCTTCCTGCCATCCATCCATCCTTCCTGCCATCCATCCATCCTCCCATCCATCCATCCACCTATTCATCTACCCTCCCTCCCTTCCTTCCTTCCTTCCTTCCTTCCTGCCATCCATCCTTCCATCCTTCCTGCCATCCATCCTTCCGCCCATCCATCCATCCATTTTCCCATCTGCCCGTCTGCCCATCTATCCATCCGTCCATCCATCCGTCCATCCGTCCTTCCATCCATCCTCCTATCCATCCGTCCATCCGCCTATCCATCCGTCCATCTGCCTATCCATCTGTCCATCCGCCTATCCATCCGTCCATCCTCTCCACCCACCCACCCTTCCATCCTTCCGTCCATCCTTCCTTCCTTCCTTCCTTCCTTCCTTCCTTCCTTCCTTCCTTCC
>JAKSZT010054547.1:1183952-1239128 GCA_026826555.1 Tolypeutes matacus
TCCTTCCTTCCTTCCTTCCTTCCTTCCTTCCTTCCTTCCTTCCTTCCGTCCTTCCTTCCATCCATCCTTCCTTCCATCCATCTACCTATCCATCCATCCATCTGCCTATCCATCCATCCACCCATCCACCTATCCATCCACCCATCCTTCCTTCCTTCCGTCCATCCATCCATCCATCCTTCCATCCATCCATCCATCTGCCTATCCATCCTTCCGCACATCCATCCATCCAGCCGTCCATCCATCCTCCCCACTGCCTCCAGAAAGTTATATTTCTAAATTGTAGACTGGACTGTGTCATTCTCCGGCTTTAAACCCTTGTCTGACTTCCTAGTCAATTGCTGCCCTCACACAGCACCACACTCTGGGTGGCTTAAAACAACAGAAATGTGTTGAGTCTCAGTCCTTGAAGTTTCAGGTCTGCCGTCAGGGTGCCCAGGGCTGAGTGTCCTCTTAAACCCGTAGGGAGAACCTCCCTTGCCCCTTCCAGCCTCAGGGATTGCCGGCAGGCCTTGGCATCCTCTGTCTCGGCTGGCATGTGTGTTCTCTCTGCGTCTCTCTCCCCTTTTGGGGATACCAGTCATATTGTACTGGGGCCACCCTACTTCACTTTGGCCACATCGTAACTAATGACACTTTCAAAGACCCTGTTTTCAAATAGGGCCCCATTCATAGGACCAGGGCGAGGAACGTGTTGTTTGGGCACCAAGTCAGCCAGAGCCGAGGATGAAGTCCAGGCTCCCCTGTGAGGCAGACCTGGGGTGGCAGGTCCCCCCCACCTGCCCCTCTGTGGTCCCATGAACTCACCCACCCAAGCCTCACCCACCACTTGAGGAGGTGCGTCACCTTCCTCAGCTCTCCGTGCACTCACACGCGGTATTTTCTCTGCGTGAAATGCCCTTGCAACCCCAGCCTGCTTGTACGTTTCTCTCCATTCTTTAACCCTCAGCAGAAGCACTGCTCCTTTCGAAATCCTCCCAGACTTAGTTGGCCAGCCACTCATCTGGGACCCCATCTTCCGCTGCCATAACTCTCAGGTGGCCTGTCACCGACCTGCTCCTTCAGTAGGTGCTCTGGAGGCTGCCTGCTGCTTGGCAGTCGTGCATTAAGCTCTAGGAACACGGTGGTAAGCCATGCACCACCCTGTCCTCAAGGAGTCTCCAGAACAGTGAGTAAGATGTTCTAGGTTAACTGCAGGCAGCACTTTTTTGGCCTTGGCATTGCTGGCATTCAGGAGCATGAGTCTTTGTCGTGGTTGCCGTCCTGTGTGTTGAGGGATGTTGGGCAGCATCCCTGGGCTCGACCCACCAGATGCCAGCAGCATCCACCCTTGCAGCTGTGACAACCACCCATGGCTGGAATCCACTGCTATACACAAATAATGTGTAATATATAAGTAACAGTAAGGATAAATTGTGACGGGTGCTGTGAGTGAAAAAGGCAAGGTGGTTTGAGAGGGAATCACGCGGCAGGTGGGGTCAGGAGAATACGACCATGAAATAGGGCTGAAGCTGAGCTCTGAAGGGTGAGTAGCAGTTAGCAAGGGCTTGGGGGGAGGGCGTTCCCCTTTTAGTTGTGAATTACATGAAGGTAAGAACTGTGTCTAATTTGTCTTCCTGTAGTTAGCTGAGTACCTGACACTTTTAATTAGGGAGTTATTACTCCGTTCATTTAATTGGGGAGAAAAAGAACGAATGGAATGGATTAGAAGCTCTATGGATTTTGTTACTATTTGCATCTGATCAGTGGATATTATCAATGCTTACAGAACAGTTTGCACTTTGGAAGCATGAAGATGACAGCTATTAAAATTAAATTCTGGGGGCATGGACGTGGCTCAAATGGTTGGGTGTCCGTCTCCCATATGGAGGGACCAGGGTTTGATCCCCGGGACCTCCCGGTAAAAAAAAAAAAAAAAAAAAAAAATTAAATTCTGTGTTTTTAAAGTGGTCACAAACATGCTTTTCAGAAAATGGTTGTCAAAAATTAGCAATTGTGATTAAATCAAATGAAGAAATGTGAAATGGGAGAAAAAATGGAAAAAAGAGTTGGTAGACTCCAAGACACACTTACAGTGATGGTAAGATGTGAAGAATGACGATTAAATCACTTGGGGCTAGAACTGCCTGCAGTAAATTCTACTCTCTCGTTTTACCGTTGCTAACTAATACTGCTGTCATCTTTATGGAGTAAGAGACTAGTGTGTGATGTATTCAAGGCCTGTTCACTTGTGAAAAATTGGTTATATTCGTTTGCAAAAGAGTCCTTATCAGGCTGAAATGGGTATTGGGGAGCCCCGGAAGGGGCGGCGGGACTGGGTGCTGAGGCAGGGGCAGGCCTGCGGACGTGCCGGTGGCAGTGAGCACACTGGGGGCTGTGGCCGAGGGGTCCTCTCGGTGCAGCAGGCGGCCTTGAGCGGCGCTCAGCAAGTAGCACAGCAAACGGCTCTGCTCCCTCCGCTTCCTGGGCCCGGCCCAGCCACCAGGAGCGGGGTGCAGGGAAGGTGGGCGGCCGCCCCGCTGGTGAAAGGCAGAGCTGGACTTGGGCCCCGGCACGCGGCAGCGACGTGACGGGCGACAGGCGACAGGCGTGGCCTGAAGGGCCTTGGGAAGTGCTGCTGGGTTTAGAGCTCGGGGTCGGGCAGGGCCAGGTCGGGGGCAGGTCAGAGGGCGCCCGGCTGCTGCCCTCGGAGCTGGGAGGGGTCCCCGCGCGGCGGGGAGCTCTGCGCAGGGCCAGCAGAGGGCACAGGGGCGCTTATGTCAGGGCGGGCAGCCCCCGGGCGGGCGGCTGGGGTGGGCGGCTGGGAGCGGCGGAAGACACTGCCGGGCCCAGGCCGCCCCCCGGCTCCCCCGCCGAACGCCTCTGGGTTCCAGGCACACGGAGAGAGCCTGGCCGCGGCGGAGCTCGCCACGCGTGGCTTCTGCGCCTGAGCCACGCCTCGGTGCGGGGGGGGGGGGGCGGCCCTGGGTCCCCGTGAAAACTGCCCGAGGGCAGCCTGCCGAGTCCCGGGCCTCGCTCCTGGAAGTGGGGCGAGCCCGGCGGGATGTGTTTCAGCCCGTCGGAGCAGAATTCCCAATTCTCCAGGAACGTTATTGCTATCTAGGATAGCAGAAAAATAAAAAATTAACAATTATGGAACATGTTTCAGAGAAAGTAAAATAAACCTAGTCTGTGAAAACGATCATTCTTAAATAATCTTTTGTGTTTAGAGATTGTGCATTTCTTTTACTTAATTGCATATTCACTTTGTTGTATGTAATTGAGAAAGATACAATAGTAGAGGTTTTTGTTTTATACTATTTGTGCTCATCCAATAAAAATACTGAATATCTAAAATTCACTACTTTCAAGGCATCTTTTGAGTTCTTACTGCTTTTGAACTCTGAGGAAATCAAGCTGTCTGCTTTACCTGACAGTATAAGATTCTTTAACTCTGGGTAGCATCAGATGGTAAGTCTGAACTATTGGCAGCCCATAAGTATATTTTAGTGAGTGACTCTAGCAAATGTAAATAAAATGGCAGGTTTTGATGAAATGAACTATTCAGCCGTTGGTGGGATTCTTTGCTGCTGCTGTTGGCTTCAAGACAAACATCTGGATAGTTCCACAATTCGAAATGTTCACAGAGCTGCTGCTGGCTGTGAGGAAGAGTACTTTGATGAAAGGCTTTTCTTTTTTATGATTCTTTAGGACTTGCGTGGAAAAAAATATTGAATACTTCAAAATTTAGATAAAAATGAAAGGTTAGGAAATGGCCAGATCTTCATAATGCATCTCTATCATTCTGTTACTGAAATTTTCTATAGATTGGGCTCTAAAATAGCTACATATTTCCTCATTCTCAAAATTTAGAAGACATCTCTTATAGAATAGAAATTAAGAGTGTAGGCAAATAATGAAACTTGCTGAGGCCTCCAGAATTCATTCATTCCATAAATATTTATTGAACACCAACTATGATACATCAGTAAATACAACAACGACTACTGCCCTCGCAGAGGGAATCACACAATAAACAATAAGCAAAATTAACAAATGATACAGTATGTTAGAAGGTGGAAAAAAATAAAAAATGAAGCAGGGTAGGAGAAGAGGTTCTATCAAATAGCGTGGGCAGGGTAGTCCAAACTGACGAGGTGAGCTAGAGCCGAGATTTGAGGATGGGAGAGCGCTTTGCCGGCAGCTCTCGGGAGGAGCCTCCAGCAGAGCACAGCTGGGCAGATGCCCTCGGCCTGGAGTGAGCATGAGGGCCCCTGAGGGCAACGACACCAGTCGTGTGGCGCTCTGCAAGCCACGGTAAGGGCCTGAGAGTTTACTCTGAGCAGAAGGAGGAGCTGTCGGAGTATTTCAAGCAGACAGTGACAGGAACGGACCTGGATTTTAAATTGATCTCTTGGTTCCTGGTTGAAAATGAAGATGGTACTGGGAATGAGGCTGGGAGCTGGGAGGGCAGGTGGAGGCGCCTGCTGCAGTCGGGTTCAAGCTATGGAAGCTTAGCCAGAGAAGGAGCAGTGGAGGTGGTGACAGGTGCGCAGAATCCGGAAATACGTTGACGTGGCGCCAACAGGATTTCCTGATTGGTGGGAGGTGAGGTATGAGAGAGGGAGGATGTAGGATGCTTGCAAGGTATGGGGCCTGAGCTAATTGAGCTGGAGAAGACGGTAAAGCACTTGGTTGGGTGAGAGTTGGGGAAGCAGGGTTCAGGTTTGGGTATGCTGTGTGAGGAACTGCTGGATGCTCCAGTGGAGATGCTAAGTGCGCGATGGAATGTATCGGTCTGCTGTTCGGGCGACAGCCTGGGGTGGAGATACTGGAGATGTAAGTGTGGGAGTCACAGCAGAGAGACCGCGGAACTCGGTGAGACCATGCAGGAAGCGGGAGTGCACGTGGGAGAGATGAGGGCCAGGCCCTAAGCCCAGGCCACTTCACCTTTAGAGAACTTTAAAAATGATTCTTCCCTTGTGAAGGGTAAGAACTCAAGATTTCTTTTATTTTTTTCTTCATTAAGAAAGGGATATCGATTTTAAAAAATTCATATAGTATCTTTACTTGATGACTTTCATAGATTTTTCTCTTTTATATATAAGTAATCCATAATCATATTTGCATTATAAAAGATTTAAATGACTGTAGCAGTTTCACATTGTTTATAAATTCCAAAAATAGATATTGGATTATGTGTGTAAACTGGTCTGTTCCTCTGGGTGTATTATATTATACTGGATTCAGAGGTGTCACTTTCACTTGATTAAATTATGATTTGGGCTTTGACTGGGCCACATCAGTAGGACATTGAGTCCCCGCCCCCTTGGTGGGCAGGTACTCACAGAGAAAAGACATGGCAAAGAACAGAGTTTGGAGTTTTGAATGTTGGAGCCCCGGGGTAAAAATATACAGAGAAGCAGATACGCGAGCAGAGAGAGAAAGCTCTATTAGACATGGCAGAGGCCCTGGGGAAAGAGATGAGCTGCTTGCCTGACAGTTTACAGCTGGCCTTGTGGAGAGAGCAGAGCAGCAGAGCCCAGAAGAGAGACTAGCCTTATCCCAGCCAACAGTTGATACTGGAAGAAGCTGGGACCACAGAGCCTGAAGAGGAAGAGGAAGCCTGAGCCCTGGCGGACGTTGGCAGCCATCTTGTGTCAACACTTGGCAACAGACTTTGGTGAGGGAAGTAACTTAACGCTTTAAGGCCTGATAACTGTAAGCTTCTACCCCAAATAAATACCCTTTATAAAAGCCAACAGAGTTCTGGTACTTCGTATCAGCACCCCTGTGGCTGAGTAATACCATGACAGAGCTATATAAACAGCAAAACATGAAAGTTCCCACTCATTCTCCCACTCCACCCCCTCCCCAGTTTCCAAGGTTAACAGTTTGCAGTTGACCTTCAATGCATTTATATACTTTAGTGGTATCTTGCTTCTTTCTTGTTTTTTTTTTTTAATGGAACTATACTTCATAGTGTTCTGCAATTTGCTGTCTTCATTTAATAATGTCTTGGGGCTCTTCCGGTTTTATTTTTGTTTCTGTAACAGCTGCATGTACATAGTATAGCGTTGTGTTGACTATCCATGTACATGTGTCTTAACACACACAGGACTACTTCTGAAGGTTAGATTCCTATAAGTGAACTCCTAGGTCAAAAGAACTTTCTTAAGATGTCCATGAGATTTTCTTTTCTATAATCCTTTGTGGTTTGATTCTTATTTTTCTGAAAAAGCTTATTATTTGGATTAAGAAGTTTGAGGGATTATTTGAAATAGTGATCTGAACTGTTTCTGGGCTATACATTTGTTCTACAAAACAAAGGGGGGAGTTTTGAAAGGAAGCTAGGAAAACATCGTTGGAAGGAACCTGGCCGATGCAACCTGGCGGCGTGACCGAGGTTAACAGCACGTGATCCACTCTTCAGGCAGTGAGATCACAGACCACCTCTACGCATTCTTCCCCAACCTGTGACCCCAGGCTAATCCTGAGAAGATATCAGAGAACTGGGATATTCTACCAATCACCTGACCAGCACTCTTCAAGGTGCCAAGGTCACGCACGACAGGTAAAATTGGAGAAACTACACAGATTGGAGGACACCTGTGACAATGACATGCAACGTGGTATTCTCGCTGGATTCTGGAACAGTTTTCAACATCAGTGGAAAAACTGCTGAAATCCAACTGAAGTCCATAGTTCAGTGCTGCTCCAACACTAAATCTTAGTTCTGATAACTAAACTGTGGTTGTGTAAGATGCTAACACTAAGGGAACCTAGCTGGAAAGTATATGGAACTCCATATATTTGCAACTCTTCCGTAACTCTAAAATTATTTCAAAATAAAGTGGTTTTTAAAAATCATTTCTTTTCTTCTGGGCAAAGAAGTGTGTCATTCCTAGAAAACTATTGCTGCCCTCTCAAATCCAAGAGCCCCTGTTATCCCAATGGGTAGAGAGTGTCAGAATCTTCCCAGCGAGATACTTGGTGCAGTTGGGATGGACATTTACCCACGATCATAAGCAAGTCCGTAGACATGTGATCTGTCCACTATGGCAAGAGGTCAACCTGAAGAGCCGAGAACGCAACTGACTGTTCTTCGGAATGGATTACCAAAGGAAAAGTGAAACCTTGTGATGCAAAAGAGCCATGCAAGAAAGATGTGCAAGCTGAAAATGTGTAATACTAATCAGCGGTAGTTGCAGGGTCCCAGCAAAGAGTATCACAAGTAGAAGCCAAAACCCATGCTGACCAGTCAAAGGGAATACCTGCCACTCAGAAATACAAGAGGCATAACTCCTGAAATGCCAAAAAAGACAGAGGAGCTGGTGTTCTGGGTCAGTGCCATGGTGGGGGCTCATCCAGTTGGAACAGGAAGCCTCAGACAGGGCTTGCAGAGGCGGAGCTGAGGGAGGATGATGGCGGAGCTCCTGCAGGTCGTATAGGTCCAGACATTTCTAAGAAGACCCCAGCGAGGGTGGGTAACGACAGGCAGAGCAGTTGGGTCCAGCGGCTGAAAGACGCCCGGGCCCCGGAAAGAGAAGGTAGTAATTAAATGGGACCCCCCCCCCCCGTTCACATGCTGTATCTAGTCACATGTGTACCAAGATAGCAGTTTAATCATAAATCACTCCCAGGGGTTCTTCTTGATAATTTGGAATCTAAGAGATTTACTATTATTTCGAAGAGCCCCATTTTATTAGCATTAACGTAAAAATTCTTGAATTGGTGGACCATCTGGTTTCAAATTTTGTTTCAAATTCCTGTCATGAAACTGGCACCCAAATAAGGATTGTCTCCAGATGTAAGTAGGCTGAGCCAGCCATTAAGAAGCAAAAAGAAGTTTGACTTTTTATTTCTAATACCAAGGTATTAGCACAGGAAGGATTTCATGAGAGGGTGCTTCTCTTTGGTCAACTTCCTCTACGTGGTCAGCAAACGTTCTCTGCTAAGGACCAGTCAGTACTTTATGCTCTGCGGCCCCTGATGGTCTCTACATATTCAGTGTTACTTTTACATATGTTTAACAACCCTTAAGAGAGACAGAAGGCAGACTTCTCTGTGTCCACCACCACATATCCTTGCTTTGTGATAGCAGCCGGGGTTTGGAGACTTGCTTTAAATGATCTGAAAGGAAGTCTCAGGCTCTGGAATTATTGCCCCTGGCAAAAGATTTGTAATCATGACTTTTGTAATTTTAATGGTGTTTTTTAATGAATGTGTAGCTGATCTCTTTTTTTTTTTTTTTTTTTTTTTTTTTTTTACCGGGAGGTCCCGGGGAACGAACCCGGGTCCCTCCATATGGGAGACGGACGCCCAACCAGTTGAGCCACATCCGTCCCCCATGATCTCTTATTGCAGGCATTTTGGCACGTTTGTGGGAGATGTTCTCTATAAATATGGCATTTCTAAAATCATCATACCCTCAGATTTGCCATGTAGATATTAACTGCCTAAATAGTTTTTAATTTCAGATTAGTATTTATGTAAGACATGTTTTGTTTCTAAACAGATGGTACTTGCTAAACTGGTTTCATATTTTATCTCTTTAGAAGTCTCACGTCACCCACTAGCTGCCCCCTTTTATGGTGAGGCTGCTGCTTCCGTGTGCCGGCAGGTCTCGCGTGAAGCCGGGTCTCAGCTCTCCTTTCGGGCCGGGTCTCAGCTCTCCTTTCGGGCCGGGTCTCAGCTCTCCTTTAGGGCCGGGTCTCAGCTCTCCTTTAGGGCCGGGTCTCAGCTCTCCTTTAAGGCCTGCTGCTGCCGCCTCCGCTGATGTATACTTGGCCTCATGGTTTCCCTGGTCTGTCCAGGACCAGCAGTGGCCCTTAGGGTACTGTAATCATTGTGGAAAAAACATCCCAATCCACTAAAAGGCTAAATGCTTGGATTATATGCGGTAGATTTCAGGGACAGACTTTGCCTATTCATGTGGTTTTTCTAAGAAGGTGGATAAGACCATATATTTAAGCTTTGAGCTTTTATTTCTCTCATTTACAATTTTAATGATGTTCTGTCAAATAGTCTTCTATAACTTTTTCATTCAAGGTCTTGGTTAAATTTGCCTCAACAATACTTAATTCAGCTGGCAGATATGCCCTTTTGGAAGAATGGTGTCTAATGAAAACCATTTAATTTCTCTTTCAGCACTGGCTTACTAGTAATTTCTCAGAAAATATGTAGAAGTGTTGGTATTTTTTAAAAAATCTATTTTATATTAACTCTAATAAATGGGGCTCTTTGATATAGAAAATCTCCAGATAAATTTAAAGGAGAACACAGAAAATAAGTAATAGTGTTTTCAATCAATATTTATTTAATAATCACTTTGAATTAAAAGGGAATACTTTTTTGATTCAACAGCAAGTTGATTGGGTTTTTTGTTTTTCTTGTGCTTTGAAGAATAATTATGATCTTATCTCTAATCGTTCTTTTTTAAAGATATTTGGATTCTGTAAAAATGAAACTTTGCTTCTTATCCAAATAGTAGTTTCTTAGATGGCATACTTTTCTGATAGTTTTCTTTTCTCCTAAGGAGAGTCCAATCTATTTTTTAAATCACAATGTCAACCGTAAGAGAAGGTACTTTAATATGTGTATAAAGAGAAAATACTGACATGACACTTAATAAAAAATTCTGAAATTCAAATGTGGCTTCTTTTATCAGAAATTGAACGGAAAATGGACGCATTCCCCTTCCCCTATGGATCCTGATGTATTTCAGCGCAGTTTTACAGAACATTTGGAGGTTCTGAGCTCTGCGTGAGGGCGTTAGCTGTGTGGTGGGCAGGCGCGGGCCACAGCCGCGCACGCACAGGGAGCAGCGGGCGAGGGCAGAGGCCCGCGCGCCCTCAGCCAGTGCGGGGCCTTCGCTGCCCGCTCTCCGCGGCTCCTCGGGCGGCCACGCTCGGGCCTGCGCCGGGCCGCTGTCCTCTGCCTCGCCCGCAGCGTGGCAGCTTCGCCTGCCTCGTGGCGCCGCCTCGGAAGCGGGCGCCGTGGTTTGTGAGGTTCTTAGAGCCCGCGGGACGAAGCCTTTCCCAGGCCCCGGCACTCACCTGCCCTTTCTTTCCGGCTCCCTCAGGCGGCAGCATCTGTCCCGAGGCCACTGTGATCCCGCCGTGCGCGCCGGGCAGCACAGCCGCAGAGGTGGGCCCGAGCGCGTCCGGCCAGGAGGCGCCGGGCATAGATGGGAAAACGCCCGCCACGCGCGCCGCTGCGAGTGCCAAGCCACGAGGTACGCCTGGCGGGGGCCTGGCGGGGACCTGGCGGGGGCCTGGCGGGGGCCTGGCGGGGGCCTGGCGGGGCCTGGCGGGGCCTGGCGGGGCGTGGCGGGGGCCTGGCGGGGCCTGGGGGCGGGGGCCTGGCGGGGCCTGGCGGGGCCTGGCGGGGAGAGGGGCCCTGGGGGCCGGCGCCGGGGCACGGGGCGCGGCTGTTCCTCAGGGAAGAGCCTGAGCGCCCGGGCAGAGCTGGGCCTTCGTTCTGCTCCCGGGACGCCTCGCGTGGCCCCCCGGCGTGGCACTCGGCACGCTGCTGAAATCGTTGCCCGTTCTAAGGGGGATGTGAGCTTCTCGGGCTTCTCCTTAACCTAGCCAGGGCCTAACGCGCTGGGTACAAAAATGTGTGACAAATGAGTGTTTGGAGGCACTGTCAGAAAGTCACTGTCACTTGCTAGATGTCAGAGTATCTGTAAAAGGGTGATTCTAAAATAGTGCCTAATGTACTTACCAAGGACACGACTTTATAACATTAAGGGCTGGAGCTTGAGAAGGTCTCTCAGTAAGGTCATCCACTGAAATTAAAAGTAAATGGGAAGTGGGTGTGGCTCAAGCCCTTGAGAGCTGGCGGTCCACATATGAGGTCCCTAGTTCAATCCCCGGCCCCAGACCTCAAAAATAAAGATATAAATGAAGCCAGTGGCTACAGGACGCTCTGGGGGCAGAGAGACGGAAAAGCAGTCGTAATACAGGGATTTTTCGGGACTTGGGAATTATCCTGAGTGACATTGCAACGGCAGGTATAGGCCATTTTATATCATATAAAACGCAGAACTGAGTGGGAGAGAGTGGTCTATCTACAGTGGGAACTGTGGTCCATGCTTAGTGGCAAAGCCCCAGGATGTGTATATCCATTGCAGGTGATGAGCCACACTAATGAAGGATGTTTATGTGGGAGGGTGTGGGAGGAGTGGGAGGTGGGGGACATGGGAATCCCTGTAATTTTTGTGTAACATTTATGTAATCTAAGTATTTTTTTAAAAATAAAAATAAAATTTATTTTTAAAAAAATCACATCACCCGCCCCCCCCCCCAAGTAACATCCCCTCCTTTCAGAAATTGAGCAGCCAAATGAGAAGGAAAAAAAAAAAGATAATGATGGAAAGCTTTAAACATTGTTGTCCAGTGACCATTTTCTTTTACATAGAAAGTTCCAGTGACCCACGTGTAAGTTTTAAGCAGCCCAAAATTATAATTTTGATGATAGAAAGCAAAGCCATTTAAAACATAACACAGAACCTAAGTTCTGTAATGGTTTAATTGTTTCTTCCTAACAGATTTTTATCTGTAATGAATGCTGAACATTCAAGCCAACAAACAATAGTGGGCACTTTCAGAATTAATGTACATTGCAGAAAAAAATCAATTTTATTTTGTTTGTTTTGTTTTTAATTTGGTCTCTTTCCTATTCTTGCCAAGAAAAAACTGCCGTAGAGAATGCATTATGAAAGAACTGCTTTTATTCTTTCCAGTTCTTAAATCCTAAGGATTTCTGAAAGAGATCTTTAAAGGGGGTTTAAAATGGACTCTTCCTTATGATGGAGTTTCTGAATGACTTTTTCTTGTCTCCACTAGCTATATTTCAATCCTAGTTACTTTAGTTTCTGGTTACATTAGCACTAGTGGGTTCAAAAGTACCAATAGTAATACCCCAAATCCTGATTTTGAAACAATAAACACATCAGAGTATAATAGTATGACACAAAACAGATTCAGCATAAACTGCTGCTTTAAAACGCTCCTTTCTAACCCTAGCTGACGGGGAGATTTCACTGAGCGGCGGTGGCAGTGGTATGGGCCATGGCTTGCCCAGCAAGGGCAAACGGTTTTCATTCGAACGAGTAGCCATTCATGTTACAGCCTTTGCTTTTTACCATACTCCTTTCTATAACATTCATGTGCATATAGATATAGGAAAAAATTTAACATGATTTAAGCCATTTTATTTTCAAAATAACAAAATTCGATCTTGGTCATTAGAACTAGTCTGACAAAGATGAAATAAAAAAGAAATACATTTCCAACTGATGTAATTACCCAGCTCAAAAGCAAGAATTTCATTATTTAAAAAGCCTTTTTTTGAAGATGCATCATAATGCTTCATTGTTTTTCACTGCCAGTATATGTGTGTGTGTGTGTATTTTTTAACTTAAAGCAGGTCTATTTATACCACTTTGACCTTTTTTTTTTTTTTTTTTTTTTTTTTTAACTCTTTTTAAAAATATTTTAAAAGATGCTTAGATTACATAAATGTTACACAAAAATTACAGGGATTCCCATGTCCCCCACCTCCCACAACATCCCGCATAAACATCTTTCATTAATGTGGCTCATCACCTGCAATGGATATACACATCCTGGGGCATTGCCACTAAGCATGGACCATAGTTCACATTGTAGACCCCACTCTCTCCCACTCAGTTCTGCATGTTATATGCATGTTATATCTGTCATTGTAATGTCACTCAGGATAATTCCCAAGTCCCGAAAAAAAACCCTGTATTACAACTGCTTTTCCATAACAACTGAAAGCGTCCAGTGGCCACTGGCTCCACATCAATGCTGTAATTTCTTCCATTGCTTGAATCACAATATGTCTACAACAGAATACCAGTCAGTCCACTCTAGTCCATAGCTCTTCCCCCAGTCCTGAGGAGTCTGGGAGGGTGATGTCCACTCTACCTCCAAGTGAGAGGGGGCTTATTATCCCATGGATAAGATGGATGGGATTATCTGGACTGCATCTGCAGACTCTCTCCATTCCCTGGGATGGCCGTTGTCCATCATCATCTCCTTGCCAGGTGTCTTGGGTGAGTCCATTGAACTGTAGAGTAGGAGTTTCAGCTCCACTGAGATTCCAGGCACAGCTGGCCCATGGGCAGGCCAAAGGCTCCAGTTTCTGGAAGTACACCTACAAACTCCAGCACCACATATAGGTTTGAATAGAAGGGACTGATGGACCATGTGCAGGGAGGACTTGTTTGAGCCCAACTCTGTCACTTGCAGGAGCACAGATTCCAAAGTATAACCCACTGATAAGGCATCAATCTCTGGAGCTATCCCCCCTTATATAGGACCTGGGTGTCTCCAGAGCCCTCAGGAGCCCCTCTGTTTGGGGTGATATCCACTTTGGTGTTCTGTGAGATCCTACTGAGGTATGCGTAAGCGTTACTTCTGGGATGACCTCCCGACTCTCTTTGAAGTTCCTTAGCCATATGAACTCATTTGTCTTTACCTTTTCCCCCTTTTATTCAAGGTCTTTTTCCAGTTGTATTGCCAGTTGGCACTTGGTAGTAATCCCTTGTTGCCAGGGAGGTTTATCCCCGGGAGTCATGTCCCACACTGCGGGGAAGGTAATGCATTCATATGCTGAGTTTGGCTTAGAGAGAGGCCACATTTGAGCAACAAGGAGGCTCTCAGGTGGCAACCCTTAGGCACCCCATAACAATAGGCTAAGTTTCAATTACAAGAGCAAAGACTTGTAAGGCTAGTCATCAATAACAAGAAGCCATCAGTGGACTATCCTCCTTAGCCAGACACTGCCCCTGCACTTGGAGAACGTGGTAGAGCTCTCCAGGCTGGGAATTCAGTATTTCTCTCATTTATTGAGTGATTCTCCACCCACTGTGACCATGCCCCACCCCTTGATCATTTGAACAATTTTATATATCTTTTATATACATTCAGGTGAACTTCCTCCCATGAAACCCCCATCCCTGACACCCCCCACCAAGGATCCTCTCCCACCCCCGTTGTAACCCTTCTGTGATCCAAACCTTCCTTAAAGATGAAGCCCATATAATAGCCAAATACAATTAATAGGAAAATGAAATAATAATGATAAGTTTAAATGTAAGAGATAAAATACATGGAAACTTAAAAAAAAAAAAAACACTGAAAATAAAATAAAATTAAAGGATTGGGATATTCAAAAAATGGGAAAAAAACAAAAAAATTAAAAGAAAAAAATTTTTTTTTAACATTTTTCCTTTTATCACTGTATTATCGGGTGTCCAGTCTGTTCCATGGTACCTTCCCCCTCTCCCCAGTGTCTCCCAAATTTTCATTTAATTTTCAAAGAAGTTTTAGGTCACAGCAAAGTCATTCACAAAATACTAGAGACTCTCATATACCCCACCTCTTCCCCCTTTCCTCACCCCATATTAAAACCTTTTTGTATGTGGATGGTAGCATTGTTATAGTGAAACATAGCTGCTAAACACTGTCAATGGTTTACAGTATAGTTTACATTTTAGATGGCACAATTTAATAATTTTTGATGATATTTACCATGTCCTGTGCCCCTATCACTGTAAGGTAATGAAAAACATATCCCCTGACCACTAAATACCCCCTGTTTTATCTATTCTTTTCCTCCCTCCCCATCCCCCTGGGCACATGACACCCTCCTGTCTTGACTCATTGGATGACAAGATTCATAGTTACATGCAACAAGAGGTCTCCTGTTAGGGTCCATCCTTGCTCATAAGAGATGCCCACCTGTCTGTTTCTGGGTAAATCGATCCTCCCAAAGATGGGGGTCCATCTCCTTCCCACTCACCATGTGGGTCTCCACCCACCGGCACAACACATTATGACAGGATGAACACTCACACACTCCCCAGAAGCCTACTCCAGATGCACCCTGTCCTGAATGTCACCCCCCAACCAACACCCTAAACCAGTGACACTCCCTTGTCATATTGCCCTAAGAGCATTCCCACCCCTGCACTTTCAACTTCATACCCACAAATCCCGTGTTCACCTATTCCGTCTCCCATCTCTCCCCCTAGTATTCTGGGTATTCTAACCCACCCTTCCTAATTTACCCAACTGTTGACCCTGCACCACCAAACCCAGTAATATCACTACCCACCATCCTATCCTTCAATATGCAGTTATACTCTATCACTTTACCATAGATTATGTCCCTATGGGTGATGGCTCACAACCTTCTCTTCTCTTTCTCTCTCTCTTGTTAACCTATCTTTCAGATAATGGTTCTCGGAGACTGCTCACTTTCCTCAATTCTTATCAGTGAGGTCATGTACTGTTCATCCTTCAATGCCTGGCTTGCTTCACTCAAAATAAGGTCTTCAAGATTCATCCATGTTATTCTGTGTGTTAGCACTTTATTCCTTCTTACAGCTGAGCAATATTTCATTGTATGTATGTACCACATTTTGTTTATCCATTCATATGTTGATGGGCACCGGGGTTGATTCCAACTTTTGGCAACAGTGAACAATGCCTCTGTGAACATTGGTGTGCATATATCTGTTCGTGTCTTTGCTTTCAATTCTTCTGGGTATATACCCAGCAGTAGAATCGCTGAATCCTACGGAAGATCTATTGTTAGTTTTCTGAGGAACCGCCAAACTGTCCTCCACAGTGGCTGGATCATTCCCCAATCCCACCAGTAGTGGATGAGGGTACGTATTCCTCCACATCCTCTCCAACACTATAGTCTGCTGTTTTTTTAATAACCACCATTCTGATGGGTGTACGATGGTATCTCATTGCAGTTTTGATTTGCATTTCCCTAATAGCTAGCGATGTCGAGCGTTTTTTCATGTGCTTTTTAGCCATTTGTATTTCTTCCTTGGAGAACTGTCTTTTCAGGTCACATTGCCCATTTTTTAAATGGGTTGTTTGCCTTTCTATTTTCGAGGTATAGGATTTCTTTATATATGCAGGATGTTAGGCTCCTATCAGATATTTGGTTGCCAAATATTTTCTTCCATTGGGTAGGCCGCCTTTTTATTTTCTTGATAACATCCTTTGAGGTGCAGAAGTTTTTAATTTTGAGGAGATCCCATTTATCTATTTCTTCTTTTGCTGCTCATGCTTTGGTGTGAAGTTCATGAAACCATTTCCTATTTCAAGGTCCTGTAGATGCTTCCCTACATTATCTTCCAAGGTCTTTATGGTTTTGGCTCTTCTATTTAGATCTTTGATCCATCTTGAGTTGATTTTTGTATAAGGTGTGAGATGGTGTTCCTCTCTTATTCTTTTCGATATGGATATCCAGTTCTCCAAGCACCACTTGTTGAAGAGGCCATTCTCTCCCAAATGAGTGGGCTTGGTGGCCTTGTCAAATATCAGATGACTGTATATGCGAGAATCTATATCAGAATTCTCAATTCAGTTCCATTGGTCAGTATGTCTATCCTTGTGCCAATACCATGCAGTTTTGAGCACTGTAGCTTTGTAATATGTTTTAAAGTCAGGTAGTGTGATACCTCCAACTTCATTTTTCTTTTTCAATATGTCTTTGGTGATTTTTATTGGGATTGCATTAAATATGTAGATTAGTTTAGGTAGGATAGACATCTTGATGATGGTTAGTATTCCTATCCATGAACAGGGAACATTCTTCCATTTATTAAGTCTTTGATTTCCTTTAACAGTGTTGTGTAGTTTTCTGTATATAAATCTTTTGCATCTTTAGTTAAATTCATTCCTAGGTATTTGATTCTTTTAGTTACTATTGTAAATGGTATTTTTTTTCTTGATTTCCTCCTCAGATTGCTCATTATTGGTGTACACAAATGCTACGGATTTTTGAGCATTGATCTTATAGCCTGCGGCATTACTGAGCTCCTTTATAGGTTCTAGAAGCTTTGTTGTAGATTCCTCAGGGATTTCTATGTATAGGATCATGTCATCTGCAAATAATGAAAGTTTTACTTCCTCTTTTCCAATTTGGATGCCTTTTATATCTTTTTCTTGCCACAGTGCTGAGCAAGTACTTCTAAGACAATGTCAAATAGGAGTGGTGGTAGTGGGCATCCTTGTCTTGTTCCCGATCTCAGAGGGAAGGCCTTTAGGATTTCACCATTGAAGATGATGTTAGCTTTGGATTTTTCATATATACCCTTTATCATGTTCAGAAAGTTTCCTTCCATTCCTATCTTTTGCAATGTTTTTATCAGGAAAGGATGCTGTATTTTGTCGAATGCTTTTTCTGCATCTATAGAGATGATCATGTGATTTTTTTTCTTTCAATCTGTTTATGTGGTGTATTACATTGATTGATTTTCTTATATTGAACCATCCTTGCATACCCAGGATGAAACCCACTTGGTTATGTTGTATAATTCTTTTGATATGTTGTTGAATGCGATTAACAAGTATTTTGTTGAGGATTTTAGCATCTAGGTTCATTAAAGAAATTGGTCTGTAATTTTCCTTTCTTGTGTTTGGTTTTGGTATTAGGGTAATGTTGGCATCATAGAATGAGTTAGGCAATATTCTTTCTACTTCTTTTTTTGGAAGAGCTTAAGCAGGATTGGTGTTAGCTCTTTCCAGAATGTTTGGTAGAATTCAGCTGTGACGCCATCTGGTCCTGGGCTCTTCTTAGTTGGGAGGTTTTTGATGACTGAGTCTGTCTCTTGTAATTGGACTGTTGAGTTCATCAATTTCTTCTTTCGTCAATGTAGACTGTGAGTTTCTAGAAATTTGTCCATTTCCTCTAAATCATCATTCTTGTTGGCATATAATTTTTCAAAGTATCCACTTATGATACTCTTTCTGTGGGGTCAATAGTGATATCCGCTTGCTCATTCCTTATTTTGTGTATTTGCATCTGTTGTCCCTTTGGCTAAGGGTTTGTCGATTTTATTGATCTTCTTAAAGAACCAGCTTTTGGTTTTGTTTATTTTTTCTAGTGCTTTCTTATTCTCTATTTCATTTAGTTCTGCTCTAATCTTTGTTATTTCCTTCTTTCTACTTCCTTTAGGTTTAGTTTGTTGTTGTTTTTCCAGTTCCCCCAGGTGTGCAGTTAGGTCTTCAATTTTAGCTCTTTCTTCTTTTTTAATATATGTATTTATGGCTATGAACTTCCCTCTCAGGACAGCTTTGGCTGTATCCCATAGGTTTTGATATGTTGTGTTGTCATTTTCATTAGTTTCAAGGTAGTAACTGATTTCTTTGGAGATTTCCTCCTTGATCCACTGTTTGTCTAAGAGTGTGTTGTTTAACTTCCATATCTTTGTAACTAATCTGTTTCGCTGGCCCTTAGTGATTTCCAATTTCATTCCATTATGGTCGGAGAAATTACTTTGTATAATCTCAATCTTTCTGAATTCATTGAGAGTTGTTCTGTGGCCTAGCATGTGGTCTATCTTGGAGTATGATCCATGTGCACTCGAGAAGAATGTAAATCCTGCTGTATTTGGGTGTAGTGTTCTGTATATGTCTATTAGGTTCAGGTCCTCTCATGTATTATTCAGAGTCTTTGTTTCTTTACTGATTCTCTGTTTAGATGTTCTGTCTAATGGTGATAATGGTGTATTAAAGTCCCCCACTATAATTGTAGAGGCATTTGTTTCTCCACTTAGTGTTTGGAGAGTTTGCCTCATGTATTTTGAGGCACCCCGATTAGGTGCATAAATGTTTATGATTGCTCTCTTTTCTTGAGAGATTATCCCTTTTACTAATATATAGTGTCCATCTTTGTCTCTTACAATAGTTTTGCATTTAAAGTCTATTTTGTCTGATATTAGGATAGCTACTCCTGCCCTTTATTGGCTATTGTTTGCTTGTAAAATTGTTTTCCAGCCATTCACTTTCAGTCTCCTTGAATCCCTGGGTCGAAGGTGGGTTTCTTGTAGACAGCATATAGATGGATCATATTTCCTTATTCATTCTGCCAATCTGTGTCTCTTGACTGGTGAGTTTAATCCATTAACATTCAGTGTTATTACTCGCAATGAATTTCTTATACCAGCCATATTTTCTTTGGGTTAATGTATGTCATATGTTGTTTTTATTTCTCTTTTTGTCTTTTTAGTTGTTCTTACACTCTCCTCCAACTTTCTCTCCTCTGTGTTTTTTCCTTTCAACTTGTAGAACTTCCTTTAGTATTTCTTGAAGTGCAGGTTTCTTATTGACATACTCTCTTAATTTCTGTTTATCTGTGAATATTTTGAACTCTCCATCATTTTTGAATGCCAGTTTTGCTGGATAGAGAATTTGTGGATGGACGTTTTTTTTCTTTTAGTACTTTGACTATGTCATACCACTGTCTTCTTGCCTCCATGGTTTCAGATGAGAAATCAGCACTTAATCTTATTGTGCTTCCCTTTTATGTGATGGTTCTCTTTTCTCTTGCTGCCTTGAGTATTTTCTCTTTGTCTTGAGCATTGGACATTTTGATAAGTATGTGTCTTGGACGTGGCCTGTTGGGATTTATAATGTTCCAGGTGCGCTGTGCTTCCTGGACATGTACACCCATCTCCCTCAATAGGGTTAGGAAGTTTTCAGCCTTTATTTCCTTCAACACCCTTCTGTACCCTTTCCCTTCTCTTCTCCTTCTGGGATGCCTATAATGTGTATGTTTGTGCGTTTTGTGTTGCCGGTTAAATCCCTGAGTCCCTGCTGGATTTTTTTCTGTCTTTTTATCTGTCTGTTCTACTATCTGTTTGATTTCAGCTGTATTGTCTTCCACATCACTAATTCTTTCTTCTGCCTGTTCAAATCTGCTGTTATGTGAATCCAGCGTCTTTTTGAC
Organism: Tolypeutes matacus; assembly: GCA_026826555.1. Classification (NCBI taxonomy): domain Eukaryota; kingdom Metazoa; phylum Chordata; class Mammalia; order Cingulata; family Chlamyphoridae; genus Tolypeutes; species Tolypeutes matacus. The sequence goes on from JAKSZT010054547.1 coordinate 1,203,723, forward strand.
TTCTTGGATTGTGCCATTGATCACCATCATATCTGTTATCTTTTTGTGTATGTTTACAATTTCTTCTGTATGTTCTCCTAGTGTCTTCTTTTTTTTTTTTTTTTTTTTATAGGGAGGTACCGGGGATCGAACCCCAGTCTCTCCATATGGTAGACGGACGCCGAACCTCTTGAGCCACATCCGTTTCCCAAGTGTCTTCTTAATATCTTTAATCTCTTCCTTCACATCATTAAGTTGGTCCATGATATTTGTTTGGACAGCTTTGATTAATTGTTCAATGTTCTGCATCTCTTCCTGGTTTTTAGTTTGTTCATTGGACTGGTCAGTGTCTTCCTGTTTCTCAGTGTGGTTTGTAATTTTTTTTTGTCCTCTATTCATCATTTTATCTTGATGGGTTTATTCAGTTGATTAGCTTCTCTCTCTGCTCTAGAGTTTTATTTAGCTGGTGGTTCTGTGTGTGTGTTAAGTTTTCTCTTTGACACTTTTTCTTCTTATTTTATTGCCTTGCTTCTTTCTCTGTTCCCTTGAAGGCAAAAGATAAGGGCCAGAGGAATCGAAAGATGTGAGAAAGGAAGAAGGATAATAGTAATATTGATAAAAGTTAGAAGAGGGGCCATATAAGACTTAATGAAATGTAATATTTAACTCATGTAGACAGTGTAGAGTAATAGGGGAAAAAAAGTGGAGTATCTACTGTGGACTGGGAAACCAAATAGAGGAAAATATATATAATGATTTAGAAGGCCAGAATGATGAGGAGAGAGAGAAAGAGGAAAGAAAGGGCTGAAAGGAAAAAGTTAATAAAAAAAAAAAAAAGAAAGAAAGAAAACAAAATAGATAGAATAGAAATTGACACCCTTGAAGTTGTGGGCTAATGAAAAAGGTGGTGTGTAAGAACCAACAGAAAGCAGAAGGCAGAAAGATGAAGGAAGGAAAAGAGATCGTGTTGGGAGACAAAATCCATATAGACAGAGAATGGGAAATCACGGAAGAAGCACAGCATAGAAGACACAAGCTAGCAGCACCTAATTTTAAGAAGAAAAAAAAAAGAAAAGAAAACAGAAGGGGGGGAGGAAAGAGGAAAGAAAACAAGAGACAACAAATAAACAAAGAAAAACCAAACAACCACACAAGCAAGCAGTCAAACAAAGCTAAGGAAGAACAGTGTTCCTTCTTGGGCCCCTGTGGAACCTCTCAGCCTGCTTGTGTTCATCAGTCAATTGCCCTGCAAGGTTCTATCTGCAGTTTTTGAGGCAGATTTTAGCAATTAAACTAAGTTTAAAAAATTTCTTTATTTTTTTTTAAGTGGCTCTTTTTTTTTTTTTTTTGAGAAATAAGGGACCCAAAAGAAGGCCTCTTCTAGACCACCCGCTTCATCGAGGGGACCCTAAATAGGCTCGTGAAAACTAATCAGCACTTCCCACTTCCTGGCCTCCCCAGGGGAGCTGAAGGTCTCATGCTTGTCAGTGCAGAAGATAGAACTGGCTGACTCCGCCCCCTCCAGAGCCAAGCCTCAGTGTCACCGGGCTGTTAGGTGAATCAGGCTTCCTCAGCAGATTCGCCTCTCCCCTTAGCCTGGTGCCGCTTCAAGCCTTATTATTTGCCCCCCAAAGCTGCAAGGGGTTCCAGGCAGCCAAACCCACAGAAAGGAAACCCCTCTCTACCTTCTGTCAGAACCCTCCCACTCTCAGGAACGCTCCCTCTCACTCCCTCTCACCGGGCTGCCAGCGGGAGTCAAGGCTCGTCCCAGCCTTTTCCCCTGAGGGTGGGGCTCCGCCGTCTGTGTCGGCCACCACAGCCACGAATCTTTCCTGAGCAGTCCACCTCCCTCCAGATCGATGTCCCCAGGGCTCTCGCTCCATGCGCCCCCAGCACAGACCACTGAGGCAGGGTCCTGTCCCCAGCCAGCCGTCCTCCGAGAGTGAGCTGGTGAGTGCCCTCCTGGACCGCCGCCGTCTTCTCACTGCCAGTATATTGAAAGGAATCGTAGCAGTGACCTTTTGGAGCTACCATGGGCCAAATAATTCCATTTGAAAGTCAATACGTTGCCATTTAAGTACACATTTGTTTTCTGTCTTGAATTTGTGTTAATTATATACAGTTTTATATAACTACAGGGCATATTTTCAGATATTAAATAATCATGTTTAATATTTTTCACATTACTCTCATTTATTGTTTAGGCCTCGTCTGACCCACCCCTAGCGAAAATTCCAGCCCACCCTCAACTTTGACACTATGGAGTCCCCATCCTTACTTCCTTTTTTCTCATTCATTACAATCTAACTTACTATGGTATTTTACTTATTCATCTTGTTTTTCTCCCTGCCTTCTGCACTACTACATCCCCGATGCCACACAGCCATGTTTCTTCCATTTTGTTTCTGCTATTTTTTATTTAAAACTTTGAACATGCGTCATGAAGAGACCAACACCCAGATAATGAAGCTTTATCTTGGTGTTGTCCGGTCAGCTGCCAAATAGATTAGGCACTGTTTATTGACTATCAGTCCAATAGTAAGTGTTTCCCACCTTCTAGTGAGAGAAGCTACTTTTAATTTCTCCCAAAACTCTTGGGAACGTTTAGGCGACTGAGGAGAGACAGGAAGGGGATGTGTAGATCAGTGGTTCTCAGCCAGAGCTCGTTTTGCTCCCCGAATCTCATCTCTGCACCCCTCTAACCCACCCTCCCACCCCAAGCCTTCAGTACCTTCTGAAGACTTTTCTGATCAGTCCACCCTGGGTGCTGCAGGCACCCAGTGGGCAGGCGAGCTGCAGTGCTTGGCCGGCTCACCCAGCAAAGAAGCCTCTGGCCCCGAAGTTGGGAGGGCCAAGCCTGAGAAGCCCTGACCCAGAGCCTGCAAAGTGCATAGACTAAATCAAGCTGCCTTCCCATGTGGAGTGCTAATGAGAGCACAGCTATAATTTATTTTGGTGATTTTAGAAGGAGAGAGTATGTAGTAATGTGTCTGGAACAATGTAAAGTTTATGTTTATTAATTACCAACAAGTAAATTTTTTTGAAGAATTGTTTATAGTTTTTAAAAGGTTAGAAGAGCTAAATTTTAGAATAGAGGGTGACATTGCATTTGAATCTGAATTGGAGTGTGTAGATTCTGAACTATCTAGCCTCAGCCTCAGAAGATACCATAAGACTTTGGAAAACAAAGGCTTATTCACTTCATACCAGTGCTACCAGTCAGCACAAACAAGTAGATTACTGAGCAGCTTCTAACATAAATCTTTCTTCTCATTTACCGCTTTTAATATTGCCCTGTTTCCTGCCATGCTTGACATAGCTCAAATAGCTTCCTTAGCAATTAAACCTAGTAGCGCTTTTTCTCTTTGGAGCTTTGATATGCAGCACTCACCATGAAAATTCACGATTATTTTGATAAAGCTCGTGAATTGTCATGTCTCAGTCGTTAAACCTAAAGGTTTTAAAGTTTTCTTGAAGTTGGAAGGCCACATTATTATTTGAACAATTCCGTAGATGCACAGTACTCAAAGCTATGTCCTTTGCTTCCAAAACAGAGCAATCCTGTACAATGATCCAGCCTTTTAAAAAGTATGTTTTACATTTATAGTGCATTAAAATACAGCCAGCTTTGGCTTTTTCATAGTAATTGAAATAAGAATAATTAATGTACTGATATTCCCAAAACTGAAACTGGCAATTAGTTTGTCTTTTCATTCTCAATCACCATTTTGCACAGATTTGGAAATTTTTCAATAATTGAATTGTTTTGCTATATTTACTATCTAAAAATTTGACTTTAATGAAAGCCCATTGTATTTATAGTCAGATAGGTATCTAAAACTTAGCATGTCCAAAACTGAAGCCCTGATCTTCTCTTCAAAATTCGTTTTACCCACTGTATTCGTCGATGAGCGTCTCGTCCTTCCAGTCGTTGAGGCCAGTGATCTGAGCCTCCTTGGCTCTCCTACATTTATTGGCGAGGAAAGCACCTCTACAACAGACCTGGAACACGCGTTCCTAACCGCCTCCGAAGCCACATTCTCTCACCTGGGTTCCCGCAGCAGCCCTGTGTCTCCACCTGCCCCTGCGTTTCCAACACAGCAGCCAGCGCCGTCCTGCTGACGTTTAAGTCGTGCCGGGTCCTTGCTCTGCCACGGCTTCTCATTTCACCCAAAGTCCAAACCTGCAGCGTGATTCGCAGGACTCGCCGCCCTCTGCGCACACCTGCCCTGCCCCAGCCTCCCTTTGTGCCCCTCTGGCTGGTGGCGGCTCGGCCCGTCACTGCCTCCACGTCAGGGCTCGCTTGCATCTCAGCGTCTCAGAGAGGCTCACCTGAACACGCCACTGCCCGCCGCGGCCAGCCTCCAGCCTCTCCACCTCACGCCCTTTCTCTCGACACCTAACTACCTTCTGCCCTATGGCATAATTCACTTACTATGGTTTTTGCTTCTTTCATTTTGTTCATTGATATACTCAAGTGCCTAGAATTTAATAGGTGTTCAATAAATATTTGTTGAATTAACGAAAAAGTAAAAATTAAAAAAAAACAAACACTTGTGTAGCTGTGTCAGAATTTCTCTAGAATATATGTTTTAGAAATGCCAAATCTCTAAAGTGGTTTTATTAATGTATACTCACAGCCAAAATGTGTGAGCGTTTGCCTTGCATCATAGCTTCACCAATGTTCGGTATTGCCAGAGTGAAAACCTGTGGTCAGTCTGATGGGGCTGAAGGTGGCATGTTGCAGGTTTAATTTGCGTTTCTCTGATTATTAGTGACGTTAAACACTGTTTCACCTGTTTACAGGCATTACCCCATTTTCTCCTAGGCTTTTGGTTCTTTTAGATAACAATGTGTAAGTTCTTTATTCTGATCGTTTATTCCTTTCTGGATTATGGGCAACAGATATTTTCTCTGGGCCTGCAAGTTCTCCACAGGGTACCATAGAGGAGGCAAGGGGGCCCTAAGGGGCAGGGACTGAGTAAGAACATTATTTTATTTTGAAGCGTGTGTCCCGCCACGAGATTCCAGATGGATGGCAAGTGGATGTCTTTATATAGATAGATGAGCCTTCCACAGTTCACCCACTGCTTTCGTGGAGACAGTACTTTCATGCAGTGTGCTTTAAACCCTTTTCTAAACGCTCACTCCTCAGAGTAGCTATATGCTACTTTCCAGACTTTGGTAGGAGCAGCAAGATCAGGTGACCAATCAGTTTTGTGAAGTTGTGATTTTTCTTTGAGTTGAATCTCCTATGCAATGAGAAGAGGTGGGCTGGAGCAAAGATGAGTGAGACTCGTTTGCTGCTCAGGGAGCGCAAAGCTGAATGAGGTGGCCATTTTTCAAAAACTCTGCACCGCAGCGTTGCAGGCACCAAGGGAGAATGACGCGTGGAGCTTTGGGCTGGGCCGGTAGGAGTGAGGAGTAAGGGCAAGGGGAAGGATGGAAATGTTTGGTAAGCTTCTCGGAGAGCTGATGACTGAGGGAGCTTTGTAGAATGTGAGGGAGTTGGCCAGGTGGACAGTAAGGTTGCATGGGTCCCTGAAGGTGTGTACAAAGGCCTGCAGGCCTGCAAGGACGTCGCATGCTTAGGATGCCACGTGCACTTCATGTGGCTGCAAACCAAGCTGCGCAGGGCATGGGCCGGTAGACATGGCGCAGAAGCAAATTTGCAAGAAAACGATTGCAAAAGAAGACAAACTTACTGTGTAGGCGTTCCTGTAGACACGCTATTTTCACTTAGATCTAGAAATGTAAATGCAAGCGTGAAAACGAGGTCTGAAGTTGCTCCGACCCTAGCAGAAAGTGCTTGCATGCTCTTAGTGAAAATGTCGCAGTAGCCATTTTGGATTCTGAGTGTCTTTTACCTGGAAATCTTACTGCTATAATTGTTGAACAACAAATGATGGAAAGAAAGACTGTAGTTAAAAGCTAGAGCTAAGCCTAAACCTAGAGATGATGTTGCATCTTTCTGATAATGTCAAGTATTGATTTCTAGAAACAATACAGTATCTGAAGAAAGAAAAATTTTAGATAGCTAAATCATTGCAGTATTAAAAAGAAGAAGAAAAATTGGAACTTTAGAGTTTTCTGTTCTCATGGTGTCTAATACCAGTCTTAAAGCTGTGGACTTAGGCTGTTGCCTGTGATGTATGATCTCATTTTCCCCCATTCTGAAAGAAAATTGGGAGGAAAATTTTTTTAAGCATTCATTATTTATGTCTGTTTTATAAATCACTGATTTCTTTAGCTGTAGCTTTTATTTAAGTTTCTTTTTAGATTTATGATTCTCAACAATCTGGATTCTATTGCTCTGTAAGGAGGGGATGGAGTGTGATCATATATGCTGTGAGTTACACATCATTATTTGAGAAAATAGATCACTATAACACTACAGTAATTTTAAGGCAATAATGGCAAGTAGCCTCCCATTTTGCACCCAGGAGAGGACTTGCTAATTGATCATGCCACTCTTTAGCCTCAACTCTCTTGGATTCTTTTTGGCACCATAACAATTGATCAGAGTTTGCATTTGCCATCTCTTAGTAAAAGTAATGAAACTGATACCACAAGCTGCCAGTGAAAAATCTATAAGTATACACAAACACGATATGCACATTGTTAGGCTTTCATTTTTGTTGTTTATTTTGGCTATAAAGTTGTAAATTGAAATGGGAGCATGTGAGAGATAATAAGGCCTCAATTAGAGAAATAACTGTGGGAAGAGAGAGGAGGGCTTTGGATTTGTCGCACGTTATGCAGATACAATCGATTGAGCTTTGTAAATAATTGTATTAAGGGGAGTAGCCTTAGAGGGAGGAAGGAGTTTTCCAATTGGGTTCTATGTCTTGGGGGGCAAGGAGCTCTGCTCCCCCTAAATCCAGAGCGCCTGGAACACAACTGATGCTCAGTATGTTGTTGAATCAGAACTTCTGAGATGAATGATGCTGTGTCTCCATTAATAGAAATAGGAAATGCAGGTGGGGGAGGAGGAGCTGATTTGCAGGGAAAGAAATAGTAAATTCTAGACACAGTGAGCTGGAGGTGCTGGGAGGATGCCCAGGAGGAGATGCCCAGAAAGCATTTGGAAATGCCGACCTCAGAAATGAGACAGACAGAGGCAGAGAGAGACAGAAAGACAGAGAGAGAGAGGCAGAGACAGAGAGACAGAGAGACAGAGACGGAGGGAGGTCGGGGCTTTTCCTTAGATAAACAATGGCATAGACTGAAGTTTATAAGGGAGAAAGATGTAAAAAGAGAACACAAGACAAATCCCTGGAGAACATTTGAGGCCAGAGAAGGGAAAAGATGAGTCCTTACAGATAGAAAGGGTGAATGCAGTTTGTTTGGTTTCCCAGAAGCTAAGAGATGTGGCCATGGAGACAAATTTAGTTTCAATAATTTGAGGTATAACTCCTGGCTGCTGCTGCTGCTATTTCTTATGGATACAAAGTTTTTAAATGAAACAGACCGAGGTTTTATTTTGGAACTGGATTTTTAGCATTGTGAGTAGAGTAAACAAGATATATTTCCTTTTGAAGTCTGCATTGGATGCTCCTAGCTTGTTGCTGCAAAGAACAATTTTCAAACTGGTTATGTCTTTTTAACAACTTATGCGTCATGTTTATCAATAAATGGTAAAAAAAAAAAGAGTAGAACTTCCCTCTGACAGTGCTGCTGTGCCCTAGCCATCCATGTGCCGTCTTGGGATTTTTGTCATATCCACGGAGCATCTGTGCTCTTATTTCCATAATGATATACGGAGCATGGGGGTTGTCTCCACGCTGCCTTACACACTCTTCTGTGTCCCCAAAACACTCGTGTGCCCAGGGCCCCGAGTGTCAGCACCAGCCGCCACCTCCCTCTAGCCTGCGAGCTCCTTGGAGGCACACTGATGAGCTCCTTTAAGTGGTCAAGCAGTAGGAGCCAGGCGCTCATGTCTGCAGACACGGTGTGGGTGGCCCTGTAATATAGTATGATCAGGACAGACGTGTGCCACTTCCTCCTGGGACTCCAGCCTTCCGGGGAGAGCATTCTAAATCTATAGTGCATCGTTTTATTACTAGTTTATTACAGCTTGAAAATATTACAAATTATTTAATTATTATGTTACAAATATGTGCACTTTGAAGGAAAGGTGCATAGTGCCGTGACACAGTTCAGGAGAAGGCATATTTCAGATTGGGAAGGCCAGTGGAGGCCATCGGGGGAAATCGACAGGCTGAGAGCTATCTTTGAGTCTCTGGAGCGTCTAACACAGCGTCTGCTCACTGAGTAAAACGTGGTAACTGGATAAGTTATTTTATAACAACCATAGAACACAGACTTATGAGAACATATTCACTTCCTTATTTCAATATTCTAGTTATACCTAAAGTTTAAAAAAAAAAAAAGGCATTTTTTTGGAGGGACATTTTCCTGGTTTACTACTTTAGCATATATTTATTCTAGACAGGACAATTTCCCTTAAAATTAACAAATATCATATTTATATAAGCCCCTTCTTTCCCAGTGAATACTATACTACCCATCTCCTCTTAATGTATCTTGGAAGTTAATATCATATTCATGAAAAGCCTATCATTTTCTCATTGGGGTTTTCTTCTTCTTTTGTGTGGAAAGGCAATTAAATAAATTAATTGTTCCACCTGTTAGCTCATTGTGATTTTTTTTTTCTCTGTAATAACATGATAACTGGCACAGAAATTATGATATCTATGCCAGTGAGCACTGGGCCACTGTCAGCTAGCTGAGTTTGTAAAAGAAATAAGATAACAGAAAACCAGGATAACCAGCTGGGGGGAAATGAGGCACATAATTAGGAGGAGACAGGATTCCCCATCCTTCTTCAAGGGAGGTAGGAGAAGGGCTTGAGGGGGGGATTTCTATTTGATCTGGTAACACTGATTGTAGAAAAAATATATGTTATAATTTTTTATCCAGAATAATCCTAGAGAAAGGTAATACTGGTTTTCAAAATGGAAATAATTCTTGTATTGATTTTGCACTTAGGGCATAATCCTCTGTAATGATTAGGGAAATTCTGCAGGTTTCAGTATTCCATGCTGTGGCTTGTTCCTACTCTATTAATTGAAGGAAGGCCTTTTTAGTAAGCGTATGATTTGAGGCAAGCCACCTGTAGATGCGGCAGACAGTAACAGTGCAGCTTCCAGAGCTGCCTTTGCTGGGTTAACGAGAGAAGCCAGTCTAGGTGCCCGTCATGAGATCAGATTAGCCTCGTTACCTCATCCAGTCATCTAACCTTCCTGCATCTCCATAGCCGTGAGATGCAAACAGCAGTGCTTACCTCAGTGGCCTGGCAAGTATAAAATTTCATCTGAACTCAAATGAGATAAGGTGCTTTTGCTAAGTGGAAAGGATGCCACATTATATTACCGTTGTGTTTGTTGTTTTGTTGGCTTTTTGTTTAACTTTGTAGCTCTGTTTTCACTCTGTTGTTTGAAAATCTTTTTGTTTAGCAAGCAGTGAATCACTAGGATTTGTTTCAAATTTAGTATTGTCTTTTCTCTGTTATCTTTAAACGAGGTGGGAATGCTATAGCCATATGTAAATCCCTAGGTGTTTCATAATGCTGTATTTTAAATGAACTAAAATTAAAAGAACCACTTATACCTTGGAGATGGGATTTCCATGCCACCAGAGCAGATATCCAAGATAAATATAAAGTTCCCTTGGTCAAGGTTCAGGACGAATTTGAGAAGACTCCCCGACCCCTTCCCCCTGTATTCAAATTTAATGCTGAAGATTTTTGCATTCAGGACACCAGAATTTTATTGTTAAAGAACAAAATATCAGTGAAATACTGAAATCTATTAATTCTTTTTCTACAGTGCCTCCAAAGCCATTACATCTGCAGAATTCACCTTCGTCCAATATACACCAAACCCCCAGGCATAAAGCTTTATCTAGTGCAAAACCAAGGATGGAGGAAGTTAAACCTGCCTCTGCTTCTTGTGTCTCAAAAGAAAAACTCAATAAGGTATCAGATCTCATCAGTCGCTTTGAAGGAGGCAGGTAAGAGTTAATTTACAACGGGAGAAGGCAAAGGGAAGAAGGAAGATGTTTTCTGAAAAAGAGGATAGCTATAGATTTTCTCATTAAAAATTCAATATTTTATTCCATTAGGCTTGATAGGCCTTTAGAAAGGGTACGTTTTAAAAGAAATGACCCAATCTTGCCTTAATATGGACTGTGATCAACTGTAGTTTGCCTGTGTGCGGCACTGCCACCCAGCCATGTCCTTTTCTGTACACGTGCTTGCCCTGTCTGCGCCGTGTCTGTCTGCCACTTTGAGTGCTACTGGGTCTTGGGTTGCAGAGGCCGGGAGGCTGCCGTGCTCCTGCGTCTCCTTTCGTGCGTGGACACGATGGACTCCTGGGGCGGCCGGCTCCCTGGCCCCGTCTTTCTTACCCTGTGTTTTGTGTGGCTTTTCCACTCCCGTTCTCTCCCTGCTGCCTTCTCCCCAAGCCCCTATGCTAAGTTTCAGTTTTGTATTTATTAGATAGAGGCTTATATTCTTTAGTCCTAATGTTTTAGCAGCGGGCAGGTGAAATATTGTATATATCTCATGTATAAATAAAACCAAACCCACATAAGTTGCTTTTCTACTTATATGACCCCCAGTTATTTTTTCTTTGAAAGAAAGAACCCCCATTCCTGATTTAAGTAGAATTTTAAAAAGAATTTTATCCAAAGGATTTAATTTTATGTCTTCAAAAGTCTATGTATTATTATACAGAATGTCTGCAACTTCACTTTCATCTGTGAAGTCAAATATTTTCATTCATTCCAGTATAATATTTGGGAATGTTTTCCCATTAGGTAATATTATTTACTTGCAGGACTTAAAGTTATTTATGTACTGGATCATAGTGGTTCTTGGAAATGTTTTCAGAATTAAAAAAATATATTAGAAGATCAGATATATAGATATGATCTTCTGGAAATTGTGACCAGGCACAAAACTGCACTGTCCGTAATTTAAAATAGGGCTATATATAGTAACAAGTTCTGGAGAAAAATAGTTTAGAAGCCTGTCTTCATTTTTCATTCCCAATCAGTTGGGCACATGGGGTCACAAATATTTAAACTTCAACATCCTCCTCTTGGAAGTAAGATTTATAATACTTTTGCTGTCTTAAATTATAGTGATCTTTGCTGAATGATTTAAGTCCATTTTTAAATGCTTTTGCTTCTCAGGTAATCGAGTCAGTAACACAGAGAGCTCATATTTAGAGATTCCCAGACTCCTGGGCCCACCCAGTTCCTCCTGCCACAGAGAGGAGGGACCAGCACCTGCCAGAGCCTGGGGAGCCGGGGGTTCCTAGCAGCACTGTCGTGAAAGCCCCCCTGCGTGGCTGTGGTCTCCTCTCTGTACCCCGGTGTGTGCAGTCCCCTGCCCCAGCTTCATGTCCTCCCAGGCTTCAGAGATACAAAGCCGCTCTCTAATGCGAAGCTTGAGTCTGATCTCAGGAGAGGGAATAAGAGAAGTCCAGAAGTCTGTTCCTGGGCTCGAAGTTCCCGTGACATTTTCAGCACGTTTGTTCTGTGTAGACAGAGCACAGTGTCCGTGTTCTGGGCAGGGCTGATAGAGGGACTCCTAGCAGAGACCCCTGCCAATACAAAACACAACTGCAGCCTTAGTGAGGCGTGTCTGGGGCTCTACCAGCACCTGAGTGGGTCAAGGTCACCTTGAGCCCGAGGGCTTCAGAGGGCAGTACCTGCTTCCTGCTGAGAGCTGCCCTGTGCCTGCAGCACAGCTCTCGGCTCTGACTCCTGCCGCCAGCTTAAACAGAGCCTGGTGGGCTGGAGGGTGATTCGCCAGGAGCAGCCAAGGGTTTTCAAGACAGGATCTGGCCCTGTGGTCGTAGAGGACCACACCACACCGCTGTGGGCTGAAGTTTTGCTCTGCAGTAAATAATCCAAGTGACACTGTTTTATTCAGGTGAAAGATTCGGTGGATATATTTGGAGCAAGCCAGTTTTTAAGATTTATTTTTTACTGTAGTTTTTTGTTTTTGTTTTTATGAGTAAGAGAGACTAGTCTTTTAACCTATGAAAGACTTCAGGATTTTAGAGATAAATGGCATTCTTCCACAGAACTGAACATTGTTTTTTCCCAAGGATACTGTGAGACCACCTGTTTTCCCCATTGTCTGGCTTCCACAAAGCAGCAGAAATCTGCTGTGTCCTGCTTCCACACTGTTAAAACCTCCCCTCCCTCTCCTAGCTCAGCCTCCCACACATGTCCCCTTAGTGTCACTTGAGACAGGAAATTCCCAGCTTTCATCCCACACTATCCTTTCCCATGCCTGAAGTTTGGATCAGAAGATCTGCTGGAGCACGGTGTGGTCCTACCTCTCAGGGGTGCTTGGGGAATTGGCCCAGGGCGCGGCTCCCAGAAAGCGCCGCCGGGGAGTGTGTCCCCGCAGTGACTGGCAGTCTCCAGCTTTTACGTCTGATGTTTTCCCCACCAGTTTCCCCCTTTCCTTTCTGAGGGTGAGCTTTACCTGCGTCTCTTCGCTCTAAACTGAGCGGGCGCAGCGAAGGCGCACGACAGGCACTGGCTGCTCCCGGGGCCCCCCCCCCCCCCCCCCCCCCCCCGGGCCTCCTCCGTCACCGCCCCGCCGCCTCTGGGAGCGCACAGCCTGCGATGCCTCCCCACATTTGCGCCCAGCTGGGTGCCTGCGCTGGAGTCCATCCCGCACGCTCCGTTGCGCTGTCACATGGCTTAAGGCCAGAGGCTTTGCAGTCAGGCTGCTTGGGTGCAGCTCCGGCTTGGCCTCTTGTCAGCCACGCACGCTGGCCACTGTGTGCAATTTCTCTAAGCCTCGGTTCCTCTGTTTAAGGGGTCTCTATTTTCGGAATTATTATGAGGATGAAACAAGATACTCAATGTAAGAGCTTAGCATAGTTTCTGGCACTTAGTAAGTGCTTACTAAATGTCGGTTGCTCTTGTATTATGGGACCATCGTCAGCTGTTTGTTGAGCAGCTCCCTGTGACAGGGCTCAAGCAGAGAACAAGACATCACCATCCCTGCCCACACAAAGCTTTACTCTTTTTCTCCTTCTCTTTATTTGGTAATAGGAACCTCCTCAAGGCTGCAGCCCAGATTAAAGTGCTGTTCAGATGTCTCCATAGAAATGTGGTGATATTTTGGCAATTAGGTTCTTTTATACTGTGAGGACCACATACAATGTCCAGTTGTGATTGAGCCTTTAAAGAGAAGTCAGGTGTGGACTTGGTGCCGAGCTGTTACAGGTAGACTGATCAGGGGCCTCGTTGAGGAGGTGACATCTGAGCAGAGGCCTCAAGGAGAAGCAGTGGCCCCACGCAGGCCTGGGCGAGCGCCCTGGGCACAGTGGAGTGAGCGCGTTAGGTCAGTGGGCGGCCACGGCAGGCCCACGCCAGCGGAGGCCGGGGGCCGGCGCGTAGTTCCTTGCACACGGGGCTCAGGGTCCTGGCAGCGCGCGGCGCTTCCCTGCACGCATACGCAGGGCTCGGTCCTGGCGCTGTGAGCGCCTGGCGGACACTGCACGGGGGCTTCAGAGCAGAAGCAGCCAGACTGGCTGCAGCAAGCGTGACCAAGTTTAAGAGCACATGCCCTGATTTCCAGACAAAATAGCCTTTGGAGTATAGTCTCCTCATAAACTGAGGGCTGACCACACTTCGCTTTAGAATGTTAAAAAGCGAAAATCTTGGGTAAAGGTGGTAGTGAGAAAATATAAATTTATTTCTCGCATCTCGGTCTTTACTAACTAGCCTCATTGTTACATGCACGGAGAAGTGTTTCAGGCCCCAAACCTGTGTAAGGTTCAGGCTCCCTGTCTTTAGTTACGTGTGGGCAGAGCCCTAAGAGACAGAGCTCACTGGACTATCTAATCCATGCTTCCAAAGGCATCGGCGGAGCTGGAATAAGCGCGTCTGTCCTAGACCTGTTCCATGCAGACGTACTCACACACCCTCTCTGTTTTATCTTTCAGCTCATTATCAAATTACAGTGATTTGAGGAAAGAACCAGCCCCGAGCCTGTACGCACCCAGGACCCCAGGACGGCTTGGCTCCACACCCACAGCTCAGAGCAAGCTCCTCTCCCCGCCCCAGCCCCAGCAAGCCCACGACGCAGACCACGCTCAGGGCGCACAGACTTCTGTGGCCAATGGCGTGATGGCAGCACAAAGCCGCGTGGCGAGTGAAGAGCCGGGCGCCGCTGCGCTTAGCCCCGAGGCTCCGACTCAAACGCCGGAGCCCTTGCTCGATGCTCACTTGGTGAGCGGGAGGAGAGACGAGACGCTTGCAGACCCTGCCTCCCCAGCGGCGCCAAACTGTGATGGAGATGCGTCTGCCGAGACCTGCGCGGCCCCCCAGGCTGACCCGCTCGCACCGGAAGGAGGCCCTGGCGACAGGGAAGCGCAGGCAGCCCAGGAGGGGGAAAGTGGGGCCAGCCCCCAGGCGGGCCAGCCGGAGCAGCTCCAGGAGGTGAAGGTACTGGGGAAGCGGGCGCGCAGGGCGGGCCCCCCTTCAGTTCCCAGCTGCGGCCAGCTGCTAAGAGGGCTTTTCCCTACTCTCAGGAGACACTTGGCTTTTCTCTTGTGTAGTTTTTGTTGCTCTCTCTATTGTGCTTTCAAGGGCCAGAAGGGTTTGGTGACTGATAGAGGAAAATCATAAACACGCCGTTTTTGCCCAGGAAGAGCACGGTTTTTGATGGTCTGAGTGTAAGACCGTCCCTCATGCGGCTTAAGCAAGAGGAGATTATGTAGTCTTTATGAGAAGTTTCTAACCTGTAGGAGTCTGGGCAGAATTCACTTGCACTAGCAGATGTTTCTTGCAAGGACAATTTATGCAACAGATGAAATCTATAATTCTTTCCAAGCTTCTAATAAAAAAAAATCTAATTCTCAATTTTATAAGGAACAGCCTAATCTCTGGGTTAGAAAACGCTTTAAAGGTCCTCTTAGCTCAGCAACATTGACAGGGGAGAAGCCGCCCCAGCGAGGTAGGGTGATTTCCCTGGCTCCCTAAGCGCAGGCCGCGTCACGAAGGGCTGGAGAGCACAGCACTGTGGGCACGTCGCTGCACATGTGCAGAGTCTCAGCCGGCAAAGAGCTGGTTCACAGTTTACCTCCACTGTGTTTTCTTCTATATTCATCTTAGCATCGTGTCTTGGAAATATTAATAAATAAGACCCTTATAAAGTACTTGGGATTTTTTGAATCAAAATGTAATATGAGTGCCGTCGCAAAGTTCCCTACATTAAAAAGTTCAGGGCTCAGGAGAGAAGCAAAAATGTCCATTGCTCCTTTACCCATTATAAATGACAGTCTATGTAGATGAATTTGAAAATTTGATCTTTATAGGAAAATTTGTAAATGACAAATCCAAGTCCTAAATCTGTCTAGAATATTTTATGGTGCTGTCGCCTCACTGGCATTAACAGAGGCAGAAATTCAAGAGCTCTGGCACTAAAGGAGCATTGTAGAAAATGAGCGAGGGTTGCACCCTGCCCTTCACTGCAGAGAAACCCACCGTACGGCGCACGATCTTCAGTGGCCTAAGAGCAGTCCAAAGCAGACAACCATTCGCCTATTTTCCTTTCAGTTAGAGAATTAATTTTAAATGCCGGTTCTTCATCAAAGCATCTCAAGCAGGGAAAGTTTAAATAAGGAAGTGGGTGGGAGAAGGTGGGTCGTCCTTGGAAACACCTGAAATGGGAAGGAAACAGGACCTTGCAGAGTGAATCATGTTGCATTTCGATGCAGCCGTAGCTTTGTGTCTGCTTGAGCCTGGGTGAAGGAGCAGGAGGGCAGAACCAGAAGCTCAGCCTGCCCTCGAGAGCTGGGTGGGGCCACCAGCAGCTGCCCACAGAGCAGCCGGCCCTGCACGTGCTGCGGGGTAGAGCCGGGTGGGGCCCGTTGCTGCTGCACGCTGGGTTTCTGCAGCATTGTGCAGTGTGTGCATCTTTACAGCTCTTATTGGGCTTTCCTAGAAAACTAGTGAAAGCTGGAGTGGCCCGGCTCGCCTTTCCACGAATGAGCACTGACGCAGTAGAAGGCAAGCGCTACATGTGGAAGAAAAAGGAAATTTTTTCGGAAGAGCTGCTGATCCAAACACAAATTCCCCTTGATCTGAAAAGGATTGTTAGTACTTAGTTTCTGCATGGTGGCCGGGGACCCTTCGTGTGTTCTCCTTTGCCGCTCTCATATTTGTTTCTTTGTTTTTCTTGTTCCAAAATACAAAAATATAAGTTAGTAACCTAGAATGAGGTAAACAGTCAACTAAGAACCAGGAAATCTTCATTCTCTTTCTGGCTTGTCCAACTAACTGTGGGCCTTGGACAACTCATTTCAATTCTTTGATCTTCAGTTTCCTAAAATAAAAAGGTTTAAACACCCAGTTTAAGTGATCTTAAGGTCCTTTTCAATGATAATATAAAAATTCTGTTTTCTTATATGTAGGGATATTGCTTTGCTAGCATAGCCCTCCAAATTATCAGCTATTTATTAAACCATCAAATGTATTGAAATTTTAAGACATAATGGAATGTTTGAGTTTCATTAGACAAACAATTGAAAAATCCACTTCAGTCTTTATATTATTTGATACAGAGATTTACAACAGAATGGTCTTAAGTGTGTTTCATTTAAACCAGTGTCATATTTAATGGACATTTCCTAGACGCCCACCAGGAGTGGGAGAGAGGGAAGGTAAGGGCAATGTAGAATACAAAGGCAGCTCAAGAAAATAGAGATACGTGTTAAAATATACCTTGAAAACCATCATTAATTATTGAAAAGTGACTCGAAAATAATTGTGGTTCGTGTGACTTTTTAACTGATTATCTGGTGTCTTTTGGTGAAAAGTCACTTTTTTAGCCTCATTGATAACAGTAGAATACTGTTATTTTTCCGTGTAGGATATAAAACTAGACCACCCCGTAGGCTAGTAAAGCGGCACTTTCCCAGTGTTTAAACTCTCGGCAGCATCTGATCTGGGGCACAGCCAGGGGCCTCGAGGAAAGCATGTTTTTAAAGCCAGCTCGGAATCCAGGGAACATGGTTCACACCCGCTGGTTCCTTGAGCTCAAGTGTCAGCGGTTCATTTAAAACAAGCTTAGGCCTGGAGGACAGCAGATGGTGAGGCTGACGTCTGGGAGAGGGAGGATGTTAAAAGCCACAAGGGGCGGAGGAGGAGGAGAAAGGCCTAGTGTGTGTGTGTGCAGTTGTGAATGTGCAGTTGTGTGTGTGAGGGTATGTATGCACAGTCGAAAGTGTGTGTGTGTGAGTGTGTGTGCATTTGTGTCTGTGCGCAGCTGTGTGCACAATTGTGAGCATGTCTATCTCTGCACAGTTGAGTGTGTGAGCAGTTCTGTCTGTGCACAGCTGTGTGTGCGCAGTTCTGTATGCACAGTTGGGGCTGTGCACAGTTTGTGCACAGTTGTGGGTGTCTGTGGGTGCGCAGTTGTGAATGTGTGTATGCATTTGTGCACAGTTGTATGCACAGTTGTGAGCATGTCTGTGCAGTTGAGTGTGAGCAGATGTGTGTCTGTGCACAGTTGTGTATCTGTGTGTGCAGTTGTGTGTGTACACAGTCTGTGCGCAGTTGTGTGTCTGCACAGTTGTATGTGTGCAGTTGTGTGTGCAGCTGTGCTATGTGTTGTGTCTGTGTGTGCAGTTGTGTATATGCAGATGTGTCTCTGTGCAGTTGTGTGTGCAATGTGTGTAGAGTTGTGTGTGTGCGTGGTTGTGTGTGTGCAGTTGTCTGCGCAATTGTGTGTACATGCAGTTGTGTGCGCACAGTTGTCTGTGTGCAGTTGTTAGTGTGTCTGTGTAGTTGTGTGTCTGCACAGTTGTGCTTCTACGTAATTGTGTGTGTTCGGTTGTGCATCTGTGCACAGTTGTGCACACAAGCAGACTCAAGGGCTTCTGGGGCATCGGTATCAGAATTCCTCTTTGAAATGATGAATTTGTATGATCGTGAGTAGTTTGAACTGCATTAAGTATTCTCTGTTTACGAGACAGATCAAGGGCCAGCACATTTTGGGGTGAGTTCCCCTAAGAATGGTCACCTTTGCTGAGATTATAGGTCTGTGGGTGGCCTTTAGTTGAATGGAAGTGCTCTTTGTGGACATGAAAGCTTATTTTATTTTCATGAGCTTTTTTTTATATCCAGGATATTCTTTGGTAAGTGTATGGGTAGATTTTTCCAAGATTTGTCCAGAGTGTTTCCTTCCTCTGTATTTCACACAGGAAGCCAAATAGAAATGTGTAGATGAACTTTTTTTCACATTTAATTTTTCCCCTCTCAGCAGAGCAGCGGGTTTACAGAAGTCGTGCACAGAACCAAGGCTCCAGTACACGGCCCTGTTACTGACCCCTGCGCTGGTGTGGGACGTTTGTCACACTGACGAACGCGCACTGTCATAGCTGCGCCTTTAGCTAGAGTGCATGATTTGACTTAGGGGTCACTGTATAGGGAAGTTCCGTGGCTTTAAAAAAATTTACTCTGTTACCATATGTACAATCCCCCCTTTCACCACATTCCCAAACTTACTTCACTGCTGTTAGAGTCACAGTGTGTGTGACGATAACCACCATCCAGTAGCAAAACATTTCCATCATTCCAAATATAGACCCTGGAGATACACATTTACATCTCCTGAAGTTTTTTTTTTATAAATAACTGAAAACTGTTATATTGGCAACATAAGCTAAAAGTAGTAGATGTATTAAACCCAAATAATAGCAGTTTTTTCCCCAAACATATAACATATAAGCAGATTTCTTAAAAGTTAATCTTCCATTTGATCAGAAGTGAATGAAATTATATAATCAAGTGGGGGTGGATGAAGAGGTGGCCACAACATAGAAACTTAGGAAACATATGTTTTTTAAAGGAACCTAAATTGTCTTTTTCTTGGTTAATTTATTTATGCTGTTAAATCACTCTTTTACTTATATTTTTATATGAGCCTTTGAGGGTTTATAATTTCTAAACATATGCCAATAAAAAATAAGATAATCACTACTAGGGCAAAGGATGACAGAAATCAAGTTCAGAAGTAGATTGAGAATAGAAAACTGGCACTTTAATCTGAGTTAACTCAGTTTTCCTCTTTTCTCCTTCCATTTTCCCTCACTAAGTTTAATAGTAACTTAAAATAATTGTTTGATTTTTCTGGGTGTAAGGTGAGGTGTCAGCATTTCCTGTGGGTCGAAACATAATGTTTAACTTGGTGACCCATTTCTTATGAGGGTCAAGAGGTTATATTTTGTAAAGCTTCCGATTTCTTTTGGTTCGTTCTTCATGACTAAGGAGGACAGCTGTTAAGTTCTTGTCAGATCTGAAGGCAAATAGTTTCCCTTCACTATTTCTTCTCATGCCAAATCAGTTTTAATTAAAGAAAGTGAAATACAGCAGAAACAAGTATCCAGCTCGACTAATCAGTTTTTGTTAGTTCTAGTGATGCCCTGAAAGTTCCAACAGAGGTTGCTGGCATTTTAAAACTGTGTAGGATGGGAAGCGGCTGTGGCTCAATCAGTAGGGCTCCGTTTACCATATGGGAGGCCCCGGGTTCGGTTCCCGGGGCCTCCTGGTGAAGGCAAGCCTGCCCGCACGGCGTGGTTAGCTGACCCAGCGAGCACAAGCAGCAAGGGGGGGGATAAATGAATAAATAAATAAAATCTTTAAAAAAAAAAAAAACTGTGTAGGAGTTGGGAATGCAGTCCTGCTGCCCCTGTGGAACGGCTCTCAGAAGGCTTGAGGGCACCTTTCCTTGCTTCACCGAGGCTGACTGGTGAACTCAGAACCCTCCTTGTGTTGTAGTTTTCCGGGTGGAGACCTGCTCAGTCGAGCATGTTGGAGAGGTATAAGAAAGAGGAATGAGGGGTCGCAAACTTGAGAGCCTGTCCCTGAGAGACAGCTGTTGTTCAGTTTTAGAAGCAGTGTGCCAGGCGACGTGCAGAGGTGCTGGAGATCCAGAAATGAACAAGACAAGCCTCCGTGCTTGGGAGACCGGGTCAGGGAGCCGCAGGGGGCTGGCTGCTGCGAGCAGGGCTGCCGAAGAAGACTTGCAGGGCGAGTGGGAGGCTGCTGGGTGCTCGAGGAGGGGGTGAGGAGACGTGGGGGGATGCACAAGGCTTAAAAGAAGACCGTAAGCCAAGGACAAATTGCAGTGGGCTTGTATGCCTGCCAGGAAGTTGGGGTTTTTGTTTGTCCTGAAAACAATGGGGATTCATTTGTTGTTTTTTTTTTTAAGATTAAAAAAACATCTGATAAAATAATAATACTCATAGAAAGACATGAGCATGCAGGAAAGTACAAAGAATACAAAAGTCACTCATAATTCTACAACCCAAGGAGAATTGCTTTGATATTGATCATTTTAGCCTTTTTCCTGTTCTATTTTTCTTTAACTTACTCAACAGCATAATGTATGGCATTCTGTATCCTGTTTTGTTGGATTAAACATAGGTATTTCCCCCATGTTACTTCAAATTTTCCATAAGCCTAATACTTAGCTGGTCTCAGAGACACTTAATTAAAGTGTGGAAGTGACATGATTACACATGTGGGTTTTAGAAAAATGAGTCAGATAAAAGGGAAAACAGATAGGGCAGGCTAGGAAGCAATTTCACTTGCCCAGGTGCGAGGCGCTGAGGCCTGGCAGAGGCACAGAAGAGACTCCTGATAATTTTGTGACTGTTTGGATGTCAGGAATGAGTCGTGTTCAGCTCCAGGCTTGGATGAATTGCCAGATGGGGTCCCATTTGCTGAACTACACGCAAATAGAAGGAGAAACCTATTTGAAGGGCAAAAGAGTAAGTTAGATTTTGACATAGTAAATTTGAGGGGCTTCTTGGAAGTCCAGGTGACAATGTTTACTCCAAAAATGAAATTTTCTGGAGATGTAATTTGCTGGTTAAAGTTGAAAGCTTTGGAATTAAAAGACCCAAGTTCAAATCCCAGCTTCGTCTACTATGAGTTCGGTGGCCTTGGACATGTTTTTTAATATAAATTTCTCCAAGCCTTGGTTTCCTAACATGTTAATGAAATAACAGAGATAGGATGGGCAGGAAGATGAATAATGGTTTTGGGGATGAGGGAGGGGACTACAGTTGCTAGGTTAGTTTTAGATACTAAGCTTTTAGCACCTGCGAGGTATCCATTTGAAGATAGATTTTTCCTTGGCATTTATTTATTAGGCATTTGGAGCCCAGGAAAGCGCATGAGAATGTAAGCGCTTGTACGTACTGGTGAGGTCAGTCCTGCTGAGGTAGAATGTGTAGGAGCAAGAAGAGAGTGCCGCTGAGCCCTGGGAAGCACAAAAAGCGGCGGGAGGGGGCAAGGCAAGTTGTCAGGGAGGACGAGGAAGAGGAGGAGAAGGCCATGAACTGGGTGAGGCTGCAGGGGGCAGGTGGTGAGCACCAAGGAAGGAGGATGGTCAGCAGGAACTCGGCCTCAGTGGGCTCGGAGCTCACCAGCTCAGGGACCGTGTGTGAATTTACACGGTGCTTCCCTGTGTGCAAGGCACTGTGTTGCACACGAAGAGGAAATGTACAGTCGAGAAGGAGATCAAGAAGAATAAATGGCCTTACTCAGGATGAGATAAAAGGCGTTGGCGAGCTCAGCGATGGGGCCCAGGTTGAAAGCCTGCACGAGAGGGGCCACGCGAGCTGCCTTGGGGCTGGGGCTTGGTGTGCTGGTTTGGGGTGTGCTCCTCAGGCAGGCGGGGCGCCTTGCAGCTCCCAGCTCGAGGGAGGAAGGGTTGAGATGAGCGCCGTGGGAACGCGTGACCTGAGACGCCCTGCGGGCTCAGCTGGGTCCCTCCAGCCTTGCTGAGTGGCCTGGAGCTCGCCTGCTATGCCCCAGGGCAAGGGCCAGGTGGACACAGGGACGGCAGAGTGCGACAGAAGGTGGAAGCGAACCAGGAGAATCGGGAGGGGACGGCACTTGAGGTCGTGATGTGGAGACAGGTGCCGTGCAGGGTGGGCGTGAGGGAGATGGAGACCCTGGAAGCAGAGCAGCTGCTGCATGCTGCTGCACGCGGCACACGTGGCGGCCAGGAGCGGACTCTGGGGCCACACGGGCTTGTGTGACGCCCGCTTGACCACTTCCTGGCCTGTGACCTTGATTAGGCTCCTGAGCTCGGCTGCGGCTGTTCCCTCCCGTGTGCAGCAAGGCTCGTAGCACTTGCTCATCGTGCTGTCACGGGGGTAAGTCATTTGATGTTTGTAAAGTGCTGAAGACAGACTGGACACACTAAAAGCCACGTGTTTGCTAAATAAAGACCTGTTCCTCAGTCGTAAAGTAAGACGTGCAGAGTCGTGACCTGAGGTGTGCCTCGGAAGGTACTGGACCCAGCAGCCTCTGCTGGTGGCTGTGCCGGCCTCTGAGCGCACAGGGGTGCCTGCATGCCTCTTCCTTTTTTACCTGCTTTCATACATTTTGTTTGTTCTCTTGCTTGAGGACCAGATGTTACTACCACACGAAGCATTTTCATTCTATGTACAAGGTTTTAATTCCAGGGAATTATCATAAGAAATGTTTAGAAATGACTTAATTACTTTGCCGCTTTACCTAGACTTGGGATCGGTTAGTTCAGTTGTTGAAAGTGAGTGCACACACATTTATATATTAAATTCCTCTCGGTGCCTGTTCTTTAATTTCTGAAAAATCTAAAAGACCTCCTGGTCTAACGGATACTGATTTGGGTATAAGAAGACCACAGTTCTTCGCTCCTGCTGCCTCTTCCTGTCTGATCTTGTGCAAGAAGGGAATTTTCCTTCCCAGTGCAAGCGCTGTTCCCCCAGTGCACCGCCCCACCACAAAGGACGTAATTTAAACTTTCACATGGAAAGCTCTCGTTTGCCTATTCTGCTTCCTCCTTTCAAGTTCTCGATTTTATAAATGACATGGAGAACATAAGTTTGTAAAAACGTGCCAACTGTCTCTAGTAGTCCTGGATTTTCTTCCCAAAGCTCCTTGAAGGATTACGCTAAACGACGGACTGGTTGTGCTTGGGCACTAGATTCGGAAGCCCTGGGGAAGGAGCAGCGTCTGCAGGTTGGAAGTGGGGGCTCTTTTATATTTTTTCAGTGTGAGTCTGATGATAAATTTCTTTCTTTCTTTCTTTTTTTTTTTTTTAAAGATCTGTTGATTTATTTATGTACTTTTTATCAATTTTTAAACCCCCCCCCCCGTTTTTGCTTTTTGTGCCCATTCACTGGGCAACTCTCTGTGTCTGTTTCCTGCCCTCTCTTCTCATCCTTCTCCTTCTGTCTTCACCGGGATTCAATCCCGGGAACCTCCGATGTGGGGGAGAGGCATCCTACCGCCTGTGCCACCTTGGTTCCTGGTTTTTCGACGCATCTCGCCTTGGCTCTCCCTTGTGTCACTTTCCTGTTATGTCATCATCTTGCTGCATGGCTCGCGGGGCCTGGCGGCTCACCCACACACGGGGCTGGGGGTCTCACCTGCTCCCGGAGCCTGACAGTGCACCCACACGCGGGGCCTGGCAGTACACCTGCTTGCAGGGCCTGGCGGCCCGTGCGCCTTCTATATTTTTCTTTATTTTTACCAGGAGGTCCTGGGGATCGAACCCAGGTCCCTCCATATGGCAGACGGACGCCCAACTATTTGAGCCACATCCACCCCACCCTCCCACCGATGATAAATTTCTAGCTGATTATGAATCTCCCCTGAGACCACGTGACCTCTTTCTGGCATTATTGCATGATCTTGTTTGAATCCCCCTACTTTCCAGCTCTCTTGTTCCCCAAATCAGGGTGATTTCTCTTAGTGCAAAAGGCAGTAGGCAGAGCAGGGCTTGGCTTTCACAGATTGGGTTTGAATTTTGACTCAGTTACGTACTGCTTTGGGCATGTTACCAACCTTCCCCCAGGGACCACGTCCTCACCTGCTATATGAGGGTGAAATCCTGGCTGCTTTACTCGAGGAGAAAGCGGATCACAGCAGCTGCTCTTTGAGAAGCACACAGAATAGTGGCTAGCAACAATAAAACTCAGTAATAGTGGTGGCTGCCATCACCCCCCACCTGACTTCCCTGTTCCCTAGCACAGTGAGAAAGAATCTGGAGAATTCTGTTGTGTGCAGGAGACCAGCACACGTTAAAGATCTTAAGATGCTCTTTGATCACATGGCATTCACATATCATTGACTCTAAGCTTAAATTACCACCTGGAACAACATTTAAGGCTTGATGTCTTAAATTCTGATGCAGCCTGTGAATTGTGGTACAAAATCAAACACTCATTCCCTAAATCGTCTGGTCTTGTTATGAGAGTCGACTTCAAGGAATACAGAGACAGGCGTAGCCGTCTGAAACCACATCCTCCTCCTCCATGGAGGAGTGTAAGTAACCGCAATGAGATTTGGGTACAAACTCCCAGGGCAATAAAATATTCATTCTGGTCCGGTGAAAACCTGAAGCTTTACATAGCTAATTACTAGGCTTTTAAATATAACCTACATTAAATACACAAAAAGAGTTGCAAGCGCTCTTAGTGTTTGAGTAAATGCTTTTAGAAAAACCTTCCTCCTTAAAGTGGTCACATATGAGAACATGTACTGCAGAGTTATAAAGCATAATATAAATATTTGATTCGCTGTAAAATTATTGAAGATTTTGCCCTTAAAGCATCTTTTAGGAACCTAATTGTTCTTCAGCATTTAAGAAATTCTTCCCCAAATCTCTGCTCCTCTCCGTGGTAGTTTTAAGACACGTGGCATGTGATACTAGGATTTGGACGAACGAATGGCCGGCTCCACGCAGCATTTCTGACTGTCCAGTTGTGGGCCGTGGGAGCTGCCGAGGGGGCGTCTGTCCCGCCTCCCGCCACATGCAGGAATCACACCCAAGGTCTGAAGGGAGCAGCCGCAGGGTGAGGTGCGGGGCGGAGCTGCCACACGGGCACCTGCACGGGCAGCGCGTGACGGGCAGCAGCCAGGCCGGGCCTGCCGCAGTGGGAGCACGGCTGCGCTGACGGCTGAAGTTAGTATCCTGTATTTGCAAGTTAAAATAAAATCCATCCCTTTATTTTAAAGAGAGGTATCCACAGTGAGGTGCTTTTTAAAATAGCACATTTATAATATTTTGAAACGTCAAGTCTGTTTATTAGATTTCAATAGCAGAAAGTAGAATTTTGGGTGTAAATCAATATTGTCTAACCATACTGTTTTCCAAAGGCTCTTGGTAAAGTGCTGGGCACACCAGAGAGGTTATATAGTTTGAAGTGGCAAATAGTAAGGAATATTTTCTATTCTTAAAAAAATCAGGCTACAGCCCCAAATGCACTCAGCAATTTAAAAACTACTTTGTACATTATTTAAACTTAAGTCTGAATAGTAGAACCCCATGTATGGAGATAAATCATATATTTCTCCTTAAATGGAGCTCATAGACAAGGTTCAACAATAAACTAATTTTTTTAAAGGTGGAAGTCATATTATCACATCAGAATGACTGAGTTTTGTACAGTTGATAATTATAGCTAAATTGTTGAAAAGTCTGCTTTAAATAGACTTTATGTTGGAAAATAATTAATATATGTATGTATAGTAGGTGCCACATTCCAATTTTAGGTGGACTTTGTAAACAGATGGTTTTCACTTGTTTTTCACTGCAAAGAAGGAGAAGAGAGACACCACTTACTAACTAGGAACTTAAAATCAGGTACAATCCTTTGGAGTTTGAATCGGATTCAGCCACCTAACTTCACCGAAGGCCTTTTTGAGTCTTGGGATTTTGTTTTGTTGTGTCCGTGTTGCTTTGTGCACGGTTCCTGTTTGGAATGGTGGGAAATGTTTTAGTAATAGATGGTGATGGTAGTACAACATTGTGAACACATTAGCAGCACTGAAATATATATATAATTATATATATACATATATATGTGAATGTGATTAAAAGGGGAAATGTATGTATAGAAACAGAATAAAAATAAAAAATAAAAAATCCATGGAACAACACTACCCAAACAGTGAACCTTAAGTTAAACCATGGACTATAGTTAACAGTACAGTTATAAAAATGTGCTTTCATCAATTGTAACAAATGTTGTACACCAATGCAAGGTGTTAATAATAGGGTGGTATATGGGAATCCTATATTTTATGCTTGATTGTTCTATGAAGAAAAATATTTTTTTATATAGGGATCCTAATGCAACCTGTTTTTAGAGTTGTTGTAAGGACTCTGTTAGTCAGTCTATGTGACACACGTGTAACAGCATCTGGCACGTAACCGCTGAGTGAGCTTTAGCTGGTCTTATTATGGTGCTGGTGATCGTCTAAAGCGAGGCACCGCGAGTCCATGAGTTTCTGTCTCCACCACAAGATCCTGGGTAACTTTCCTGCAAACCTCGGTGTTAAGTGAGTGATCGAGCCCTGTGTCAGCCAACTTGCTTTTGCTTACCTCTGTGCTGGCTTTGCAAAGTGCATGAGGAAGAAATGGAGCTTTTGCTACTCGCTCCTGGCATCCCCCTGGATTCTGAAACCATGACCAGGATGCCCACAGTTTGCCATGTTCAGCTAAAGTATGCTTCGGGGGAAGCGGCTGTGGCTCAATCAGTGGGGCTCCCGTTTGCCATGTGGGAGGCCCCGGGTTCGGTTCCTGGGGCCTCCTGGTGGAGGCAGGCCCGCCCACACGGCGTGGTTAGCTGACCCAGCGAGCACAAGCAGCAAGGGGGGATAAATGAATAAATAAAATAAAATCTTTAAAAAAAAAAAAAAAAAAAAAAGTATGCTTTGGCATCAGCAGAAGAGTGTTTCTTCTGCGCGTCCTGTTTAACATCCTGGGGCTGTGGAACAGCTCAGCAATGACTGACAGGGTGACCTGTTGGTTAACAGTGTCTCTGGCTCATAAAAGATGTAGTATTTCATCATGGCACACGTTTTGGATTTTCTCTAAATATGTTCATCAGAACATGTGAAAGACTGTGAGGCTAGAAAGATTCAGCGTCACTGTTAGAATGAAACTCAGGACTTGAAAGGAACAAACTACTGATACTATTGTTACAACACAGAAGTATCTCAAATAATGCCTTTTGCGGAGGAAAGAAGGCAGACTCAAAAGGCACAAGCTGTGTGATTCCATTTACATGATGTTCTGGAAAAAGCAAAACTATAGGGTGAAATCAGACCTACAGTTACCAAGTGCTTGCAGAGGGCGTGGGGTGGGACTGACTCCAAAGAGGAAAGTTTTGGGACGTGACAGAAATGCCATCTACCTCGAGTGTAGAGGTCACAGGATGGTCTGCGCTTGTCAAGTCCTCTAGAGCCGCAGCCCAGAAAGGGGGGACTGTGCTGTCTGTGAGTTACGCCTCGGCACACCTGGCCCAGAGCAGAAACCTCAGGCTTGAGGTGTTGATGCAGCCAGACTTCCTGGTGAGAACGAGGAATGGCACATTGCTGTTGTTTTCCTCTGGCATGTTAATAGGTTTCTTATGCATTTAATACATATTTGTGTCCATTTTTTACAGGTTGAAAGCCACAGTTTTATTTCACTAAGTAATTGCCTTTCACCTCTTTCTCTCCCGTAATAATTTTAAATCTAAAGATCACTTTAAAGTTTTCCATTTCATGGAACACTCTGCATAAGTTTCATAGTATTTAAGTTTTCAGTGTCGGTCAGGATGCTTAGGCTGCGAATAACACAGGATCTGACCACCAGGCCTAAAGGACAGGACGGAGCCTGGCTCTGCCCCGTGCAGCCTCCTCTCTGGGGCTGCAGGCCAGGCTCTCACTGCCCCAGGCCCACAGGATCCTGTTCACAGGAGGAGCGGAGAGGGCGGGGTGGGGGTGGGGAGGCACTCCCGCCGTCTCCCCAGGAGGAGGGGCCTCCCTGGCAGAAGCCCCTCAGGCCACACTGGCTCGCATTGGGTCAGGGCCTCTCCTGAGCCCAGCGATGGTTTGTGCGCCACTCGGGCCCCTGCTGGTCCTAAATGGCTACGTAGGGGGGAGTAGGCTCGCCCTGGATACTATGAAGACTGGAGAGGATGCCGGGCAGGCGACCAGAATGCCAGCCCTTCACCAGAACCTCGACTGGCTGGGACTGGATGGCTGCCTCGAGTTTCACCTCCTCTGAGACCACAGCGCATCGAAACAGTGTCCTCGAACTTGACCTGCAGGCCGCACGGACAAACGTTCCACTCCAGTGCTGCCATTTTCTGTGTTAGGATGGACAGACGCACTAAGGCACACAGATGAGCCCATGTGCTTGAACATAGTGACACAGTCATTCAGCTCAGCAGCATTTTATATGTGCTTCAAAATAGCATTCACACAGACTAGACACTGGTTTAAAAGACACTTTTGGCTTTGCTACTAGAATTTTTTCAAAACTATGCTCATTATTACTTCATATTTTACTAGAGTAGAAGCATTTCAGCAGTCACTAGGTAGAAATTTCTTAAAAACATATTTAGACGTGAAATGTAAACAGCTGCCTGATCTGGCCAAGCCCCAGGCCTCGGACAGTGGTGAGGGCTCCCCAGAGAAGCAGAGGTAGAGCAGCCGTCGAGAGGCAGGGAGGCCTTAGACACCAGAGTGACGGCACGTGGGTGCTTCGGGCAGCTATTTTCTCTATTTGTATGATTGAAACTTCCCCTAATAAAATGAAAAAAGAATGTGCGTAGAGTTGGTAAGTAGCTGCGAAGTCTCAGAGTCATGAAATAAGTCCAAAGAGCAGCCGGAGGAACAGGGTAGAGATGAGGACAGAGTGCTGTCCAGGGACGGGGCAGGTCACTTGTCAGCTGCTGCAAGAAGCTGTTGTAGGTCAAGAAGTCACCACCTAACTGTCCTCTACTCTTGCTCATTTCATTCACGTTGGACGTTCCTTGATGGCTGAAAGGAACTGGGTAGCTGAGAAGCTTGAGAAAACTGTTCTAATGAACTATTTACAGTGTTTACCGATTGAGAAATATTGTCCCAACTTTCTTTCCTAACATGTAAACATCTGTTCTGTTTCTAGGAGACTAATGAGGAAAAGCTTCACAAAATAGTCAATGAGCTTTTGCTTACAGAACGAGCTTACGTCAGCCGGCTTGACCTCCTAGATCAGGTAATATTTTCTGTTTCAAGAATTATTTTATTTTTTTGCATTGTACATCATTTTAACTTAGTAATTTAACTGTTTTAGAAATTGCAAGAAATGCCAAACAATTTGGGGCTGGGAAAACTACTCCCTCAAGGAAATTTCTAGGACTGAGTTTTGGAAGTGAATTCACTAGGTATAAAGGTTTTGTCAGGGGGACGGATGTGGCCCAAATGGTTGGGCGTCCGTCTCCCATATGGAGGGACGTGGGTTCGATCCCTGGGACCTCCTGGTAAAAAAAAAAAAAAAAAAGAGGTTTTGTCATTCATAAAGAGCAGAGGATTCTTTCTACCAGTCACAAAATGCCTTGTAGCTTCTGCCCTTCAGCCCTAAGGACCAGTCTGTTTCTTGACCCTTTATTGTCATCCTAAGGGAACGCGTCACTGTTGTCGTGGAAATGGGAGTGCTGGAACGCTCATGTGCTTCTGTTTGCTCGTCTTTGGCACAAAGTGAGTGATTTCACCTGATGTGGTCCTGGGACCAGCAGCGTGCTGAGCGCTCGCTGGCTCAGCCTAGCAGGATGCTTTAAGTAGTGTCCAGTCAGTGCCTGTCAGATGTGAAGCTGCCTTCATCGTGGTGGAGCTCTGAGTGTCATTTCAGAAGTTCCTCTGGAGAGAAAGTTTAAAAATGCTTCGTTAAGGATGCCTGCTGAGAGCCACGGCACTTCAGCCCTGTCAGGGTGATGAAGCACAGGAGCAGGGCGGCTGCAGGCTAGCACAGGCTCCTGCTAGAAGGGGACCCTGCTGCATCTGAGTGCTGGTGGTAGGAACTGCCTCGCTCCTGCGCCTGGAAGCTGGACCTTCCCGGGCGGCGACCACCTGGACACCTCCTTGCACAGCCCGTGGGTTCCCAGAGTGAGCTCCAAGCCCACAAGTGTGAGCCCAGGCCTAAGGCCTGTGCCCTTCAAATTAACGTGCGGCCAAGTGCTCACTTGTCACAGAATGCCACCTAGCCGGTCAGTTCACCTTTGCAACGGCTTTTCTTGTGGGAGTTACAGGTCTACAGCTCTCAGGTATTCTCATAATAGGGATGTTTTTTCCTCCTAACAGGTTTTTTAACCATATTCGCTTGTCAGCTACTGTCGCTGACCTTTTAGAATTTGAGTCTTAATTACTACAATATTCTGTCTATCGGCGTCTCTAAGGCCATAATTCTGTGTTCTTTTTGCCTCCCAAGAAAATGCAGGGGAGGTGGATTTAGAAGCCTAACAACCATCTGGACATCTTGAAGGCACAGACCTCCCTCTGCCTACATTTCACAGAATGGCAGATAAGAGGGGGCGTAGCCCTAGTGGAGTGTAGCTAAGACTGCAAGCATTTTTATTGTCTCTAAGGTACCTGTTACTATGTACAGGAGAGGCCTTTCCTCTCTGTCAGTGTTACATGCAATATTATTTACTAAAAAGCAAGTAAGCATCTGACAGCTGAACTATTCTTTTGTTCATTTATTGACCAGCTATTTATTAAGCATCTATCCTATTGCAGGATCGTGATGATCCCCCTCCCCAAGGAATTTACAGTCTGAGTAGGAAATATGAGGTTAATGTCAGTGAGCTGTAATAAGACAATAAGTGCCATAGGAGTCATTCAAAGAACTAAAGAGAGTGAAAAACACCACAGTTGTGTTTATATAAAGTGTTTCCACATCTCTTAACTCTAGGCTGTTGCTAGGATGGACAAATCCTGTTCATCTCAATTAGTTCTCTGGCACTGGAAAGGTAAATCATTTGCCCTAATATTCTGCAAATGGTGTCATAGCCAAGGTTAGAATCAGGGTCTCATAATTCTTATTCCTGGTTCTTTCTTTAAAACATACTTCTACATTTCAAATAATGATTAATCTCTTGAACCATCAATTTTTCCATTTATTCAGCAAAAAGGTACAGAGAGCTTAGGACAGTGGTAGCTAGAAGGTCTACACATTTGTAGTAATGTTTGCCTTATTCTCTTTATTTAGGTTTTTTATTGCAAACTATTGGAAGAAGCAAACCGAGGCTCCTTCCCAGCAGAGATGGTGAATAAAATCTTTTCTAATATTTCATCAATAAATGTCTTCCACAGTAAATTCCTGTTGCCAGAGCTGGAGAAACGAATGCAGGAATGGTAAGAGGGGCAGACAGCAACCCATGTGCCTGAAGCTGTCATTTGAGACCCCGTGTTTGTCACCTTTTAAAGGGAAACAAAAAATGCCATGCAGGGCTGTGGCCAGGCATGTGTGCTAAACGTTTGTGCTAAAGTCTACACATAGTTTTTGTGGTATGTTTTCACCTTCAGCTAACAAGGATTTCATTTCTCCTCTCCAAACTATCAAAACACTAGTGGTGATATCAGGGGTCTTTTGGAGCTTGAAGAATCCCCTAGTATCTCTCTTTACTATGTCATTCCTAAACTCCCTTTAAAAAGGTGTTTCTAGAAGCAACCCAGGTGTCCATCATCAATAAACAGATAAACAAAATGTGGTATATACACTATGGAATATTATTCTGCTGTAAAAAAGGAAGGAAGCTCTGATACATGCAACAACATGGATGAACCTTGAAGACATCATGTTGAGTGAAATAAGTCAGACACAAAAGGGATAACTATTGTGTGATCTCACCGATATGAAATAATTAGAATAAGCAAACTCATTTAGAGCCAGAGTCTAGAATATAGTTACCAGAGGCTGGGGTTGGGATAAGGAATAGGGAGTGAAAAATAAAAGCTGCTGCTTCTACCAGCCTTCAGTAAAGTGGTTCTGATAAAAGCACAAGGTGTGTGTAGAAAGTGATGACTTCTCTCATTTTGTAAGAAATCTCAATGACCCGCCTGTTTTTATCTTACACAGGGAAACTACCCCTAGAATTGGTGACATCCTTCAGAAATTGGCGCCTTTCCTCAAGATGTATGGGGAGTATGTGAAGGGCTTTGATAATGCGATGGAATTGGTTAAAAATATGACAGAGCGCAGCTCCCAGTTCAAATCCGTCGTTGAAGAAATCCAGGTAATAGGCCTGTTTCATTCATTTTCCTATACAAATCATAGGACTAAAATTTAAATCTAGAACTAAAATTTAGATCTAAAGAGTGGTCTGAGAAATCTAGCCAAATCTCATTTTACTTTGAGGTATGAAAAATATCTCTGCAAAGTTAAAGAGTTCTGTGTAATAAATACTCAATAAGCACGTGCCGTGTACTCAGCAGCAAATCTTCCATTTTTTTCTTGAGACCAAATGTTTTAGTTTCCTCATTGCTAAAGTAAATAGAATGCACTGGGTTGGTTTAAACAACAGGAATTCATTGGCTCACAGTTTTGAGTCTAGGAGAAGTCCAAAGTCAAGACAAACATCGAGGTGATGTTTCTGCAGAAGGCTGTGGCGTTCGGGGCTGCCTGCCGGCGCCCCCTGGCCCTGGGCTTTTCTGTCCCAGGCAATGCACATGGTGCCCCCTGTCCCTTCTCTGCTCCCTGTTTAGCTTCTGGCTCTTTCTCTCTCGGTCTTCCCTCTGGGGCCTTCGGCAGTAGGATTAAGGCCCCTCCTGACTCCACTGGGCCTAGTGGGAGGCCCTCCTTACAGTGGGCTCACACCCCCTGATGGCTTAGGCTCAGGAGCTTTCCTGGGGCCCACAGCTCCAAGCCAGCACGCCAGTAAAGGCTGACCTTTCCAGGACCTGCATCGCTTCACAGAGCTGGTTACCACTCGGTCCTGTGCCGCCCTTGCTTCATTCACAGGCTGAAATTTTGGAAGTAATACAATAAAAAAGGATTCCTACAAACCCTGTGATTTGGGAAACATCATCATTCTTTTTATCGTCAGTTTTTATCTTGATCTTTTCCCTATTTCACAAAAGCTGGAAACTACGTTTTAATAATACTGTAGTAATTTCCATTGATCCTGTAGTCAAAATAGTTGTTAGTAATTTGTTCTTCTGATACAGTTTAAATCAGGGGTTCTTAACCTTTTTTGTTCCACAGACCCCTTTGCCAGTCAGGTGAAAACCACGGACCCCTTCTCAGAATGCAGCGGCAGATAGTTTTACGACACTCAACGTCGGTGTGTCTTTAATTTTTAGGATTGTTCAAAATTACATTTTACAACTTTCCCATAATTTCAATACCTGATACCCTAACATGGTTCAACATCTGTTCAATTGGTCATTTTTAGCAAACATTTAGGAATTCGAGTTTTCCCATGATGTCATAAAACCATCTCCGCCATCCTTACCAACCTTTTTGCGGGCAGTTATCCACTGCATTCAGAACATGTGACATCAAAATAAAAATCATACTTAAGTCCACACTGTACTGTGTATTTAATAAATACATCACACCTGCACCAACACGTTCCCACAAGAATGTTTTTTTGAATTTCAGCTCAAGCTCACGGATCCCCTGAAATCTTTCCACAGACCCCTTGGGGATTCGTGGACTCCTAGTTAGGAACCCTTGGCTTAAACATTAAAAAGGAATTCTTTAGATCTCATAAGAGTCTTGAGGTGTAGAGTAACAATGACATTTTCCCCTAATCTTTCCACGTTTTTCCCCAAGTGAATCTCTAGGATGGATGGATTTAGTTTTGTTTCTGGTCCCTAAATTTCCATTTGTGCTCCACTTACACTCCTAGAGGGAGTAATTCTCAAGAACCAGTTGGATCAGGTTGCGACTATAATACCACCTATCGACTATAATACCACCTATTGGTTTACATTTCTCCTGTGAAATGAAGCTTATATTCTAATTAAATAGAAATGATTAAAAAATCAAATTGAACAGTTGTGTTCCAGCCAGTAACTTCCCTGGAGACCGATAATTTTAATTTCCATAGCCTTTAGTCATTTATATTTTGAAAAATAAAATTATTTAAAAAAATGGTTTCCTTAATAAAGAAGGGTAAAACTGAGGGCATGTAAAAACTTTTTATTTTATCTTTTATCATCATGCCTTCCTTGCAATCTGAGGCTCTTAGTATTTTTGTGAAGATTAAAGAAACCAGGCGGGCGGATGTGGCTCAAATGGCTGGGCGTCTGTCTGCCATATGGAGGGACCTGGGTTCAATCCTCGGGACCTCCCGGTAAAATAAAAAATACATATATAGAAGGCGCATGGGCTGCCAGGCTCTGTGTGCCGCTGAGCTGTCGGGCCCCGGGAGCCATGCAGCAGGATGATGACGTAACAGGAGAGAGACGCAGGGGAGAGACAAGACGAGATGCTCCGAAAACCAGGAACCGAGGTGGCGCAGGTGGCAGGACACCTCTCTCCTACATTGGAGGTCTCCAGGATCAAATCCTGGTGAAGACTGGAGGAGGAGGATGAGAAGAGATGGCAGGAAACAGACACGGAGAATTGCCCAGCGAATGGACACAAAAACAGCAAATGGGGAAGGGGGTGTTTAAAATGGATAAGGTAAATAAATAAATCTTTAAAAATAATAAAAAATAAAGAAAACAGGTAAATCTTTACTATAGCAACAACTTTTGTTCCATCTTACTTATTTTGTGCCTTGAACATAATAGATAAAAATTCTGAAATGTGATTGGATGTATTGGATGGCATCCTATTCTCCAGGTCGTCAGAGCCTCACAACCTGACTTTCCCTTCAATTTGTCACTTTTCCTCATTCTCTCTGGGCACTCGTTTGCCTGTTAGTAACATATCCAGGGCACTTAGCATGTGTCTGTTGTATAGTAATCGTTCACTAAGTTGTGTTCTATCAAATATTAAAATGCTATCTGTGAAATGCTGGTCTTCCCCGTATTAGGAAATTATGTAGGATTGGGAAAAGAGTGCTGGCTCGGGGATGAAATAGCCCAGTTCTGAATTCTAGGCTGCCACTTAGAGCCACTTGAATAGAAAACTCCCTGAGCTTCTCTGAGCCAGGTTCTTCATGTAAAAATTTGGGGATTAGTAATATTTTCCTGGATATATATCATAGATTTGTTGGGGAAAATAAGATGAAATAAACTTAGAAAGTTAAGATTTTACAGTTTATTAAAGGAAGCTAGTATTCCCTCAGCCCCACCCTGGTTTCAGGCCCTTATTATTTTCTTCCTGGTCTTCAGTAGTAACTTCCACCCCTAAAGCTGCACTGAAGCGAGGCCGATGTGGACAGCAGTCAGCTCTCCTGGCACCGTGCTTCTGCCCCCAGACCACACTGGACGAGGCAAAGCTAAACTCGGCCTGGCACTCAGGGCCCTCGATGTGGGAACCCAGGTGGCCTGGTCTTCCTCGCTGCCTCTTCTAGTGAAGTCTTACTGCCAGCTAGCACTGCTGTCCCTTTCACTGAATGTGCTTCCACGCCTGCTGCCTTTTGCCTCTGTTCC
>JAKSZT010054547.1:1239138-1288754 GCA_026826555.1 Tolypeutes matacus
CCCTCCCCTCACAGCTCCCGTGGCCTCGGCCCTGGCCCCCATTTCCCTGCCCTCACAGCTCCCGTGGCCTCGGCCTGCCCCCATTTCCCTGCCCTCACAGCTCCCGTGGCCTCGGCCTGCCCCCATTTCCCTCCCCTCACAGCTCCCATGGACTTGGCCTGCCCCCATTTCCCTCCCGTGGCCTTGGCCTGCCCCCATTTCCCTGCCCTCACAGCTCCCGTGGCCTCGGCCTGCCCCCGTTTCCCTCCTGTGGCCTCAGCCTGCCCCCATTTCCCTCCTGTGGCCTCGGCCTGCCCCCATTTCCCTGCCCTCACAGCTCCCGTGGCCTCGGCCTGCCCCCGTTTCCCTGCCCTCACAGCTCCCGTGGCCTCGGCCTGCCCCCCGTTTCCCTGCCCTCACAGCTCCCATGGCCTCGGCCTGCCCCCTTTCCCTGCCCTCACAGCTTGCTCTCCTCAGAAGTCGCGTTCAAAGCGCTTTCATGGTAAAGCCTTTAGTTGCTGTTTGCAGACGCCACTTCTCTACACAACTTTGCGCCTGCAGTGCCTTGGTCTTGGTGTGAGCTCAGTAATGTTTTAATGGAATTTCTCCTTTGCTTAGTGTGAGCCAGAACACATTTTCTTTTTTCAAGCAACCTTTTCCTTCTCTTATTTCCTTCACTAGCTTATCGAAAGCAAGTGCCACAGACTCAATTCTGTCCTAGGTAAAGGACAGAGTTTAGTTTCCAATGAAAAAGAATGCTCTGACCAAATAAAAATAAACACTTCCTGGCAGATAGTTAGAAGCTCGGATCTTGCCGTTCTTCTATCTGGAACTTATTTAAGTTCAAAGGAAGAGGCATTTATGGTAGCCTTGTTAGCAAATAGTTTCTCTAGTCCACCGTCATTTAATACAGTTGTGCTTAGTGAACCTCATTACATAGGTGCTTCTTTTTGAAATTCTCTGGAGTATGATTTAATAATGTAACCTTAGCACACCCTTGTAGTGACTAATTGAAGCGATTGTCAACAATGTGGAATTTCTTGCTTAAAATTCTGCTCAGTTTTCCTTTCTGTTCTTATATTAGATTAGCGATTCTCAAACTTTAGTGTTTTCAGAAGCTAGGGTGTTGTTAAATGCATATTTCACAGACCCCATCCCCAAAGATTGTGATTTAATAGATTGGGGTGGGGTTCAGAAATCTTCATTTTAACAAGCACCCAGGTATATCTAACGCATAAAAATCCTGCCCTTAATGAAAGTTCTTTATTGTGGTGAGTTTTCAGACTGCCTAACCTCATTTTTCATGCTTCTTTAAAAATCTTCCTCGTTACAGAAACAGAAGGTCTGTGGAAGTCTGACTTTGCAGCATCACATGCTAGAACCCGTCCAGCGGATCCCCCGGTACGAGATGCTCCTTAAGGACTATCTGAAGAAGCTGCCCCCTGACTCCCCGGAGTGGGACGACGCGAAAAGTAAAGGCTGCTTCCGTTCTCTTGCTTTCATTTCGGGATCATGGAGCGGCCAGGCAGCCCAGTGGTTCCAGAAAACAGTCCTACGGGAAGCTATCAACCCTCAGTTCAGCATGTCACCTTTAGGCCCAAGCCGCGTTCCCTGTGCTGGTTTCACGTTAACGGGTAGCTCTGAAGCAGCGCCTGTGCTCTTAGGGACACCTGGAGCAGAGCGCAACGCCACCCTCACAGGAGAGCACAGCGCTGCACGCGACCCCCGCGCGGGTTCAGCACCTGGGGGTGCCCGCCAGGAAGGCTCGCAGGACGTGCTGTGTAAACCTGGTCTCGGCATAGCGGCTCTGCCCCCCACAGCCCCCCAAGGCAGAACGGAAAAGGGTGCCTTCTAGTGCCACATAACATTTTCCCCAAGAAAACTCTATTTCCATTCTGTTAGTTACCTTTTCTTTTTCAATTAGATCATAATGAAAAGACTTTTTAAAGCCTAAGAGTTTCAATAATATTTTCTTACTCTCTTCTAAAATCAATTAACTTTGAAGGGATGAATGAAATTTTAAGAAACAGAAATGGCTCAAAATTCAACAAGTATGAACAATACTTGTGTGCAGTCTTAAAACACTGCACTTCCCTAATAACTTCTTTATTTCTCTTATGAAGTAAGGGAATCTTGGTGGATGAGGAACACAAGGCACCATCTTTGGCCTTGGCTCCTGCCCTTTTCTTGAAACAGGAACTCCCCGCTCCCCCCAGCGTTGAGAATTACCTTGACTTGCCGCCGGCCCCCTGCCCACTGCTTCCAAGGACCTTGGCCTGATTTCCACCCATGGCGCATCTGACCCGAGGGCTTGGCTCTGGTAGCAGAGCCAGCAGTGGGCGGGCGGCACTGGCACCAACTGCTCCCACTCAGAGGCAGTCTCGTCTCATCTCCCTTGCCCTGGATTCTGTGCCAAAGGCACAGAATGGACTGAGTCAGGATAGTTCTGCAAAATGTACATAAAAATCCAGCTCTTCTACTCTCAAAGACTTTGGCTTCCCCTTAAGTGCCTGTGTGAAAACGGGAAGGTTGGAGACATGACAGAGAACTGTATTACTCTCTTTGGTTGCCCACTGCTACTTAGACTAAGCTTCTAAGGAAACCCCAGAAGAAGGGCTTCTAGAGACCTCAGGGTGCATCCTGCTTGGCAGTGGAACAAAGAAGACAGAGAATTGGGACCAGAAGTGACGGGTTTGTTGAGATGCTGGAATTAAGCAGGGCAGTATCCACAAGAGGGATGAGAAAGGAAGAGAGCAGGGTGTGGTAGGATTGGGGGTGTTTGTGGGCTAATCCAGCAGCAGGCCTCAGCCTCCACTCGCCCCAGCAGCAGAACCTTCCATCAGCACTGGCATCAGAAGACCCCTTTGCCCTGACACAGGCTAGAACTATGGGCATTGGTCATGCTTAGTGACTAACGTGCCCATAAAACTAGTGAAATGCTTGCTACTGCTGAAATATCCTGGAGCAGTGAGTCCGAAGACCTGGGTTCAAATCCTAGTCCTCTGGTGTCACAGTCGTGCGACCTCAGCCATCTCACAGTCCATCTCTGTTTCCTCCATCTGCCAGATGGTGCCAATGTACTTGCCACTCAAGGCTGCCTAAGAATTAACTGATATAATTTATATGAAAGCACCTGGCAAAGTGCCTGCTTGAGTTAGTGTGTATGGGGAACGTTTTTGATTTTGAAGGTACACTATGAATTAAATAAGCCCATGAGCCTAATCATTTGAGGAAATTCACTCCAGGTTCCAAGTAGTCTGCTTACAGATGAACTTTTGAAAGTATGTAGTTTGTAAATGGAAATTGCTCCTCTTTTTTCAGAGTCTTTGGTCTGAGATTTCTTCCTATGAGTGTATATGTTATTCAATGATCTAGTAATGTAGTAAGGACAAAGCACATTTGTTTACTTTTCTCTTTTTTTCTTTTCCAATTTAGAATCACTTGAAATTATTTCTACAGCGGCAAGCCATTCTAATAGTGCAATAAGGAAAATGGTAAGTGGTGTTCAGAGGCAACAGGAACCCGGTTAGAGAACTGTCCATAACAGAGCCGCATACTCCCTTTGGATTTGGACCAAATAAATTGACATAGGCGAACCACAAAGTGTATTTACATAATATTCCTCGCCCCTCTTCTCCTAGGTTTCATTTGGTGACACATTTTATACCTAGATCTATGATTATTCCCAATTCCTTCTGAATTATCTAGATTTTAGCTAAGGTCTTAGTATTATTAAAGCCACTAAGTTGAAACCTCTTTATATTTGATCTTGTTATGTTTTGTTTTAATTTCCTAGGAGAACCTAAAGAAACTCTTAGAGATTTATGAAATGTTGGGAGAAGAAGAAGACATTGTAAATCCTTCAAATGAACTAATAAAAGAAGGACAGATCCTCAAACTCGCTGCTCGGAACACATCGGCACAAGAGCGTTACCTGTTCTTAGTGAGTACCACGGTGTGAGCGGGTCACACAGGGCACACTCATGAATCTCGTGGTCTGCATCTTGGAAAAGCAGGATGCCTCCTTGCCCACCAAAGCTTTGCTTCTAGCCTGGCTTAGTCAGTGCTGTCAAGATGCCATTAAGTGAATGTTCTCAGTAACTAGAACTTGTTCTTTCAATGACCCAAATCTTTTTTTAAAGTAGTACTTTTAAGTGATTTTTCCGTGTGATTTACTTGTGCGGTGTACTTTGTTAGCATATCCTGAAGACAGTATAACCTTTCCAGGATGGTTGTAGCCATCAGGTGTATATGGGGTATGATACGCTTTCTAAAATCCTCCCTTTGCTTGTTTCAGATTTTCTCTTTCTTTTCGTTCTGACAAGCTTATGGGCACCATTTCTTGTATATTCTGCCTGGATACTATTTCCTGACAGCAGTTCTCCTGCCCATCTCTAACTGCTACTTCTAATCTTTCTGGGTAGAAGGAATAAGTAGGCCAGTTGTAAGACTTAGGCCTAAAATATTGATGAGGCAAGGACATGGCTTCACTGCATAGTTCCTTTTCATGCAGTCCACCATTGTCAATTTCTTCACTTCCTTGAAATTGTAATTAGTCTGGGGATTACCTCAAATATAAGAGATCTTTTTCAGACATCCAGGCCATTCTTTCTTAGCCTTTGTTACCCTAATGATTTCCAGTTCCTTTCTAGCTCTAATGAGATGATAATAGTCATAATAATAGCTAATATTGAATAAAAGTAAGCTGGCTTCAAGTAAGAGCTCTTCAGCTGTTTGGAGTTGTCCTATTACTTGTTTTCTTGTACCTTGACAGATTCAGAATTATTTTCTTGACTTATTTAAACTTACACACACACTAGGCACTGGAAATTTTCTCCAGCAATATACTGTTGTCTTCTAAAACAAACTTTGTGAAATTGTCAGTGGTGAAAACATGTAATTGAATTATCTTAGTAAAAAAAAATACACACACACACACACACACACACACATATATATATATATATATATATTTTTTTTTAACATACTGGGGCCCAGGACCTCATATGTGGGAAGCCGGCACTCAACCACTGAGCCACAATGGCTTCCCTTAGTTTTTTTTTTTTTTTCGCTTGCTTGTTTTGTTTTTGTTTTCAGGAGTCATTGGGTACCAAACCCAGGACCTCCCATATAGGAGGCAGGTGCTCAACTGCTTGAGCCACATCCACCCCCCACTAAATATATTTTAAGAGACTCAATTAGTTGAGGAACACTGCAGATGACAAAAGGGGAACCTCCCTACATTTTTAATAAGATTGAGACTTGCTTTTAGGTTTTGTCACAACCTAAAACATCTAGAAATTGCCTTTCCACCCAGAGATTGCTTTGTCAATAATTACTTCTGAGCTATGGGCATGGGGATAAAAAGAACCCTCCTACACTGAAAGGGAAAGTGGATCTACTTCATGCTACAGTTGCCGTAACTTCTTCTTTCAGTATTAGGGGAAACCCAGAGAGAAGTAGTTCTCTATGTGGAAGGTGATGGTGGCTTTGCCCACAGGAGCTGGGCTCGCAGAGCGAGCAGGACTGGCTGCCTAACTCCTTCCCACACACGATGTCTGCTTCCCTGTAAGCGGTATTTTATATCCTCTAGTGAGGAACAAAAGGGATATATGTTAAATTTCTGTTTCAGTTTGCTAAAGGCTCCAAGGCCATATACTGGAACTGGGCTGGCTCTTACAGTGGGGACTTACTAATGTAAAAGCCTGTGGTTCTGAGGCTGAAAGTGTCCAGACCAAGGTCTCAGGCTCCAGGCCCCCCTGTGCCTTGCTGCTTTTGGCTTCCTGGTGTCCGCGCGTCCTCTCTCGGCTTCTGGAGGCCTCTCTCCGTGCCTTTGTGCTCTGCCCAGCCTCCAGCCTCTGGGACCTCGCTCTCAGCCTCTGGGGTTTCTCTCTGAGCTCCTGTGTGTCTCTGCGGGCCCCTCTATTTGTATTCATCTATTTATAAAGGATTCCAGTGAGAGGATTAAAACCCACCCTGGGTCCTGCCTTACTGACCTAATCAAACAGTCCCATCTACAATGGGTTCACCTCCACAGGAATGGATCAGTTTCAAGAACATGATTTTCTCAGGTCCACAAAAGTCTCAAGCTACTAGATTGTAATAGCAATATGTAAGAGTAACATAGTTATTTTTAATCAAATCTTTATTGAGACATATTAAGTATACAGTCCTTCCAAAGTGTACAACAGTGGTATGTGGTATAATCACGTAGTTGTGCATTCATCACTTCAGTTATTATTAAAGCATTTTCATTATTCCAATAATAATTTTTAAAAACCTATAGCTACTGATAATTGTGAACGCAAAATCCCACTTGTGAAGAATATAATAGGGAGAATGCAGTCCTGAACTTATGAAAAGGAGATAGAATCACACGTTTATATGGTAATCTGCCATCTTGTGTGGACATTACAACAGGCCATGCCAAGAACCTCCATACATGGAGTTGTGTTTCAACAAAAGAACAAGCTCAGCTGAATTTTATAAAGGAAACTTGAGTACAAGTATTGGATAACTCAGAAACTTTATACCATAAGATTAAATCTGTAACTCGGTTTGCAGAAACAATGACAGTTTGGTTACTGTTCATGCTGAAAGGTAAGCCCTGTCCGTGCGGCCGAGGCCCTGCAGCTCCTGCCGCTTCAGAGCCTGGGCCTGCCCCCGAGGTAAAGAAACGTTAGCCTGAGAGTCAGCAGGTGAGCTGTCGGCTTCTGGAGCCGGGACGGGTGGTGAGGGCGACCTCCCAGAGCTGCTAAATCTGCGTCCCATGTCCCGTGCTGAGTGTAAGGCCTCCACAGTGCACAGTTATTGCTGAGCCTCTTCCGGCAGTGTAAATGTGAAATGTGCCAAGAAAAGCTATTGAGTCGTCTTTTACTTTTACTTTATCCAATGTGGAACAGAAATTTTTGGTGCCAGTTACAGGAAGTTGCAAAATGATGTGCGAGAAACAACTGATGAGCCATTTGCTTACAGAATGAGCATGACAGACAGTGCCACATGGCATTTTGGAATGTACTAAATACCCATCAGTAGTTCCTGCCTTCATGGCTTTGTGGGCCCCACGGAGCCGGGCAGGAGGCGGTCTGGATGCAAACCCCAGGAGAGAGTGAGACGAGAGCTTGCTGAATTCAGAGTGTTGCCGTGCTCAAAGCACCATTCTGAATGCTTCACATTTCTTGAAAATAAATTAATATTGCATCAGCTTCTCTACAAGTAATTTTTCTTGGTCCTGGTTAGAAGGGCTGGTAATTGTTGACTAGAAATGAGGCATTGTACATCGTTTGGCTGTTTTAAAATAAAATCCTTCACATAAAAAGCAGATCTTGCCAAGAGGCTCTATTTTTGAAGAGCTCTTCCTGACGATCTCTGTGGATGCCCACAGCCCATTCTTAAGCAAGGTTCAGTGGGTTCGTGACACTGTGGAGGAGCACACGTGAGAGAACATGAAACGTGTAAGACAGCTC
Source organism: Tolypeutes matacus (assembly GCA_026826555.1). Lineage (NCBI taxonomy): Eukaryota > Metazoa > Chordata > Mammalia > Cingulata > Chlamyphoridae > Tolypeutes > Tolypeutes matacus. The sequence continues at coordinate 1,246,584 of JAKSZT010054547.1, forward strand.
GTGCCCACGTGTCTCACCAGCTGCGTAGGGTTTTGTATGCTAACCCCACAGGTTTTAATGAAGTCTGGACTAACAATTCAGCTATTTAGAAAAACCATTTTACTGTTAAGCAATCTGGGAAAGATCATTGCTAAGAGTATTCTTTTCTTCTAAGGGCTATTTTAGACTGGCACTTTAAGACGCAACAATGCAAATTCTGGTGACCAAGAAGGGCTTCAACTTAAAAGTTGAAAATGTCAGTTCCTGGTATATAGATTCTTCATAAATTGTTGTTGAATTTAGTTAAACTAAATTTCCTTAAAGCAGTCGTACAAAATGATGGTTGCTTTACTGAAATGTCAGTAAACTATTATCTAAATAAACAAGTGAAATATATTGTTAAAATTTTAAGACTATCATGATTTTGATATGAGTATAATGGCATCATCATAAAGCCTCAGATGTAGCATTGATTAATTTTGCTCACACTGGAAGTACCATATTCCCTGGGAATTCCTTGGAATTTCTGCGCAGGACCTTTAATAGTGGTGTTTCTTCTCTCTCCTTTGCCTCCCTGTCGACTGGTGTGTGCCCTGCTCCTTGCAGCTCAACAACATGCTGCTGTACTGTGTGCCCAGGTTCAGCTTGGTGGGCTCTAAGTTCACAGTCCGAACTCGGGTTGGCATCGATGGAATGAAAATCGTAGAGACGCACAACGAAGAATACCCACACACTTTCCAGGTGTCTGGGAAGGAGAGGACACTGGAGCTGCAGGCCAGGTAAGAGACCCGTCCCCATAACACAGCTTTCTGAAGGCATCAGGATGACTCGTAGGACAGAGTAGTTCTGAGCAGTTTTCCCAAGTGAACGCCACAGACCTCTGAGGCTCTGGCTGGCTGTGAATGGAGAGGTGAGAGCTCTTGAAAGTCAAGAATCATCTTTCTCTCTGTTGATTCCTCCACAGCGCCTAGGACATGGTTTGCACACCATAAACATTCAGTAAACTGGATTCAATTGTCAGATTTACAAGATGCTCAGAGAACATCATTATTGGAATCAAGCCAAAATTTTGAGACTTGTAGGAAAAAATCCTGCCTTAATCTTTCTTCCCTTCATCCCTCTTTTTGGTCCATAAATTTTTGTTGATGGTTATTACTCCATGCTAAATGTTGGTGCCACGACTGTAAGTCTGTCAGATGGTCTGCACTTATGGACTTAATGGCACTGTGATGGAGAGAAGTGTTTGGAGGAGGTGGGATGGTAAGGTAGAGATTCTCCTGCCGTAGTTGGAGGGTACATGACGGGGAAGAGCTCCTGGGGGCTTCTGAAAGGGGTAGGTCTTTTCATGTGCTCCACTGAAAGGACAAGAAAGGCCTGCAGTTCCAGCGAACGTTCCCCTGGCATAACGGTGTTTGGAGGGAAAAGAGATGAGAACCACTGCAGTAGCCAAAGCTACTCAAGCATGAACCTCTGGAAGACAGCTAGAACTGCTGCAGGTTTCAAAATACCTGCTTCAGAAGACATTTGTCCACTTAGCCTTTGAAGGCTTGGAATGTGAAAATTTGGATACTCCAGGAGGCCAGCACTCAGAAGGTCAAGCACCAATTCCATGTCTACTTGTGCTGAATCCCACAATCTTTGCAGAGATAGAGAGCCTCGGTTCCTGTGACCAGTAGCCTGTGTTTCTGGCTGCTCAGGTGAATCCAACCTGGATGTTTGTACTTAGGAACTGCTGGAAGGCTTAAACTTCAGACTTTAAAAAGAGAAGGAAAGCATGGAATGGTAGGAGTTGGTAGAATTACAGTTAGGGAAGATGTGGCAAGAAAGAAAAGTGAAGAAACAGCCAGTTCTTTGATTTTCTACAGAGATGTATACTGAACCTCCCGTGAAGTAGAAAGCAGCCAGAGGACCGCTCTGAGGACCGGCAGGTGGCATTTCAGGCGTGAATTACAAGTGGCAGAGGCACTGCCTTTGGATGCCCTGGTTTTCCTGTCTCACATCGTGGTCGACACACTCAAGGGAGAATGTGTGGTGCTGGGCTGGGGGGCCCTCACGTGAGTCCTCCCAGGTTAATCTTCAGTGGTTGACTCGCTGAGCTATTGGCCTTGGCAACAAGGAGCCCCCATCAGTAGTTCTGATCATCCTAGAAGTCCTCGTGCCAGAAGAACAAAGGTGCTGCTGGCTCTGAACCGGCAGAGTTCCAAATGTGCAAGCCTTGAGAGGTGTGTGAACAGCAGGGTTTCTTGGGAGGCCCGTATGGCGGCTCCAGCCCTCAGTGCAGGCTGGGATATTCTCTTTCCAGGATGTGACTGATAAGTGAGGAGTTTTTTTTTAAGCACAGGCAGTCCTTACTGTGAACGGCTCTGATATGCAGTACTGGGTACATTCCAATTATTATTAGAAACATGGTCATTTTCCCTTAAATTTCTTATCCCCCTAATCTTATTGCTCTGGTTATATTTTGGTTATATGGTGATGGTGAGGATCTGAATTAAGGGATTTCTTTTAATTGGTCTGTCATGGCTCTCTCAAGAATGAAGACTTGACAGTTTTGAAGCTGGATGAGCCCCAGAAAATTAGGGTCTTAAATTAATCCATTCCTGTGGGTGTAAACCTATTGTAGGTTGGACTTTTGCACTAGGTTACTTCAGTTAAGGGCCTTTTTCACTTAGGGCGTGACCCAGGGTGCAGCTTAATTCTCTTACTGGAGTCCTTTATAAATGAGATGAATAGGAAGGCTGACGGCCACAAGAGAGAGAAAACCCCGAAGCAAGAAGCTGAAGCAAAGAAATCCAGAGGAAAGGGAGGGCTCAGCAGGTGCCGCCATGTGCCTTGCCATGTGACAGAGGAGCCCAGGATCGCCGGCAGCTGGTCTTTCGGGGAGAGAACTTCATGATGCCTTGATCTGGACACTTCTCTCAGCCTCACAACTGGAAGCTTGCAAGCCAGTAAACTCCCATTGTAAAAGCCAGCCCATTTCTGGCATATTGCATTTTGGCAGCTTAGCAAACTACAACAGAGACAAACACAGAAGACCCCAGAAAGTCAAGGTTATATTTGATCATATTTAAAGAGAGTTCACGTCTATGGCCAACTGGGGAAAAGGAGTTCTTTTTTTGCTGAGGTATGACTCGACCACAAAACTGACCTCTCATGCTGCTGCTTCTACATGCAAAAGAATGAAAAATATTCTGTTTTATATCAATTTATTCAATTATTTTCTATTCCAAAATAGAAATTAAGACAGTACTAAGTAAATTAATTTTTTAAAAAGTCACAACTAAAAAACTAAAACCAAAAAAACCCCATGAAGGTCTTGTCAAATTTGTCAGCATTTGAAAGTTTAAAAGTAGCTAGCTGGAAAGCAAATGTGGCTCAAGTGATTGAGCTCCCACCTACCACATGGGAGGTCCCAGGTTCCTAGTGCCTCCTGGAGAAGATGAGCAAGACAGCAAGCTGGCGTGACGGGCAGGCGCGGCAAGCTGACACAACAAGATTATGCAACAAGGAGACAGAAAGAGGAAAGACAATGAGAGACACGACAAAGCAGGAATCTGAGGTGGCTCAGGCGGCTGAGCACCTCTCTCCCACATGGGAGGTCTCAGGTTCGGTTCACGGTGCCTCCTAAAGAGAAGATGAGCAGACGCAGAGAGCAGGCAGTGAGCCCAAACAACAGGAGGGAGGGGAGGATAAATAAATAAATCTTTAAAAAAATAAATGTAGCTAGCAAATAACTTTGCTTCCAGGCAACAGAACTGATTTCATGGGGGCAGGAAAAAGCAGCAAGAAGAAAAGCTCATGAGGAGCAGGTTCTTGGTCCAAGCTTGCCAGGTGGACAATAGGTAGAGGCTTCCATTTGGCAGGCATGGATTCGAGCAGCATTCCTGGCATATCATGAGGTTCAGTAATAAATATGTCGGGAAGGCAGTTGGTGTCAGAGGGACAAACCTCTGATCAAGCTCGCATATTCTACACGTGTAGGGATAGACATGTGACATTCAGGCTGAAGTCAAACTTAGCCCTGCCCTACCAAACAGGAAACTGAGCCCAATCTTTGAAGTTTCTCAAAATTTCCCATGGTTTAAAGATCTCACATGAACTAGAGTCCATTAAAGGGGATTTTTTCAAATAAGGTATAGTACAGTAGCCAGCTACATAAGTTACCTGCAAGGAAGATGAAATAAAATTTGTCTCAACAGGAAAATAGGGAACTTGACAAAAGTCAAAGAAATTTTTCCCAAAGGAGAATTAGTAAATACTCAGGGCCACTCGTCTGTGTAACCTCCTTCCTGTGGGTTAATAATAAGTTAGGTATGGTATTGCCTGAAGCCTCCTAGCAACAGGAAAACAAAATAAAATTGTATATCAAAGGAAATATTAAATAGCTCCCTAAGGCCTTACAAAGATATTTTAGATTCTTGGAGGATAATTGTAATTTTTCAAAAATGGGCTGTGATAAGTAGCCTTTAGTAGCCTTCGTATGTTTTTTTTAAAAGATGAATGGGAAGACTAGTTGTATATACAGGATAATGCTAGATGAACAGTCACCTGATATGTACAGCTAGATGACTGTGTTAAACTAATGTCAGGGCAGTAAATTAATGGCGCTAAACTTGACTCTCCCATCAAAAATTGTGTCAAAGTAAGTGGATAGCCTGAAACTCCCTTTAAGATTTTGTTCGTTCAGTTGCCAGAGGTTCTATTTAATTTTTATTGTAACTCTTTCCTGGATATCACTGAATTTTCTGGAAAGTTGGAGCAACACCAAAGTCTATGAGAAAAGAAAAAAAAGACAAAACATAAAAAAAACAAAAACAAGGTCTATGAAGAAGCAGTTTTATTTTATTCACTAGTTGCAATCCATTAATGTTCTCTGCATATATTTTATAGCTTACCATTTCTTTCTTTCTTTCTTTTTTTTTTTTTTAGTTCTGAGCAAGACAAAGAAGAATGGATCAAGGTAAACCTGATTTCCACATTGTTGTTTTCTAGTTACCTCTATATGTATACCCAAACATGCTCTTCTTATTGCATTTGGTTAATATACAGTCATCAAAACAAGTTTTTAAATTTAAGGTGTTTCCCAAAGATATTTGTTCATTAAGGGCTTTTCATTAATTTGGATGCAATGCTTTAATGTGTGCTTTGAATTTCATTAATATTTTAGGCCCTTCAAGAGACTATCGATGCTTTTCACCAAAGGCATGAATCCTTCAGAAATGCAATTGCGAAGGATAATGACATTCATTCAGAGGTTTCTGTAAGTTGAATTGAATTCTTTAAGTTCTTTTATCTCTTTATAGCTGCAAAAGATCTATCTAATCATTATCCAGATTTTCCTTTGTGATACCAGACCTGGCTATTTAGTAAAATCTGATTCCTTCTTAGATGAAGAGTGAGTGCATTTTCCTACTGCTGAAACTTCTTTGACTAAACCTTTTCTTTGCATGGATCTTGAATTTCAGAACATGGTTTGAGCATCATTGTTGAAGTGTTTGTTTAATTGAAGGGCATGATGACTTTCTCTTATTAAAATTAAGTCTCCTTTCCTTAGACTGCTGAGCTGGGGAAAAGAGCCCCAAGATGGATTCGGGATAATGAAGTAACGATGTGTATGAAGTGCAGAGAGTCTTTCAATGCACTGACCAGGAGAAGGCATCACTGCCGAGCATGCGGACACGTAAGTGCGACTCATGGGCCTGAGGCGGCCAGTCACTGCACGAGCGAAGTAACAGGGAGGGCGAGCCCAGGCCGCCACTGACGCGAGACGCCTGCTTTGGCACCAGTCACGTGCAAGGCACCCTGCATAGACTTGATCAGACGTTGATGGGAATTGGTTCAATCCAGAGTTTAGGAGGACAAGGAGGAGTCAAGCTTGGCTCCAGAGTTTGGGTTTGGATGACTGGATAAGTGTTGTGCCATTAACTGACAAAAGAACTAGAAGAAAAGTGAAGCAAGTACATGGGGAGAGGGGCAAGAACATAAAAGGAGTAGCTACCACTTACCACGCACCAGTGCCAGGAGCTGTTGGAAGTGCTTTGTATGTGTATTATCTCAACTTCCCTATGGGCAAGGGTCTGCTATCCCCATTTTACAAAAGAGAAACTGAGTCTTAGAAAAATTATTATCTTCTTTTTTTTTTTTTTTTTTTTTTTTAAAGATTTTATTTATTTATTCATTTATCCCCCCCTTGCTGTTTGTGCTCGCTGGGTCAGCTAACCACGCCGTGCGGGCGGGCTTGCCTTCACCAGGAGGCCCCAGGAACCGAACCCGGGGCCTCCCATATGGTAAACGGGAGCCCTACTGATTGAGCCACAGCCGCTTCCCAATTATTATCTTCTGATGCCACATTTATGCTATCGCTACACTTAGTTTTCTGTGTTGCAGTTCCATTAACTTTATGCTGGATAACTTTTTCCACATCATGAAATCTTTTCTGACAACATTGTTTTAATTCTTCACTTTCCATATGCTACATATGAAAGAATTTATGGGACATAATGTGTTATGAAGCATGACAATAAGAGTAAGTAGATGCCAGTGAAGCCGCCATCCAGAATCAGACATTGCCAGTGCCGCTGAAACAACCGCGGTAGCCTTAACTTGCGTAACCCTGAGTACTGATGTGATTGAGCATGCTTTCTTGAATTCATTCATTTGGTTTCCTTGTCTGTAAAAGGACCATGATTTTGTCTATTTTTGTTAGTTTTTTCTTTTGCATTTTGATTAATAGAACTTAAATATTTTGGATAAAAATACTTTATAGGTTATATGTATTGCACAGACCTCTTGAATGTCTTTTCAGTTTATTCATAGTGTAATAGATGAGCAGATTTTATTTTAAAGTACTTAAAAGTATCAATTACTCTTTTATGGTTAACTCTTATTTTGTCTTATAGAGATAGTCTTCTACACTTGCCTTAAAATTGTGCCTAACATATCTATTCTTAATCCATGTGAAGTTCTTTTATTGTAGTGTGAGGAATAGGTGTTGAGTTTTAAGGTTTTCCCATATGCTAGCTTGGAATTGGGGGGTTACAAGGGAGATGTAGAAAAGTAGACAGGCTGAAAAAATATTTATATTATAGTAGTACAAGCTAGGATGATGCTGGCTTGGAATTGGGGAATCAAAAGGGAGATGGAGAAAAGTAGGCAGACTAAAGAAATGTTATATTGTAGTACTGCTAGCTAGGATGGTGCTAGCTTGGACTTGGGGGATTAGAAGGAGGTGGAGAAAAGTAGACAGGCTGAGGAAACAGTGGCATTGCCGGCGTGCAAGCTCGACAGCAGGTGCAGAAAGTGGGCTGCAAGTCTATGTGGTGGTCTAAGCAGCAGCCTTGTAATCGGGTGCCTCGTGGTGTGGGGTGTTGGGGTGCCTCCTGGGTTCCTGACTTGTCCTGACCAGGTAGACGGCTCGGAGGGGTGGAGTGGGTGGGGAAGGAGAGGGCCGAGGGCTGGAAGGAGCCTCTATTTAGAGGCTTGTGAGAGAAGGGCGAGCTGAGCTGGCAGAGCCCCTCACCACCTGTTGCAGTGTTCTAAATCTAATTAAAAACCTTCCTTTTACATCTAGCTTTTTCTCATTATTACCTATAAGTGGTTATTATTTCAATTTTCTTACTAATGACTTTTCATTTTCTTCTTTTTAATTTAAGGTGGTTTGTTGGAAGTGTTCTGATTACAAAGCTCAACTCGAATATGATGGTGGTAAATTGAGCAAAGTTTGCAAAGACTGTTATCAAATAATAAGTGGATTCACAGACAGTGAAGAAAAGAAAAGGAAAGGAATTTTAGAGGTAAGAAATAAATATTGACTACTGAATCTCTTTTAGAATTGTACAAGGAACTTAGAATTCTGTTCAACTTGAAGTATACAAATGTATTTTATTTGTCTCTGTATGTAACAATCTAGGTAAAATGAGCTAAATTCATACTTTTGTTCTGTAGTGTTGACTTTTAGGGCCCTGCTTTGTTGTACAGAAAGACAAGGGGGTTGTGTTAAGGCAACGTGAATTTGAGAATGGAATATATTGATTTTGTGAAGACACTGTAGCCAAACATTAGAATATCAATTGGCAAGCTATTCTAACACCCAAAATCCTACTACTGTGTATTTTCTCAATAGGGACACTTTTCTCCTACATTTCTCATCACAGTGACTTTGAAAACCACTGCATGAGATTTTTCAAATTTAGGTTAAAGTATTATTTTATTACCTAAAAACCTCTTCCAGCTTACTGCACTGAGAGCATCATCTAAGATGGCAGTGACTGTGGAATATTACTGAAGGGTCTCCCGAGTGAATTTGACTCATGTAGTATATATTCAGACCCTCCACCCTGGAACTACAGTGTATCCTGCATTTGAGATGAGTCTCACAGCCAAAATATCAACCACATATGGGTTAGATTATATGATAACATTTTGTGGCAATAAGTTCAAAGACAGCCTAGAAAGTCTGGGGAAAACGGGTTCATGTGAACAAAATTCTGGGAATCCACAGTCACAGACATGCTTGGTTTATTAAAAATTTCTAAAGACCCAATGAGTGGGCATCTATACTGTAGAAGCTTACAAAGGCCCATCTATTAGCTGAAAAAATATCATAAACCTCAAGGTCCCCTTGAGGTTAAAGTATAGACCCACAGGCTGAAAACATAGCTGAATTCTTGGAACTAGCTGTTACTTGCATGGCAGACTGAAGACGGGCTCTCGCAGGCAGGGGTGAAACAGCCTCATGACTCAACAGCAGCAGCCACTGAGACTGGCACAAATCCTAAGTCAGATTAGCTTGGTTACTAAATATGTCAGCTGAGTTTATGAAATGAAATCTAGGTTCTAGAAAAATTATGCTTGACGGAAAAATTACATTAAAATACTTATTAACTCAGCCAAATAAATATGAAGTATGAAGCCCATAAGTAAAGATAGGCATGTGTGTGTATGTACGCACACACTCGTAGATGCGTATTTGAAATGTGCTCTATACCAACTAGTATGCTGGCTGCTCTAAACCATGGTCAGCAAATGTCTTCTGTAAAGGACCAGAGAAGGAATAGTTTAGGCTTTGCAGGCCAAAGGCAAAATTGAAGATATTGCTGAGGTGCTTATATAACAAGAAAACAAATTTCTCCAAATTTTTACTGATGTAATTAACAATAATAATGTAGTATAATATTTGGTCATAGGTATCTACTTATGAGAAGAATAGAGTTTTCTTGAGGGGGAAACATTTTACTGAGAGTTCAAAGTTGTTCTCTATCATCAAATTGTTTGCAAATGTTCATCTGTGAAAATCACTCTTGGCTCATGGGACACACAAAAACAGGGTGGTAGGCTCAACCTGGCCTGCAGGCCATAAGTCCCAATCAGTCAATCACAGATGAATATTTTTGTAAAATACAGAATCATGTGCTTGGGTGTCATTGCAAAGTCAAACTGTAGTAAGTTTCTAAATGCCTGTACTTACTTGCTGTGATTGTCTCATCTTAAGCCAGTAACAAAACAGTTTGCAAACCAGCACCACTTCATGGGAAACTAGGAAGCACTACCCTAGGGGTTTGAGAGACAGGAAATAAAAGCAAACCAGTTACTTTCCATAATGTGTGTAATAAAAAATATAATTTATATATGAGGAAGAAAAACAGAGAACTGTAACTGGCTTTCAAAAAGTAATTGCAACTAACTTGTTCGGTGAGGCCAGCATTGCCCTGATACCAAAGCCTAATAAAGACACCACAAAAAAAGACCAATTACAGACAAATTTCTCTTTAGAAACTGTCTTCAGCAAAATACTAGCAAACTGAATCCAACAGTACATTAAAAGGATGATGAACCACAATCAAGTGGGATTTATCCCAAGAATGCAAGGGTAGTTCAACATTCAAAAAATCAATGTAATACACCATAAAAATAGAACAAAGGAGAAAAAACCACATGATTCATCCCAACAGACAGAGAAAAGGTCTTTGATAAAATCCAGCACCCTTTCTTGATGAAAACGCTAATAAAATTAGGAATAGAAGGGAACTTTCTCAACATGATAAAGGCCATTTATGGAAAACTCACAGCTCCCATTATAATCAATGGTGAAAGACTGAAAGTTTTCCCCCTGAGATCAGAAACGAAATAAGGATGCCTGCTTTCACCACTGCTATTTAATATTGTACTGGAAGTTTAAATCAGAGCAGTTAGGTAAGAAAAAGCAATCAAAGGCATGCAAACTGGAAATGAAGAAGTAAAACTTACTTAGGGGAGCGGAGGTGGCTCAAGCCATTGTGTGCCTGCTTCCCACATGGGAGACCCTAGGTTCGGTTCCCCGTGCCTCCTAGGGAAAACAAAACAAAACCAAGCAAAACAAACAAACCAACTTAGGGAAGCCAGTGTGGCTCAGTGGTTGAGCGCTGGCTTCCCACATACAAGGTCCCAGGTTCAATCCCCAGGCCCTAAAAAAAAACAAAAAAAAAAAACACAACTTAATTTAGTTTCAGATGACATGATCTTATATTTAGAAAATCCTGAAACAGCCACAAAGCTCCTAGAGCTAATAAACGAATTCAGCAAAATAGCAGATTACAAGATCAACACACAAATCAATTGTCTTCTTTTACAACTAGCAGTGAACAATCGCAAGGGGAAATCAGGAAAACAGTTCTATGACAGCATCTAAAAGAATAAAATATCTAGAAATAGGTTTAACCAAGGATATAAAGGACTTGTACACAGAAAACTACAAAACATTGCTAAAGGAAATCAAAGAAGACCTAAATAAATGCAAAGATATTCTGTACTCCTGGAATGACATAATATCATTAAGATGCCAGTACTACCCAGAGCAATCTACAGATTCAATACAACCCCTCTAAAAATTTCAACAGCCTTTTTTGCAGAAATGGAAAACTAAATCTCACATTCATATGGAACTGCAAACGACCTCAAAGAGCCAAAACAATTTTGAAGAAGAACAAAGCTGAAGGGCTCACACTTACAATTTGTAGTACATTGTACTACAAAGATTCAGTTATCACAACAGTGTGGTTCTGGCATCGGGCAAACAAATAAACCAATGGAACAGAACTGAAAGTCCCGAAACCAACCTGTGCATCTATGGTCTACTGATTTGTGATAAGGGTGCCAAGTCCACTCAATGGGGAAAGAATAATCTGTTCAACAAAAGGTGTTGGGAAAATTGGATACCCACATGAAAGAAAATCATTGTAGACCCTTACCTCTCACCATATACTAACTAAAATTAACTCAACCTGGATCAAAGACCTAAACATAAGAGCTAAAACATAAAACCCTTAGACGATAACATAGGGGCAAATTTTCATGATCTAGAATTCAGCAATGGATTCTTAAGTTATGCCACTGAAAACACAAGCAACAAAAGATATAGATAAATTTGACTTCATCAAAATTTAAAAACTTTTGTGCCTTGAAGGAAGTTATCAAGAAACTGAAAAGACAACCTTCAGAATGGGAGAAGATCGTTGTAAACATATGTATGATAAGGGCTTAATATCCAGGTTATATAAAGAATGTTTATAGTGCAACAACAAAAACACAAGCTAACTGAAAAATGGGCAAAACTTGAATAAATGTTTTTCCAAAGAAGATATATAAATGGCCAATAAACACATGAAAAGATGCTCAACATCATTAGCCATTAGGGAAATGCAAACCAAAACCACACTCAGATACCACTTCACACCCCAAAGGATGGATATTATTGAAAAAAACAGGATGCAGAGAAATTAGAACTCTAATGCATCATTGGTGGAAGTGTAAAATGGCGCAGCCACTATGGAAAGCAATACAGCAATTCCTCAAAAAGTTCAACATAGCATTACCATATGACCCTGCAATTCCACGTCAAGGTATATATACCCAAAGAACGTGAAAACAGAGTCTCAAACAGGTAATTGTTCACCGATGTTTGTAGCAGCATTATTTAAACAATAGTCAAACGGTGGAAACAACCCAAGTGCCCATCAGCAAATGAAGGCAAAACAAACTGTGGTGCGCACACACAACGGAGCATTAGGCCATAGGAGAATGAAGTTCTAAGACATGCTGCCACATGGAAGAACCGTGAAAACATGCTCACGCGAAGGACAAATACTGCATGATTGTGTTACTATGAACCAAATATATTGTGTAACATATTGCTTGATTCAAGAAAAAATTTATATGTATCTAGTACATTTAATTGAGAAATATATATTTTTATTCAACTGTTTTCTTTTTAGTTTTTGTTTATATTTTGAATAATTGAATGTACAAAATAAAGCTTTATTTATTTTTTATTTATTTTTTACCGGGAGGTCCCAAGGATCGAACCCAGGTCCCTCCATATGGGAGACAGAAACCCAACCATTAGAGCCACATCCGCCCCCAAAATAAAGTTTTAAAAAAAAGGCTAAAAAAAAAAAAAGAAAACATGCTCAGTGAAATAAGGCACATAGAGACAAAAATGGTACACTATACGTATAAGAGATTGCATGCAGGGTGGATGAGCGCTAAATGGGAGCATCCGTTTCGGTTTTGGATTTTTTTAATTGAAAACGAGAGCCTTGGAGTTCAGTGCTCTGCCTCCGCCATGGAGGGGCAGAGCCGCTCTGGGCAGGGCCGCTCGGGGCCCACGGTGACGTCTAAGGCAGCCCTGGGACGGACGCGCCTCAGCCCAGGGCTCCTGCCGTCCCACCCCTCCGCTCCCAGTGCGGGAGGAGGGCACAGACGCAGGCACTGGACTCCAAAGCCGCTCTCTCAGCATCTGCACTTAGTAAAAGCAGGCGGCTCGCTCCTTATGTGTTAAGCAATTTGAAAGTTGCTAAAGGATTGTTTATTTTTCCAGGGAAATAAAAGTTACTGCCACTAAAAAAAGCTTTTAGTCATTTGAGGTACTATGGCACGGGTTGCTGTTCAGTTGGGTCTCTGCTGGGCCACGCACAGAGCCGGAGTTGGTGTAGCATTGTGGTAGAAGTTTGGGTTCTGGAACTAGACTGCTTGAGCTCAGATATGCACATGCCGATTATTAAATGCCTGACCTTGGGAAAGTCTTTAACCTGAGCACCAGATAATGAAAGTACTGAATAATAATACATGTAGCAAGCTAAGACAAGTGCCTAAATAGTAAGCAGTCAATAAATGTTAACTATTTAAAGTCAAGATCTAGTAATTTTCAGAAAGAGTCTGCTTAAATATTTTCTGATGCCAGTGATCTAGATGAGTTTAATAATTATAGGTGAATCTTACTTGGACAATTCAAGATTTTAAAGAAGCACATTATACTTTATGAATGTCTCCGCTGAGTTGAATTTTCTCCCCCACTTCCACTCTCTTTACGTTTTTCTAGATTGAATCAGCAGAGGTATCCGGAAACAGCGTGGTGTGCAGCTTTCTTCAGTATATGGAGAAGTCAAAACCTTGGCAGAAAACATGGTGTGTGATCCCCAAGCAAGACCCTCTTGTGCTGTACATGTACGGCGCCCCACAGGTATGCAAACCGCACCTGTCTGCAGCACCAGGGCAGTCGGGGACAGAGGCGGCCAGTGGGCACGGAACTCAGAGTCCTTGAGTCGCTCCTCTGCAGAGCCAGAGGGCTCGGGCAGTTTCCCTGTGTTTCACTGAAGTTGAACAAGAATGAGCAACTAAAATTCAAGTTTGTTGTTTCAGCTGATTGATTCCTTTGACAGACATATGGATCTTCTGCCCCTTTCTTCTCTCATTCTTAGTGAGTTTGAGAAAAGGGGAGGTGAAATAGAGGTGAGCCTGAGAAGGGGGCTGGCAGAGGGAGAAGTAAGAGGGAGAGAGGAGTCTTTTAAATGACAGGACACAATATTAAGAAAGACTCTTTTTGTTCAGTGGATGATTTCCTGAAAAAGAAAGGTAGTTGTGCTTCAAAAATAAACCACACTTAATCCGATTACGCAGTCACCCTGTAAACAGAGAAGTCTTCAGTGCACCTGTTACATTTTATCCTACATTAAGGGCTAGAAGAATTATTTTACTTTTGATACACAGTAAAAATGTCAGGGTACACATTTTATTCCACGTCACTGATTCTCCTGTAGCCTTTCCCCATCCATAAATAAATAGATGAATGGATGAGTCACCAGATAAAACTGTCGCCTTTGGTCGTGAAATCCTATTTCACCTTTGCCGGCTTTATCCTACGCCACTGTTGTTCTCTCCCCTCTTCAGTGGGTGAGTTTAAGCTGCTCCCTCACCGAGAGGAGGGTCCTTTCAGCAAGGCCTCCCTGGTGGCATTCCGCCCTCGTTCCTGGACGCTTTCCGCCCTAGAAGGTTCGGGCGCTGTGCTGAGCGCCAGGCTCACAGTCTCTGTCCCCGGGGGGCGCGGTGGGAGGAGAGCTGCTCTGCGGGCTCTAAGCCGGCTAGCTGGTGCTCACCTCTGTCGTGCGCGTCTCCTCCTCAGGACGTCCGGGCCCAGGCCACCATCCCGCTCCTGGGCTACGCGGTAGACGACACGCCGAGGGCTGCGGATCCGCCGCACACTTTCAAGCTGGCCCAGTCCAAGTCAGTGCACAGCTTTGCCGCAGACAGCGAGGACCTGAAGCAGAAGTGGCTGCAGGCCGTCCTGCCGGCTGTCACGGGCGAGATGCCAGGCGGCCCTGGCGAGCACCAGGGCGCCCTGGGCGACCACCTTGAGCTGCGGAAATCGGAATGCTGAGCCCAGGACCCCCCTGGGGGTCTCCAAGCACAGCTCAGGACACCAGCTCTCCTCAGTCATGTCTGAGCACCTTGTGTGAAAGCAGAGGCTCACGGATGCACCTTTGGGGACTGTTTTCCTGTGTTTATGTGCTCGGTGAGCCTGGTGCACAGAGCCATTCCCCGGACGAAGCTTTGGAATGATGTGGAGATGGAGCACGGTGAGCTGCTCCTGGAACATGTAGCTTCAACTTGGAGGAGATGGCGTCAGTGGACTCTCGTGATCAGGTTAGCGTAGGCCGCTTTCATTTAAGGGAAAAAATATTCTTTAATGTCTTTTCTTTGGCGTGCAGGACTTGTGACTGTTTGAAAGATATACCTCCATGTTGCCAAAATAGAACCATGGTAAAAAAAAAAAAATGCAGTGACAGCCTAGGTGATTGTATTAGCTTATTTAATTTAGTCTATCAAACTCAAGCGGCATATATAATATATGTACTTTCAAAAGAAGACAAAAAAAGGACAAATTGTGTTCAGGCTTTTGACTTAAGATACTTGTTTTGTAGAACTACTCATAAGAATAAAATACCTTAAGTATATCACAGTAATATGTATAAAGTACTAAATATAAATATAGCTATATATTACACATGCTTTTCTCCTCAGCTTTAGTTCATACTTGGATCTAATTTATTTTTAAATATAAAGCATGCTTTATCTTGGAATTGAGCAGTGTTCTAAATTTCAGAAATGTCTGAAACTGATTGACATCTAAGGGTATTGATATTTTTATAATATTAAGAAAAAGCAGTAATTTCTGTGGCATGGGATTATATTAGTGAATTCCAACAGTGTTTTTAAAGTAGTATTTCTGTTGTTGTTGTTCTGTGCCTATTTCAAACAGTGCCTCTCTTTGAAGGTGCTAAGAATATGTCATTACACATATGATGATTCAGTCTTCATTCTGAAGCATTCTGGTCACCAGGGTAGGGCTGTCGTGGCCACGGTTACTTTCTGAAACCCTGTCGTGGGGGCAGTGAGCATCAGCACGTACAAGATCTTCACCCAGAGCTGAGCCAGCTGGGAGAGCTGACCTTAACACTGAGCTGGGACCCAGTGTGCCTCTTTCCAGCGGCCTGCATGCATGGTTAGATGAGGAACACTTAAGCTAGCCGCGGGCCTGTTCCTTTACCAGACATGAAGCAGAGCTCACCTGTGATAACCTGCCTTTCGGGGGATGTTAAAGAAGTTTATGCTCAAGTCTATAAAGCACCTCATCAGAGGAGAGAGGAGATAATCCATCTTAAGAAATATTTTGATATCAGGATGTCAGGAGGTATTAAGACGATTGAACAGAGTCTGGGAATTTCCCCCGTTTATCCTCTGGGGAATTTTAACAGACAAAACATTCCTTGTGTGGCTGGCTGCCCTTCAGAGTATTGCACGTATGGTTAAAATCACATCAAGTTGCTTGCTTAGCATAGTCCTCTCCTCAGACTTTTCCCTTCAACCTGTCATGCCCCAAACGCTCTCACTTTCTGATCCTCAGTCTGCCAGGTCCCACGAGAACGACCCACTGTCCTGGCCTCTGAGGCCCGTACCTTAAATGTAGAGCCGATTGCTCAGACGCTGACACAGGCCCCGCTGTGTTAATGGTTTGCAGTATTTCCTGTTGCTTCCACGTGAGTAGGTTCCCTGCTTCCCTGAAAGGAACCCCAGCCATCACTGTTAATGTTAAACCAAATACTCGGAGCCAGAAAGAGCAGAGCTAGCTCCTTAGGCCCCAGGAAATCGCGGCAGACTAAAAAGGAACTTGACGTTGCATCTCTTCTAGCTGCTGCTACAGGGCGTGTGTGTGTACAACACGTGTCGGGCGTGTTAGAAGGTGACATCATAGCTAGAGATGGGGCTAGGGCTTTCTTAATCTCAAGAAAAGAGAAGCAATAAAAATGTGGAACGATGATCAGGGCAAATTTTTGGGTTTTTTTGTAAATGTGGATAGAATAGTGGAAATGTAAAGGCCAATTAGAAGAATTAGGGACAGGTAATTTTTTGAAAAATATTTTGAGCAACAAGGAGACAACACTTCCCTTACCATGAAGTTGTTCTCCTAGAATGGACATAACATGGACACACAGATTTGGCTCAATAAATATCAGTGTTATTTCATTTAGATTACTGAAAGAATATTTATGTAAAGATATTTTCATACTCTTAACACTTAATTTTTTTTTTTAATTTAGAAGCATCGGTGCTAAAAGAGTTTTCAGTTACCCAGTCATCCCCCACTGTCTACCCCACTCTCTTCAAGCACACAGAGAAGCAGGGAAGCAGCCTTCTCTGTGTCTGTTGTTGGAGAGTCACTAACGCTCTTGCTTAGAGAAAGGCAAAGGAGGGTGACTGGGCACAAGAATCATCTATGGCTTTTGCTTTGAGACACCTGAGTAGTCATGACAGATTGACCATTTTTAAAAAATGGTTGCTTTCCTATAAAAACCAACTTCCCAAGTGAATTTTTCTTTATTGGTTCTAATTTGATGCTTTCCGAGTTATATTTTCTAGTGCCCTTCCTCTAAATTTGAAAATATTTATTCGATAAAAACTATTTGTTACAAAACGTTCCAACTTTTTAACCTAAATTTTTACTTTTGTTGAAAGTCTAGCACTTGGGATAAGTATGAAAAGCAGTGCAGACTTTATCTCCAGGTTTAAGTGGGGCTCGATAATGAAAATGTCACCAGCCACTTTCAAAACAATAGTGTCTCCAATGCCATCACGTATGCAAGCAATAAACCTCTTCAGGGTATGTATTTTATACTGAAAATTTAATGTAAAGGTCCCTAGCCACAAAGGATATAGAGAACTAACTTCCTAGAAGTAATGCTATAATTTAAATTGCTGAGTTTGGGGAAAGTTGGGGGGAGGGACATTATTCCTTGGATTCAAACAACTATCAGAAGCATTTTTAACTTTTGCAAAAGGAATGGATGGTGAAATAAGCACATCTTTACTGCTTTATCAAGCTATATTTTGTTCTCCATGAAGTTTAATTCAACATAAAGGTGATGTACTTATCTTCATTGTTTGAAAATATCACAATCTAAAAAAATTACTGAACTTGAACAGGCACTAATCCTTTAAGTGTACATTCTTCCTATAAGTGATACACATTTGGATTTTTAAAAAGAACACTGTACTGATCATAAATATGTAAAGAAAACCACAGACTTCATGATACTGTAGGATTGTACAAGAATCACTGATGCCTTCCAGAGACCTTATCAAAAATACTTTGCAAGTTCACAATTCTCTTTTACTTTTTGTCACTACACTGTAGAAACAGGGTGTTTCCCCCTTCAAACGTGAGCTCTCGTCTCTGATTATATTCAAAGCTTTAAGTAGTTCTGAACATGTTGTCTGTGATAACTCTCTAATGATGAACTTTCTGAACTGGAAACTTCTAGGGAACAAAGGTCTTATTTTTATGCAGAGATCCTTGCCATAATGCAGAGTAAAAGATTAGTTAAAATTTCTTACATCATGTAATGTTCATGTCATGTTAGCAGGTCTAAGAATAAGCACATGGCAATTAAAAGTTAAAATTATTGTGAAAGGCAAGAATACCAATGTTTTTCTTCTTAAATTTGGTATTGGAAGGCCAGTGTGGTTAAACAATTCCTATTTTCGGGAATGTACTGACATCTATAATTCATGGTTATCACATTTTAATAGACTCAAACTGCTGCTTATTTTCATACTACTATCTACTATAGATTCACCAGACTTAGAAAATCTGAGTGTGATATTTATGGACCACCAGGACAGGTCCACTTTAAAAACCCTTTCTATGAATCTACTTAGGTATGTATATACAGTTAATTTTCACAGAAATTTTATAGAAACTTTTCATTTTTAACTTAAATATTTTAACATAAATTATCGACATGGATTTTTATGAATAATTCATCTTCATATGTGCCCCTCAGTCATGTATGTAGTCATGAGAAGATAACCTGTTTTCTCAACTATGGTAAAGAGGAATAAGATTAAAAACTGCTCAAACAAGCAAGAACGCACTGAGGTGGGAAGGAGGAGATTGCTGGTCTCCAGAGCAGAGCAATGTTGCTCTAAGAAAAAGCTATTTGAGCTGAGAAGGGCACTGAGCCTAGGAAACGAAAGCCTGTAAGCAAGTGCCTGCTCAGGGGCCCTCTGTGGCGAGGCCTGGGGTCTGGGCCCTGAGTTCTACCACTGGTGATCTTGTCACGCCTTTGTCCCCCCCCCCCCCCCCGCTGGGCTTTAAATAATGTCATCCTCTTGGGCCACTTTCTGCCCTGTTTCCTGTGTGTGGGGGGGTTAATCTCTCTAAAGCCAATCATGTTCTTCTCATCTGTGGACTGAGCACTTGGCAGAATGTGGTGGCCTTTTTGTTTTGAGATTAAATAAATAGCACATGACTTCTGTGAGACAGTTTTTCCTCTTCGTGGATCACTGGAAGTTACGTGATGATAACCAATCCTAAAATTCACTGTGGTAGATTTAGTGAAAAATGAAATTGAGAGATCTTGTGGTAGTATATATGCCAAATACATACAGTGATATTGGTTTGGGAAGAAACAGTCTGTGACAACATGATGATGATAGAATTGTATTATATATTACACAGTATATGGGTATTGGAATGTATCGCTTGGGGGATCCCTCTTCATTAGCAGAACAATCGTATCTGTATATAAAACATTTACCAAATTAGCATTTCATTTTGTGACAATTGACTGATATTTTTGAGTGTTATCTGGGTTTTCTCTTGAATTGTTGACTGATCAGTTTGCATAGATGTGTTTTCTGAATTTCATAGCTGACCCAAGCATGAAAAGGTGTACATGAAAAGTAATTTTTTCTAGCTGTATCAATGTAAAATACTTGCAGATAGTGTATATACTGTGTAACATATGTATATTTGGTCATAAAGCAGAGAATTGGAAACATTGTAATAGTAAGCACTTTAATTCCTATTAAATATTAAGTATTTGTATCTTGTAAATAAATACATCCTTAAATCAATTCTAAAGGCTTAGATGTTACTTCAGCTAGGTTTATATATGTTCAGCTTGCAATGGTTTTGGTTGTCAAGTCAGAAAAAGTTCCTTCAGTAAGATACTGATGGTCCGTCACACCTAACTCCCCCACAAAAAAAGCCTGCCCGGGTCATTCACAAGTGAGGCTTGTGCAAGCAGCCAGGGGTCCCCAGTGTGCAGACGGTGGCTGCTACCTGCAATGACTTCAAGGCTGGAGCTTCATAACCACAAAACAGTGCTGCTGCGTATTCTGTGCAGTAGTTTTACTTCTTAGCTTATGATAGCTGTCAATATTCTCAAGTCTTATATAGTAAAACAAACATGGAAATAGAAGTCAAAGGAACTGGGTCTGCGTCTTAGTCCTGCTATTACCAATTATGTGACTTTGGATAATTAATTACTTGAATCTCAAATGCCTGTGGTCATTCACTGGCTATGAATCACTACACAAGTAGTAGTTAATCGAATGGCTCATTGGGCTCACTTGGTTTCATACAGATGCTTTATTAGCTATTGATTATTAAAAAAAAATATTTCCCCCAAAGAAACCCTAAGTCACTTATAGTATAACTTTCATAGGTAAAACATTTCCAGAGAGAATCCTTTTCAGGAGTTAGTTTTTTTCCAGGCCTTAAACTAATTAGCAATTCCTGAAGGGTTGGCATCATCTGAACAATTCTTTAAAATAAAGGTTGCTCTTGGCTCATCATTATGGCATGTTTGGGTTCACCTTATACGAGAGTGGAAATGTGGTGGAACGCGCCAGTGTGGCACAGCTCAGAGCTTTGCAGACTGCTGTGCCCGTGAGTCACCTGGCGATCTTGCCGTAAGGCGGGCGGTGCTGCTGCAGTGGGAGGACGCCCCAGCCCTGCCACTGCCTGTGACCTAGGCACTCTCTCCCTGGAGAAGTCGTGGGGTTTATGGAACACACACACCAGAGATGGTTTATTGGATGTGAGGGTTTGCGTCCCTAACTGCCATCAGAATGGCCTGGGGAGTCGTTAGAGCGACGCCCTGGCCCCCCTCTCAGCTGTCTGGGTCGGACTCTAGACACGAGCAGTTTCAAGCTGCATTAGAGAAACATGGATTCCGTGTTTCGTCACTGCTCCCGTGCTCAGCATGCTCTAGGCATGCTTTGTCACACAAACCCCACAACCGCACTGATGGTCAGATGAGGTAGCAGGTTTAGAGGTTCGCTTGTTATTAAGCGCTTCGCGGCCTGTCTTCCCCGTGCCCAGGTGAAACGCCCTGCTCCATCACAGTCTCACTACCTTGCAGTCACTCTCAGTTCCCTTGCCCCTCTCTAGCTTTGTTGTATTTGGTTGGCAAAACGAAAACCCTGGTTTAGTCAGCTTGGTCTTCATGACCGCATCCATGCAGCTGACAAATGAACATGGCTGCTGATTGGTCTCACTTTAAATTTATTAGTCGGTCCATATTTTCCACCTCCTTTCTCCTCAAACCTCCAACTCCTCCTTCCAGATCCTCCGTCCCAGTTAATGACCTTGTTTCCTACCTTACTGAGAAAACTAGAGCACGGGGCAGGGACTTCCAAGTCTACCAACTACCAGCTTTGAGTCCATATAGTGGTCTTGCCCATTCACATTCCAATATAGATTAAACCCTCCACTCGTGCACCGCAGCCATCCCTTCCACCGCCTCGGGACGACTGCTCCAGCTATTCGCCCCCTCTCTCTCAGTGTCTGTCTCCCCTCTCTGTTGGAGCGTACCTGACGGCAAGCACACCGGCTATGATTTCCCAATTTAAACCTCTGTTTTACTTCCCCTCCTGCTATCACCTCCTTACCCTCTTTGTGGCAATACTCGAGTTTTTTACACTTGTCTTCATTTCCCATCTTACCATTCTTTCCTGAATTTGTCGCCGCCATTTCAGTGAAACTGCTCTTACCAAGGTTACCAATGACGTTCGTGTTGCTAAATTCAGGATTGAACTCTCAACCCTTCTCGTCTGACTGGACCTATTAGTGGTATTTAACATACTTGGTCATGGCTTGCTCCTTAATTTCTTCACTTGGCTTGTAGGTCTCCCAACTCTTAATTTCCTTCCTATTCCTCTGGAAATGCTCTCTTGGACTCCTCTGCTGTTTTGTGTACTTCTTCCCTCTTAACTTAGGGGCAACCCACGGCTAAATATGTCCTTGGATCTCTTCTGAATCTGCTAATTCTATTTTTGATCACTTAGAGTCTCATGCTGTCAACCCCCCAATTTACATCTCATTCCTCTGTTTCCAGACCAGTTTAACTACCTAATTGCAATCTCCACTTGGGTGTCTAATAGCCATTTTGAACTCGACATATCCAAAGCTGAACTCGTCATCTTTCCCCATAAAACCTACTCCACTCATAATCTTCCCCATCTCAGTTGAAGGCCAAAATCCTTCATCTTTTTGTTTGTTGCTTGTTTGTTTTTAGGAGGTCCTAGGGATCGAACCCAGGACTCATACATGAGAAGCAGGCACTCAACCATTGAGCTACATCCGCTCCCTCATGAGAGTTGGTTTTTTCATTTGTTTGTTTATAGGAGGTACTAGGGATTGAACCCAGGACCTCGTACATGAGAAACAGGTGCTCAGCCACTGAGCTACACCCGCTCCCCAATCCTTCATCTTTGGTTCCTCTCTCATACTGCACATCCAAGTCCATCAGGAAATTCTATCAGCTCTACCTTCAAAATATATTCACAGTGGCATTGGTGGAAGAATCTGTTACCATTTTGATCTGAAATACCATCATCTTTTGCCTGCATTATTGCAATAGTTTCTTAATTGGTCTCACTGCTTCCACCCCTGCCACCCATTCTCAAATACACAGCCAAAGGAGACTGTTTAAAACACGTCACATCGTGTCGCTTTTCTACCCCAATCCCTCCAGTGCCGCTGCCTCCTGCTCAAAAGCCAAAGTTCTTACAGAA
The DNA here is from genome assembly GCA_026826555.1 of Tolypeutes matacus. Classification (NCBI taxonomy): domain Eukaryota; kingdom Metazoa; phylum Chordata; class Mammalia; order Cingulata; family Chlamyphoridae; genus Tolypeutes; species Tolypeutes matacus. The sequence continues at coordinate 1,269,237 of JAKSZT010054547.1, forward strand.
GCCTTTCAAGGCTCTATGTGATCTCCCCCCAAGCCAGTACCACAGGTCTCCTTGCTTTTCCTGAAACAGGGCAGGTACACACCAGCCTTGTAACACACCAGCTGTCCCCTCTTCCTGCAATGCTGGTTCCCTGATACCTGCATGATTAGCACTTTCACCAATTTAAAGTCTTTGCTCAAATCTCACCTTGTCGATGAGGCTTCACTTGACCATGATATTTAAATTCACAACTGTGACCACTACCATCTTGGCACTCCCATGCCCCCTTAATCTGATTTTTCTCCATAGCACTTCACACCATATCACATACTAAATAAACTTATTTTTTGTCTGTCTATACGTACCAGAACATAAGCATCACAAGGGCAAGATTTTTTTTTTTTTTTTTTTAAATCTGTTTTGATCACTAATGTCCCAAATTACTAGTACAGTTCCTGGAACACTGGAGGTGCTCAAATACTCAATATGAAAACTAGGTTTTATAAAAGAAAAAAATGAATATAACAGTTCTTCAGATTGTTACGACTTCAGACTTGTAGAATAGAGGCTGAGAGAAATCTTGAACTTTTTATAAAACTAAATTTGTTCATAAAGCCAGATTTCTGATTAAATGTTTAAAACATATGTCAAGGACTTCAAAAATATAGTAGTGAAAATACTAGTCAACCTTTGCACAGTGTATTTTGCTTAAAAAAAAAAAAAAAAAAAAAAGTCTCAACCCACCACCACCCCCACCCCCACCCCCACAACACCTGGACTGTGAGGAAATCAGGGGCAGCTGGTTGCTGTGTTCCAGAAGGAGCCAGAGCCTCTGAAAGACGCGTCCTGAGGAAATGGGGCTGGCAGATTATGGCCCTCCCCAGGGTCTATAATGAGCACCTAGTCAATCACTTATGGAGGAAGTACTTTATGAGTTGTTTGGATCCTGCATTTATTAAAACAAAACAAGCTTTGTGTCAGTAAAGGAAACTCTCTACTTTTATAAATAAGATTGGGGAGGCGGCTGTGGCTCAATCAGTGGGGCTCCCGTTTACCATGTGGGAGGCCCCGGGTTCGGTTCCCGGGGCCTCCTGGTGAAGGCAAGCCCGCCCGCACTGCGTGGTTGGCTGACCCAGTGAGCACAAGCAGCAAGGGGGGGATAAATGAATAAATAAATAAAATCTTTAAAAAAAAAAAAAATAAGATTGGGTCTCATAGTTCATTATATTATTTTCATAAGAGAAAGTTTCGATGATCACTTATATATACTTGATATACTGAGTGAAGGTAATATATTGTAAAAAATTAGTATTGCTTTCATAAAGAATTATACTATGTTTAAAGATGGAAGAAACATATTGCAGCCTAAAGATCTCATAGTTTTTCAATATCTGCTCCATGTGTACCTGTGCAACTGGAAAACAGAAAATAGGGAGACTGAATCCAAGGATCCAGGATCACAGCTATATAGAGGAAGAGGAAGTCTCAATACAGAAATAATTTGCTTAGGAAGTCATGAAGCTTTTCTGAGTACACCTTTTTTTTGTAGAGTTTTATTTTTTAACATGTTAGGGTTTTACATACACAAACACATAATAAAACCAATAAAGATGGTGAAAAAAATAACTCAAATGGAATATAAACACAAATTAAATGAACCTACCTCTATATTAAATGATACCAAACGAGTAGCATAATAACAACACAGAGAAAAAGACCTGACAAACTTTCCAACACAGTATGTTGACTATGCTCAGACTAAAGACAAACAGAATTGTAAACAAATATTGAACTCTAATTATTGCTTTGTTTTTCCCACTGGTATGGCTTAGCATTTCTAAAATTACTTTTGCTGAGTTCTAAAAGTGAACAAATAATATGTTGAGAGTACACGGGAACCAAGTTTCTTACTGTCAGAGAAGGCAGTTACAAATTTGGAAAGGAAGAAGACTAGAATAAATCCTGTGTTGTTGAAATGGAATTACAGGTATCGTATGAACTCATGGTTTTATAACGTTAACTAGCTATAGATCTAGATAGATAAATACAGATATATAGACAAGTGGGAGTAGATGTATGTGTGTTATATGTATGTATATATATTTGTATATTTTTTCTAGCTCTGTGTCTAGAAGCAATGACACCCAGTAACAATGAGCATACCTAGCACCTCTAGCACCTATGTTTTGGTTTCTAAATACTTTTTTCCAGTAAACAGAACCAGTGCTTATTGGAGAAATGGCTGATTCCAGGGGTGAGCTTGCCAGGGCTGCTATAACAAAAACCACACGCTGTTGGCTTAACAACAGGAGTTTATTGTCTCACAATTTCAGAGACTGGAAGTCCAAAATCAAGGCAAGGCCATGCTTTCTCTCCTAAGTCTGAAATGTTCTGATGCTGGCTTGCCATGTTCTTCAGGGTTCCTTGGCTTTCGTGTCTACCTTCTGTCACATGACAACTTCTCACTCCCTCTGTCTGCCTTCTGGTTCCTTTTACCTTTTGCAGCCTCTGGCTGTGTCTGAATTTATTTTCTTAATAAGGCCTCCAGAAATATGGATAAGGCCCTCATACAGCTCAGCCACACCTAGGCAGGATTTTAGAAGATCCTATTTACAAAGGAATCCAAACCTCAACTGATACTACATCTTCAAAAGGTCCTGTTTACAAAAGAGTCCACAGCCACAGGAACAGGGGTTAAGATTAAGAACATGTCTTTGGGGGAACCTAATTCAATCTACCACAAAGAGGATAATATGAACAATCATATGCCAACCAATTAGCTTAGATGGAGTGGACAAATTCCTAGAAACAGAGATTATCTAAACTGATGCAAGAAGAAATAGAAGATCTCAACAGACCAATAACAAGTGAAGAGATTGAATCAGTATTCAAAAATCTCTCAACAAAGAGAAGTCTAGGACCAAATGGCTTTGCTGGTGAATTTTACCAAGTAGTCTAAGAAGAATTAATACCAATTCTACTCAAACTTTCCCGATGTATTGAAGAGGAGGGAACACTCCCTAACTCAGTCTATGAGGCCAGCATCACCCTAATCCCAAAGCCAAATGAAGATATCACCAGAAAAGAAAATTACAGACCAATAATCCTTATGAATACAGATGCAAAAATCCTCAACAAAATACTAACAAACTGAATCTAGCAGCACATTAAAAGGATTATACATCATGGCCAGGTGGGGGTTATCCCAGGAATGAATGTTTCTTCAACTTAAGAAAAATCAATGTAATATACATTAACAAAAGAAAGGGGAAAACAACACATGATCATCACAATGAAGAAAATGCATTTGAAAGCAATCCAGCATGCTTTCTTGATAAAAACTCTCAGAAAACTAGGAATAGAAGGGAACTTCCTCAACATGATGAAGGGCATATATGAAAATAACATCACAGTCAATGAAAGACTGGAAGCTTTCCCCCTGAGTTCAGGAGCAAGACAAGATGTTTGCTTTCACCACTGCTATGCAACATTGTACTGGAAGTGCTAGTACAAGTAGAAAAAAAGAAATAAAATGCGTCCAAATTGGAAAGGAAGGAAAACTATCCCAATTTGCAGATGATATAATCCTATATATAGAAATCTCAAAAAATCTTTAAGACAGCTACTAGACCTAATAAATGAATTCAGCAAAGTGGTGGGGTACAAGATCAACATGCAAAAATTAGCGGTGTTGTTATACACCAGTAATGAACAATCCAAAAAGGAAATAATTCCATTTACAACAGCAACTAAAAGAATATAATATTTAGAAATGAATTTAACCAAGGTTATAAAGGACTTGGAAAACTACAAATCATTGCTGAAAGAAATTAAAGAAGACCTAAATAAATGAAAAGTTATTCCATGATCATGGATTGGAATGCTTAATGTTAAGATGCCAATACTACCCAAAGTGATGCTCAGATTCAATGTAATCCCAATCAAATTCCCAACAGCCTTCTTCACAGATATGAAAAAGCTAATCAACCAATTTATATGGAAGGGCAAGGAACCTGAATAGCCAAAAAGTCTTGAGCAAAGTTGAAAGGCTCACACTTCCAGATTTCAAAACTTATTACAAAGCTACATTAATCAAAACAGTGTGGTAATGGTTTAAAGACAGACATGTAGACTAATGGAATAGAACTAAGAGTCCAAAGGTAAATCCTCACATTTATGGCCAATTGATTTGTAATAAGAGCACAGAGTTGCCAAATCCACTCAATGGGGAAAGAATAGATGCTTCGACAAATGATGCTGGGGAAACTGGATATCCACATGTACAAGAATGCAAGCAAACACCTACCTCACACCACATGCAAAAATTAATTCAAAATGGATCAGCGACTTAAATATAAGATCTAAACTATAAACCTCTTAGAAGAGAACATAGTTAAAAATCTTCAGGATTTTGAATTAGGCATTCTTAGAATTTATACCAAGAGCATGATCAACAAAATAAATTGATTAAAATTAAAAATTTGTGCAAAGGATATTATCAAGAAAGTGAAAGACAACCTACAGAATGGGAGAATATATTTGGAAACCATTTATCTGATAAGGGCTTAATATACAGAATTTATAAAGAACTCCAACTCAAAACTAAAAGACAACCCAATGAAAAAAATGGGCCAAGGATTTGAGTAGACATTTTCCCAAAGAAGCTTTGCAAACGTCTGATAAGCATACAAAGATGCTCAACATCATTAGCCATTAAGGAAATGCAAATCAAAACCACAATGAGATCTCACCTCACACCTACTAGAATGACTATTGTTTTATAAACGGAAAATAAGTGCTAGTGAGGATGTGGAGAAATAAGAACTCTCAGAAATTGTTGGTGGGAATGTAAAATGGTACAGCCACTGTAGAACACAGTTTGGTGGTTCCTCAAAAAATTAAACCTAGAACTACCATATAACCCAGCAATCACACTCCTAAGTATATAGCAAAAAGAACTGAAAGCAGGAATTGAAACATATTTGTACACCAATGTTCACAACAGACGAAACATGGAATCAACCCAAATGCCCATCTATTGATGGATTGGTAAATAAAATGAGGTATATACATACAATGGAATATTATTCAGGCATAAAAAGGAATACAGTTGATACATGTGATGAACTTTGAAGCATCATGTTGAATGAAATAAGCCATATACAAAAGGACAAATATTGTATGATACCACTGCTATGAGATAATTAGAATAAGCAAACTCAACAGTGTCAGAATCTAGAATACAGGTTACCAGAGGATGAGATGAGGGAACACTGGTAGTTAATATTTAATGCATACAGTGCTTCTGTTTGGGGTGATGGAAAAGTTTTGGTAATGGACAGTGGTGACAGTAGCACAACTTTGTGAATGTAACTAATGCCACTGAATTGTATGCTGGAATGCAGTTAAAATGGGAAATTTCCGATTGTATATATGAGGTAGGGAAAGGTAGGAGAAGGGAGATAACTCAGCAGAGGATGACAACCAAGGAAAATCACCATCAGATAACACCTAACTGCAGAATCACCCACCCAAGGCCAGAAGATACCAGATGACAAAAGGCACACCCATCACCTGACCCCTCCCCCTGGACAGTTCCCACTCCAAGGAATACGGAGCAGAGCGAGTAAAAAGTTGTAGTTTTCAATCTTTCTTTTGCCTTACAAGTCCTAATTTACATGGAGGGGGAGGCAAGGGGGAGCCTGGCCTTATTAAAACAATACCCCCAGCCCCAGCAGGTGCGGCTCATGCAACTCATAGGAATGTGCCTGCACTTTAAATTCTCCTGCTACTACGTGACTAGTCCTTGAATTCTTTCTCCCATCTGTGTCCAGAACCCTCCCACCATAGGTTGAGGCCTTTCTCCAAGACCTCCCAGGGCCTGTCTGACATCATATATGTTACAATTTAAAAGTAGGGGGCTAAAGAGATAATGACAATGAAATGCAATACAGGGTCCAGGATTGAATCTAACAAGGGAGGAGAGAAGGCTCAAAAGGACATTAATTATTGGGACACATGAAAAAACTGGAATATAGACTGTAAACTTTACATCAATGTTAACCTTCGTAAACTTCATAATTGTACTTACTGTGGCTGTATGAGTGAATGCTCTCATGCTTAGGAAACATACATGGAAGTTCTGAGTGGGAAAGGGGCTGGATGTATGCAATCTACTCTCAAATATTTAAAAAAATAGAATGCTATAACAAACGTGGCAAAAAGGTAAAAGTTGGTCAATCTAGGTGTCTGGTTAGGGAGCATATTGGAGTTCTCTGTATTGTTTTTGCATTATTTGTGAAACTTTCTTGTACGATTGTATTTTTTTATTATAAAAGCAAACAGATTCCACAGAGTATCTGAGTCTTTGTTTACTCCGACAACAATAGAAAACGTGCAGTTGGACAAGTTCAGGTATGCATTTCAGGACCCTGTGAAACTAAGACAAAACACCCAGTTAAGAGCACCTTCTGATGCTGAGCTTTAAGCAGCCAAAGTAAAGATTGATGCCCATAGTTTTAAAGTAAAATGGTGGGATCCTGGGTGATTTTCTCTTAATTTTCCTTCTTTGTACTTTCCTTTTAACTGAATCCCAAAAATTATATTTAGATGTTAAGATGACACAATCGTTAAGGAAATGCTGATGCCCACCCAAGAAAAAGATGCCACCAGCCTACTAGAGCAAGCCACCACCTGCCAGTAGGGGAGGCAAAATCATAGGCTTGGTAGTCAACAGATCCTCTGGCAAAATAGCAAGCAAAGTGCTACAAAAACCCTCCTTCATTCTGCTGACAGTCCTGCTCTTTATGAGGCCCTGAGGTGGCCGTGGGGCTAGCTTGGGGTCAGGGCTGGATGGGGCATGCAGGCTCCAAGAAAAGGAATAATTCGGTGCCCTCAAAAATTTAGATTATTTAAATACTTGTATTTATTTAAAGGACAGAAGGAAGGACAAATAAGACTTGTGGGGGAAATTGGCAATCTATCCCATTGTATTCCAGACTCTTGGCTTTTAGAGAGGTGGTTGTATGTATTTACTACACACACACACAATCAGCTGGACTCAGTTTCTCTACAAGGGACAGTTTACTGCTGCACAGGAGTGCCCCCTAGGGCGCCTGTCCCTGACAATTAGCTCGATACTCTACCTGAGAGTTGTGTTCCACAGTTTTCTCAATATCCCCAGGTTCCACAATGACTGGTGCTCTTACCCTGCAGCCCTCCAAGTGGTGTCAGCCTCCTCAACTTTACTCCCTTATTTTCCTTCCCTTAAAAACACCAAAGCAGATTCCTCCAAACATGTCCAGTCATTACTGAATCCAAGGGGTGGATTGTCACAGCTTAATCTTGGGCCAGGATCCCTAAAATGTAGGCACTCCTTATAAGAGGGACCCACTATTTGCAGTCTGGGACCCTGCTGGCTTCATTTAACATCATGCCATAAGCACTTTCCCATCTTCAAAAGCAGTTTTTCATAATAATAGCTTGAGGGCATACTATGTGCTAAACACCATTTTAGAAACTGCACATCAACGAATTATTTTGTAGTCCACAATTTAATAACCTCCTTTCCCCAATTTTCACTGTTTTAATGCGTCTCAGAACAGCTTTGGCTTGTGATTAAGTGTCCCCCTGTGGCTGAGGGTAGCTGTCACAGGAACCCTTCAGACCAGCGGTCCAGCTGGGGGGAGCAGCACTGAGACCACACCGGAAGTGTCTTGAAAACACACACTCATCCCACGCCCTGCTGTGGTTTTGATGTGCCTAGGGCTACCTGCTGCAGGTGGACAGGTGTCTGTGGCCCTGTGCACTCCTGCTGTCCACCCAGCTGCCCAGAGAGGATCTCTCTGGTCAGTCTCGGCCTGCTGTGGGCTGACGAGTATGAAAACAGAGAGCTATGTGGCTGAAAGAGGAAGGAGTTACGGGGTCCATTAAGAAACCTAAGACCCCAGAATGCTTATAAAGGAAAAGGGCGTGTGCATCTCTCTTCCCTCCCTCCTCACACTCCAGAGCAGTGGCCCTCTCCTCCACCTTCCACCTCTGGGGACGCTTCACAATGTCTGGAGAGGCTTTTGCTTCCACAACTGGGAGGAGTGGTATTGCAGCTGCTTCCAGTGCACAGAGGCCAGGGACGTGCTAAACTTCCGACAGCGCACAGGGCAGCCCCCACCAAAGAGCTGTGCCCCCCAAAGGTCCACACTTGTACTTCTCTGGCTATCCACCCCCTGCCCTCTCCCTAGCTGTGGATGGAGCAGAGCCAAGATTGGCAGCCGTGATTTTCATACCACCCTACCCTCCTTCCTTCCATACCCATCTAGTGCTCTACTCCCCACAGACCCAAATGGGAAGATGATGGTAGCTAGCCAGGAAACTTTCTCTATGGACTTAAAGTAATTCCTTAGATTCTTGGCCTGTAGTTAATAAATCTTCAGCAATAAGGTCTCTCAAGCAGAGGGACTCCTTATCTCTTCTATGAAATTTGGGAACTCATGGACAGACAAGAACAGCCTGAATACCAGGGGTCTAGAAACATGCTCTGTGACCCACAGAGCTTGAGAACCACTTTTTTTTTTTTTTTAAACAAATCTATTTTATTGGTACATATTAACAAAGCATACAATTCATTCAATGTGTATAATAATAGTATTCGGTTTAATCTCATAGTTGTGCATTCATCATTTCAATCATTATTAGAGTATTTTCATCATTTCAACAATAATAGTAAACAAAAAATGACTCTTAAATGACTTTCAACCAAGACTGCCAAACTTCTCTAAGAGCCAGTCCTATTTCTGGCTTCACACCTTTTTAGGATATTTCCTGAGCTTTGCCATTCCTTTAGGCTTTGATTATGTCTCCAATAACCACTCCCACGCCTGACATGTCATTAGGATTAGTGCTCCTACTGAAGCAGAGGAATTGGTGTGAGGTGTCATCTGATAAGTTTGGAAATTAATTTGCTGAGAAAATGTATGCCCTGAAGAAGAATCCTCTGTGGGTTTTTTTTTTTTTTTTTTTTTTTCTTTTTCACTGGGAGGTACCGGGGATCGAACCCCAGTCTCTCCATATGGTAGACAGACGCCGAACCTCTTGAGCCACATCCGTTTCCCATCTGTGGGTTGTTTAAATGATTAAATAATTAAAATGCTGATCCCAATGTGTTTTCTCACTATTCATTTTATCTCATCACATTCCTTGGGAGCTGTTAGGTAAGAGTGAGCCCTTAGGGAGGACTTAAAAAGATGTAACAGAAGGGCACAGGCTTCTGACTTTAAAACCTACCATCAATATGTCTGTACTAGAGTTTAAAAACACATCCTCTGTGCAGTGAAGAACTGGGAAGCTGATTTGTGCTCCTATTCAAAGACAAGCATGTTCAGATAATAAAAATAATGACTACTAATTGGCAAGCAGCCATCATTTTGGGGACTAAGTAATCATATATTTTATCCTCACAATCCAATGAGGTAGGACAAAGAAATTAAGGTTCAGAAAATTTACGTGAATTCCTCAGGGACATATAACTGAAAAGTAGCAGAGGCAGATTTTAAACTGAGATTTATCCAGCTTCACAGCCTACACGTGACAGTAATAGCTACTATTGTTGAGCAAATTTATGAGACAGACCCTTTCTCATTTTCAGGTAAGTTTTAGCACTTTCATTTTATAGATGAATAAACTGAAGCTCAGAGTGCCTAAATTATCATTCCAGGTTAGAACCAGAAAATGGCAGCATTGAATTCAACAGAGCTCTGTCTGCCAATAAGATGTATGCTTCAGAGAAAATACTCCACTGCCTCCTGGAACACCCTTCCACTGCACCAGCCTGCCCGACACACATTCTCTCATATGTGGCCACCACCCTCGCAGCCAAGGAATGCTGGTCCCTTTTTGCAGGTGGAGAGACTGAGGTTCAGATCACGGAGGTAAGTTATCCAAGGCCACACACGGTTATGTTAGGTAAGGAGCATATTTGTACTCTCTCCAATATTATCTTTTAAGCTCTATCAGTGTGGGTACATGTTTTAAATTAAGAACACACACTTTTAAGGTACCATGTAGTTTGTTTTTTAATTGTAACTTCTTTTTTATTCTGCCTCCCCCACCGCCGCTGCTTGTGCTCGCTGTCTGCTTTCTCTGTCCATTTGTTTCTTGTTTTTTTTCCCCTCTGTATCTGCTTGTGTCCCCTTTGTTGTGACATCTTGCTGCACCAGTTCCCTGTGGGCACAGGCCGTCAGCTCCCCGCGGGCGCGGGCCAGCTTGCCCTCACCAGAAGGCCCCAGGAACCGAACCCAGGGCCTCCCATATGGTAGGCGGGAGCCCAACCACTTGAGCCACATCCTCGTCCTGGCACCATGTAGTTTTAAAAGCCAAACGATATCATAAACAAAGTCTGTTCTATCCTTCACAGGTGTTAAAAAGAATGAGGTGAAGCTATATACATTGATTTAGAAAGCTGCCTATAACTTATTAAGTGAAAAATATTTAAAATAAGTTGTAGAATCAAGACTCTACTCCCATGTTTTTATGTGTAGAAGTTTTCTGAGAGCACACAAGAAACACAATGGTAGCTACCTCTAGAGGGCAGGTTCTTAACCTTTTTTGTTCCATGGACCCCTTTGCCAGTCAGGTGAAAACCAGGGACCCCTTACTAAGCCCACACTATACTGCGTATTATTTAATAAATATGTCACACCCCCCGCATCAACACATCCCCACAAGAATGTTTTTTTGAGTTTCAATTCAAGTCACAGACCCCTTGTTAAGAACCCCTGCAGTAGAAAGCAAGGGATTTTATGTGGCATCAACAGATTTCAGGTGATCTTTATCTTTTTTATTTCCTTCATTACTATTTTAATTTATTTCCACCTTTCCTTGGAGGTGAAAAAAGAATCTAAAGACAGCCTTCTGAGGAACAGCCAGCTCGAGGACATCTCTAGTTTGGGTATAACCTAAAGATACTCTAAAAGTAATTGGGGGCCAACATTCTAATGTTTTATGATGGGACCTAAAGAGTGACTTAACAGACCTGCATAACACACCTGCAGTTGACAATGGGTGGGGGTGAGGGCAGGAAAGTAATTTTTTAGGAACCGGTAGATAAGGTAAGCAGGTCAGAGGAGGAAGCTCTGGGTTGCTGATCCCAGGAGCTGTTGCCTAGATGAAGTGAGAGCTAATGAAGTCATCCTGTGTGCAAAACACAGAAGTAAAAGAAGAAAAAAAGAAGAAATATTAAAACAACAACAACAACAAACACCTCAGAATGTTACTTCTTGGGGTTATGTGTTGGCCTGGAGGGGTTGGGTTCACTTTCTACCAAACACTCAGCTGACACTTAGGTAGGGACATAAAAGAATTGTAAAAGCCTGACTAGTAATGTAATTTTTTAAAAAAAATGCTTAATTAAAGTCACACTTCAAAAATGTATGAATTTGTTTTTTTTAATCCAGAGATTTAGGGATTTCCTAAATCAAGGAGGTTTGTCAAATTGAGAGTCATAAAACCTGAGTTTTAATCCTTTCTTTGCCAGTAACCCGGCCCTGCAAACCTGGGCACATCATTTAACCTCTTTTAACCCTGGTTTCTGTATTGGTAAAATACTGAAGCTGGACTAACGTCTAAGATGCTGAGAGTTACTGCTAATGTTTCTTTCGGCTCTAATACTTTATTGTCCATATTTTGTTACTCATTGTTTCCCCCTGATTCTCCTGGATTTTTAAAAAATCTATATTCTGGCATCATACATAAGTAAAATTAATTGTGTGTATAATGTGTGTAGTTGCTTGTATATTCTAAATGCTTTCAAGTGCTTCTTTAATATGGTTCTGCACACCAAGCCTTCTCCCCATTGCGGTTCATCCAGAAGGCTCCGATCTCTCAGCCAAAGTGGGCATTCATGGATCCCGCGGTGTGGTAGTTTGAGACTGTAAGTCTCATGTAAGAAATCATGTTCTTAGAGCTGGTCTATTCTTGTGAGTGTGAATATTGCAGGTGAGACCTTTTGATTAGGTGCCTTCAGTTAAGGCTTAGCCTAGGGTAGGTCCTTATCCTCTTACTGGAGTCCTTTATAATCAGGAAGAATATGGAGAGAGAGAGACAGAGAGACAGAGAGAAAGCTACTGAGGCAGAGAGAAATCCATGAGCGTCAGAAGCTGAAATCAACAAAACCCAGAAGAGAAGGGAGAGCCCAGCAGAAACTGACAGGTGCCTTGCCATGTGACAGAGGAGTCTAGGATCACTGGCAGCCAGTCTTTGGGGAGAGGGCATCACCTGATGAAGCCTTGATTTGGACATTTTCATGGCCTCAGAACTGTAAGCTCTGCAATAAACTGTAATAAATCCCAATTGTAAAAGTAAACCCATTTCTGGTATATTGCATTTCTGCAGCCTAGCAAGCCAGAAACACATGGGCAGATAAGGTAGTTGGTAGGCTTAGCATTAGTAATGATAAACATATAAAGACTCCTCTTCAAAATCCAAAGTTTTTATTTAGGCAAATAGGCTGGGCAAATTGTCAGATATGGCAATCTAAATGTTGTATTTAGGCACCAAGAAGGCATTTATAAGGACCATTCTACCTTGGCACAATTCCCATGCCCAGAGATTCCTAACCCTTCAAAACACACACACACACACTATACCACCTACCAGTTAAAAGGTACAAGTTATCGGTACTGTAAGTTCAGTTCCATAGCGTTTGGGAGATCATTAACAAATTTAAAAAACAAAAGACATATTGAAATAAAATATTTGCAACATTATAACAAAGCTTATTTGCCATAAAAAATATAAAGAACTTCTACAGGTGAATTTTTTTAAAATGCAAGAGAGGCAAAGAATATGAGCAAAAATATAATTGATCAGTATATATAAAAATTTGCTAATAATAAATTACAAATAAAAACAATTGATTTTTAACCTACCTAATTAGCAAAATTAAAAATACTGATACTGCTTTATGTGGGTATGGGGAAATGTGTACTCTCATATACTGTTAATAGAAATATAACCTGGAACACTTCTTTTGAAGGGCAATTTGGCAATATTATCCAAATTTTAAAGATGCATACCTTTGGCCTTAGCAATTCCACTTCTAGGAATCTATCCTGCCAAAATACTTACATAAAAATGAAAATATAGGGGGGCAGATGTGGCTCAAATGGATGGATATCTGTCTGCCATATGGAGGGACCTGGTTCGATCCCCAGGAACTCCTGGTAAAATTAAAAAAAAAAAAAAAAATATATATATATATATATATAGAAGGCACGAGTGCCAGCAGGATGTGTGCGTGGACATGCCCCTAGGCCCCACACGTGAGCATGCCAGGCCCTACCGAGCCATGCAGCAAGATGATGAAGCAACAGGGGAGAGCCAAGACGAGACATGCCAAAAAAAACAGGAACTAAGGTGGTGCACGCGGCAGAATGCCTCTCTCCCACATCGGAGGTCCCCAGGATCGAATCCCGGTGAAAACAGGAGGAGAAGGATGAGAAGAGAGGGCAGGAAAGGGACACAGAGTCACCCAGCGAATGGACACAAAACAGCAAAATGGGGGTAGAGGGGGGATTAAAATGGATAAAAGTAAATAAATAAATCTTATTTAAAAAATGAAAATATACAAGGATATTTTCTGCAACATTGTGCATAAGAAATTCAAAGTGATCATATAATGATAAATTATAATTCTTACAAGAAAATACCATGCAGCTGTAGGAAAAAATATTTTGGGATTTTATGTGCTGAAAAGGAAAACTTTAAATAGTGATAAGTGAGAAAAAAAGTGGAACTATACATGTAGCATGATCTAATTTCTACTATATGTTCATGTGTGAACAACAAAACATGGAAGAAGGCAAGGAAGCTGCGAACAATGGTTGCACATGGAGAGAATGATAAGATGTAAGACTTTCATATTTTATACTCATTTAATGATGCTACTTTATGATACACTGCCTTTCTCACTAACTCACTACTTGCGTCATGGATAGATAAGTCTCATCATCCACCATGACCATATAGAAAATTGGTTTTTAAAACTCAAATTGGCTGAAACTGCCCACTATAGGTTAGGTGAACTAGTTGGAGAATTAGGAAGGAAAGATGTTCAAAGCCTTTACCAAACCTCCTGGCTGCTAAAGCAAATGATCCAGAGCAGATGGCCTTTCTGTTTATCACAGTGTATTAGTAAGCCTTTGGATATGATGGTAGAAACTAAAGGGTTAAAGAGTGTATTCGTCAAGATTTTCCAGAGAAAAAGAACCAGCAGGACATATATATATACACATCTATCTGTCTCTTGCTTTCTCTATATATATGGTAAGAGATTTATTATAAAGAATTGACTCACTCGACCACAGGGCTGGCAAATCTGGCAGCAAGTCCATAGGGCAGGCCATAAGCTGGAAACTCCAAGAAAGATGAAGTCCTTGGTTTGAATTCCCCAGGAAGCTGCCTGCCTGGTTGGCTGGCTGGCAATTCTGGCAAGACCCAAATACTGAAAACGAGGCAGCAATTATTCTTGTTGACCTCTGAAATTCCCAGGTCTGGCTTTTAAGACCTCCAACTGAGAAGCTAAGGAGGCTGCCAACACTGTTGTAGTTGATTGTAGAGGTAAACAGCTGTAGATCCAATCAACTGATTACAGAGGCAAATCCCAGCTACGAAATGCCCTCACAGTAACAGGCAAGCCAGTGCCCACCAAAAGCTGGAGGCCTGAACCCAGGCAAGCTGACAAATGGAACCAATCACCACAAAGAGCTAAATTTTCTCCACAGTTAAAAAAAAAAATCTGTGCTGGTGTAGGGGACACAAAAAAGAAGCCCAAATAACAAGAGAAAGGAGATTAGAGGAGCTTCTAGAAATGCCAAACAGCATGTTGGAGACTGGAGTAGCTGTGAAGAGAAGAGGCTAAAGAGAAATTCCCAGAGATAGGGTAAATGAAGTAGTTTAAGAACAGGGATGTCTAAGATGGAAATTTCAGACATTGGTCTTGTCAGATAATAAAATCACTTTATTGTCTCAAACAGTTACTAAAATATGCCATACATGCAAATACATTTTGGGGGTAGAGGAATTTTTTAAAAAGGGCTAAGTTCTATTGGAGTGTGGCTGTCAAGAAAAGGGAAGAAAATAGTCAAAGGAGATGAGCCAAGGCTGGGTTCCCACTCCTAGGTTACTGTGGCCCACTGCTTTTACTTATCGTCACACTGCCCTGTGTGGTCCCTGCTCCTAGAGTACCGTGGCCCCGCTATTTATCAGGACTGTCACACTGCCCTCTAATGGGCTGTTTCTTGCCAGATTCAATTGCTGGCTTTGGAACCATCTCGCCTGTTTTTCCACCTGCTGACAATTTCTTGCACCTGCTGACAGTGTGTGCTATGCTTGAGGCCTGCAGAGCAGTGCATATTGATTAAAGCTGTTTTCTTTATTGTCTTTGCCAAATACGAGCAGTTTCCAAAACATGAGAGAGAGGCTCCCCCATCAGAATTGTGTATTTTATATTAACATTAGATCCACACTCTCCTCTGATTGAGGGCTTGGGTAATGGCAGCCTGGCCGTGCCTGATGACCAAGATGTAGTCAGAATGATATTGGACACCTAACGCTCTAAAAGAATGGTCTGAGTGATGTTTCACAAGAACTATTATAATGGTTTCCAGTTATCAAACTAATTTAAATAAACTTCCTCCCATTGGGGATTTGAAGTTAGAACAAAAACCAGCAAAGTTGGCAGCTACTCTGATAAGGAATCCTAAACCAAGCCAGTTTCGTGTGTTTTGGCTGGGTTTGATTGCAAATCCTAGTCACAATTTTACCAACTCAGAGCCACTTTAGTCCCTGTTACTCCAGACTTTCCAAGTTAGGGGAAAAAAAAAAAAAGAAACCACAAGTCCACTAGACTAGCACTAGCATTGTGTACAAAGTGCTGGAAATCACTAGGACACCACCTCTGCCTTCAGTGAGGTCACTGTCAGCCAGTAGTGACCGACACGTCACTGTCATGTCTACAGTTCTCCCCTGACCTCCCTGCATAATTGGGTGCTTGGCTAAATGCATATGGCTGGTCAGTGCTAAATAAATGTGTTTAAAAAAAGAGGGAATGAATGAAGAAATGAGGAGGTATGTGTAAAGTTAAGAGTTTGCCAAATAGTCTGTTTTAACCCCACGTTTGCCATGCACTGGTTATATGAATTTACCCACCTAAGTCCTGGAGCCTTAGTTTCTTTTTTTTTTTTTTTTAAAGATTTTATTTATTTATTCATTTATCCCCCCCTTGCTGCTTGTGCTCGCTGGGTCAGCTAACCACACCGTGCGGGCGGGCCCGCCTTCACCAGGAGGTCCCGGGAACCGAACCCGGGGCCTCCCATATGGTAAACGGGAGCCCCACTGATTGAGCCACAGCCGCTTCCCTGGAGCCTCAGTTTCTACACCTGTAAACCTATCCCACAAGGCTGCTGGAAAATGATTTGCACAGTGTCTTACATGCACTAAGCACTCAACAAATGATAGTTTAAGAGCATAGTGTGAAAAGAGCCACAAAGAAAAAAGGGAGTGATTAACAAAAGGAATTAGAATTCCTGTATAAAGCACTGCATATGTACATTTAGAAATATGGGACAATTATCGAATTTGGGGGAGTCTTTAAAGGTAATAAAGGAGTTGACTTTACTCTCACAAACCAATTTACTCCATGTGGTAGGAGACGTGATCTCTGGGGACTGGAGCACACATCCTTGTAATTCCATAACATTTACAGAAGGTCTCTAAATGCCCTGTTTGGGCCAGGTCCATCCCTAGATCAACCACGTCACCCACGTGTGGTGGGCAGAACAGTGGCCCCCAAAGATGCCCTCACCCTAAGCCCTGGAGCCTGGGAACACGTTCCCAAACATGGCAAAAGGCCCTAGAGATGGGATAACGAGCCTGCATTGTACAGGTGAGCCCAATCTAATCCTGAGACATTCAAAAGCAAAGAACCTCTCCTGGCTGTGGTTGGAGAGAGCTTTGATGACAGAATAAAGGTCAAAGACATGCAGCTTACTGACTCTTAAAAAAAAAAAAAAAAAAAAAAAAAGCCTTTAGAGACAGTATCTGATAATGGCTTAATTTATTTCATAGCAACCCACTTGGGAACACATTATACTCCATTAGATAAAGAAGTACTATGGGTAAATGGCTTGCCTGGAAGCAAGAGTTTTCTGAACTTAGTGCAGAGAAACCCAAACTGGTTTGTTTTGTTTCCCTCCAGTGAAACACAATGCACATACGGTATACTGCCTTAAGTTAAAAAAAAAAGTTATCAAATTAGAGCCCCTCTTTTTTTCCAAGGCCTTGTCACTTCCTTTTTCTGCAGCCTTAAACACTTTTCTTTTGCTCTGTGCCTTATTAACTTGATTCTCTAGGGTCTGGACAACTACTGGACAGTCCTGCTTAAGCCTGACTGGTGGTGGTGACAGGAACTTCCGAGCACTGGGTATGTGATCATTCTTCCATCTCCTAGAAATAGAATTAAAAAGCTGTCACTATTGTTCCTGAAGCAAGTTCATAAAAGGCACTGGCTTTCCATTCCAGCAGATACTTTATACTTTAAATGGAAATATATAATGCCTTGCAAAATACATGGAATATATGTATGCCTGCTCTTTCAATTTTGCCATTAGCAAATTGGAAAAACAACAACTGTCTACTGCTGTCTCAAACAAGGGATAAAATGGATGTAGCTGCATCATTTTTGCCCTCATGCACTACCCCTTTGAAGCTGTAACCTGGTCATTCCTATAGAGATTTACCATGTGCCTACCTCTTTTCTTTCTTGGCCTTTCCTTTTTGGAAGGAGACAGACAGGTCAGAGAAAATTAAAAGAAGAACTGCTTCAGCAGAGGTCTGAGAAGGAAATTTGGTAATAACTGATTTCTACACGGTATTTTTGGAAGAAAATAAAGGGACTTAATACTCTTTTGTCTGTTCTCTAGCTCAGATGTTTGACTTGCTGTTTTTAAAAAGAATCAAAGAGAAGAGGATGCTCCCTAAGATGCTTAGATGACATTTCATTCTTCTGCTCAAAATATTTATGGGGCACTTACACATGTCAACAAACCAGGCATGCTCCCCAGGAAGTGAACAGTACGCACGGGAGTTGTGTAGTGAACAACTTCCACGACTGTAGGTAGAGCCTGATTTCTTATAGGAAATCTTGCTTGGACTCCCATTCTTTCCCGTTAAGAGTTCCATAACACACCCAGCCATAGCCCTTTACTCATTTAATTATAATGGTGTCATCACCTGTCTCCTCTGGATTGTAAACTCGGTGAAAACTGTGATTGTGGATATCCCATTTGTGACTTTCAAGGGACTAGGTATGCTAGACAAACCTCCCTGTCCTCAAGGAGCTGATGCTCTAGGGAGGCAGTGTTAGTGGAACACACAGAGTTCTGGGTTTCTAGGTTCTTGCCTTACGTTGCATAAAGGAATTTAAGGACACGCTATGGGGCAGGTAAGGGAGTGAAGAGTTTAAGAAACGAGGGAAAAGAAAAAAGTACACAACCCCAGATACAGGTGCAGGCCTGCTACAGGGTAAGATGTGCGTAGGGCCACAAAGTAAGCCTTTTAAGACCTCCCCTCCTCCCTTTTACTAATGTTGGGGAGGGGACCCAGCTGTTTGCTGTTCTGATTGGTTGCCTTATGATCCCCACCTGTTAACTCTCAGGGGGCCAACAATAATGCCTTTTGTTTGGAATTATCTGGGACCAATGGGGACACCTATTTGTGGAGTTATGCGGGGCTTCCTCTAGACCCTGGAAAGAGTTCCAGATGGAACCTCATGTCCAGGGTCTCGCAGGGGTCTTTCTGCCTTTGCTCTTAGTAGCAGCTTTCCCCCAGTGGGTTTCCAGGCAGGGCTTCACAGCCATGTTCTCTGCGAGGTCCCAGCTGTCACTGTCTTCCCTTTTCCCTGTACTAACCTGCCTCAAGAGTTTAAAAAAAAACAAAACTTAAATACGTCAGGCAGTAAGTGCCAAAGCAGAAAACTAAGGATGGGGTTCTCTCCTCACCTGCTTTAGGACTTCGTTAAAATGGCCCCTATTTTACTCTCAATGAAATGGGAAAAGCTTGGAGGTGTGGAGTAAAGGAGAGAAGTTTAAAAAGAAAAACGCCACTTAGGAATAGAACTCACTCGGCAAAAAGGTTGAAAGGCAGTTATCAGATCTCCACTTTGCCGGCAATCAGGCCCCAAGTAATGATACATGGGAAATAAGGGCCCTCTAAAACTCCGACACCTTAAAACCTTCCCGCGCAAGTTTTTACGAAAAGCCTGGAGAAGCTGCGTGTTCTAACCCGGGCTGGCTTTGTGTTTTTGCGAAAGGGCAGGCACGCTTTTGCCCTCGGCTTACTGAGGAGGGGCAGGAGCCACGCTTCAAGCCTTTCCGACCCGCTCTTGTGGAGGAATCGCCCTCATAATGGAACATTTCGGATAAACGAGAGACTCCGCTTTACTCAACACAACTTCATATCCGGTATTTTCATACCCGTTTATGCCTCAGG
>JAKSZT010054547.1:1288764-1310751 GCA_026826555.1 Tolypeutes matacus
GGCCTTCTGGGAGCCGTAGGCGCCGGCGTGCCCGCGCGGCCGGACTCCCCGTCCCGGCAGCCTCTGCTTCTCGCCACCGCCCTCGAGGCGCACGGCCTGCCGGGAGGGGGCAGCCGCGGGCGGGCGGGGTCCAATGGGTGCCGGCTCCCGAGGAGAGGGCGGAGGAGAGGAGGCGGGAGGCGGACTGCAGGCCCGGGCCCCATTCATTGCGGCGGCCGGCCGGGCGGAGGTCTTGTGTTGTCGGAGTCATGGAGGCGCTAATTCCTGTCATCAACAAGCTCCAGGACGTCTTCAACACTGTGGGCGCCGACATCATCCAGCTGCCTCAGATCGTCGTGGTGGGAACGCAGGTGAGGGGCGAGCGCGGCGTTGGCCGAGGCCCGAGCCCAGGGCGCGGGCCTGGATGGGGCTGCGGCGGCGCCTGCTCCGGGCCGGCCTTGGCGGCCTGTGGGAGGAGGTGCCGGGGCCCCGGGGCTCGGCAGGGGAAGCGGGGCCGGCGGGGAGGCAAGGCGCGTAGCCGGCGCGGCGGGCTCGGCGGGTCCCGGGGCGAATGGAAGAGGAACCCGCTGGCGGGCGGAACTGGAGCCCCGGGGATCGGGCGCGGCTCAGTCCAAGGGCACTGGGGGACGCGCGGCAGGCGAGGCCGCACGGGGCCGTGGTGGGCTTCTGACCCGGCGAGGCCGGTTTCGGGTCGACGGGGAGTGTGTTTCCTGCCGTCCTTGCCTTGCCCGGGGGCTCCGGAGTCAGTTTTGGAACCGCGCGGTCGGAGCCAAGAGACCGCCACATGGTGTACTGTTTTCCTACAGGAGAGCCAGTTCGCTTTTCGAGAAAACCGAAGCAGTAAATGAAAACACACACACGTATCTGGAGTTCTGTGGGCGATAGGATTATCCCATTTTCCTTCGGAGGCTGTGGTTTTTTTATCTTATACATGTAGTTTTGTGATCGTGACCTAAATTGGGCATCAAGGGTTTCTGGTCTCTTCAAGTTTGGGTTCCTTTATAGATACTACATTACTTTTGTGTGTGTGTGTGTATGCAGAAGTGTTGCAAAAATAAATGTTATTTCTAGAGTGACAGAAGAGGTATGTTTCATTTTCGCTACCTGCTGCTTTTCTAGATTGAAGAGGAATCGTAGGACTTCTGTTAGTGTTCAGGGAAGGCACTTAGTATATCGATTTTAAGTGCTTTCATTTCTTAATAGTATCTTTTCTATTGAGATGACGGTTCCCCCATCATTTTCCATGAGGTGCATCGCTACATCTTGCTACAAAATTAAAGCTAAGTACATAAATATTATGACAGAACTTAGTGTTTGAAATATTAGCAAATATATCCAAACACTGAACCTTGGAATCCACAGACATCCTTATTTTTTTTTTCAACTTTTTATTTTTAAATTTACAGGGCAGTTAACAAAAATAATACAATCCCATACAGAGATCTAAACACACCTCTATTCCCCCACATACTCAGATCCACCGATTTTAACATTGTACCATCTTGCCATATCATTCTATCTGTCCATCAAGCTATCAATCCATCTGTCTGTCCATGTATGTGTATCAGTCCATTTTTCTGAACACTTGAGTGTAGGTTGCAGCTCACACAATACTGCCCTGAATGTTTCCTAAGAACAAGGATATTCATTTATGTAACGAGCTTAAGTGCATTTATCATGTTTAAGAAATTTAATATTGATATAAAGCTTACAGTCTATATTCCAATTTTTTCATATATCCCAATAATGTCCTTTTGAGTCTTCTCCCTTGATAGATCCCATCCAGGATCATGTATTGTATTTAATTTTTATTGTCTCTTTCGTTGCTCTTTTTAAACTGTGGTACCATATATACAACATAAATTTTCCCATCTCAACCACTGGCAAGCTTACTGTTCAGTGAGATTACTCATATTTACAATGTTTCAGTACCCTCATCACCTGCCATTACTAAAACTTTCCCATCTCCCAGAAAGTTTTACCCATTATGCATTAACTCCCATTCCCCCATCCTCCTCCCCTGGCAAGCTGTACTCTCATTTATGTCTAATGCTTGCATATTCTTTGATATTTTCTTTGTAGTTACCATTGGACTTAAATTTAGCATCCTAAATCTTTAGCACTCTGCTTGCTTAGATAATAACTTAACTTTAACTTAATTTTAATGGTGTATGCAGACTATGTTCCTATACTCCTCTTTCCCCCCTTTTATAGTTCTTGTCACAAATTACGTTTACACATTATGAGTCCAAAAACCACTGTTTATCATCACATTTAATGTATTTGCCTTTTAGATACTATAGGAAGTAAAAAGTGAAGTTACAAACCAAAAATAAAGTAATATTGACATTTCTATTTACCCATATCATTACCATTATCAGAGATCCTAGTTTCTTTCTGTGGCTTTGATATATTTTCTATTGTCCTTTCCTTTCAACTTGCAGAACTCTCTTTAGTATCTCTTGTAGGGCCAGTTTAGCGGTGATGAACTCCTTCAGCTTTTGTTTTTCTGGGAATGTCTTAATCTCTTCTTCATTTTTGAAAGACAGTTTTGCCGGATATAGAATTCTTGGCTAGCAGTTTTTTGCTTTCAGCACTTTAAATACACTATCCCACTGCCATCTAGCCTTCATGGTTTCTGATGAGAAATCAGCATTAAATCTTATTGAGTTTCCCTTGTACGTGACATGTTGCTTCTCTTGAGGTGTTCAGAATTCTCTCTTTATCTTTTGTTTTCAGCAGATTGATTACAACATGGGTGCAGTTTATCCTGTTTGGACTTCATTTAGCGTCTTGGATGTGTATATTCATGTCTTTTGTTAAATTTGGGGCGTTTTCAGCCAATATTTCTTTGAATAGTCTCTCTGCCCCTTTCTCTTTTCTCATTCTGGGACTCCCACATGTTTATATTGGTATGCTTGCTAGTACTCCACAGGTTCCTAAGTCTCTGTTCACTTTCTTCATTCTTTCTTCTTTCTACTCCTCAGACTGGATTATTTCAATTGTCTTATCTTTAAGTTCACTGATTCTTTCTTCTGCCAGTTCCAATCTGCTTTTAAGTCCCCTAGGGAGTTTTTAATTTCTGTTACTGTGGTCTTCTGCTCTGTTTGGTTCCTTTTTATAAATTTTCAGCTCCCTTTTGATATTCTCTTAGTGTTCATCTCTTGTTTTCATGATTTCCTTTATGTCTTTGTCCATGTTTTCCTTTTAGCTCTTTGATCTTGTCTAGCACCATTTTTAAAGAATCTTTGTCTGGTATGTCCCAGGTCTGGTCATTGATGGTTTCTTTGTATGTTTTGCAATCTTTTGTTGAAACCTGAACATTTTAATATTTTGATGTGTTACCATTAGAATTTAGACTCTGAGACCTCTATTCCTCAAGCTTATGTCTCGCTAGTTAATGACAGAGCTTTCCTTGAATGCTAGGAGCTAACAAAAAGAAGAAAAAAGAAAACACTTTTCCCAGTCTTTGCATGTTGGCCTATTGGAGTGCTCTCCTTCAGAGCTTATCCATACAATGAGTTTAGAGAATAGCTCCAGGCCAGTGCATAGGGGCCTCCCTGATGCTTTCTGTGCATGTGGGGGTTCTTTTGTTGTTGTTTTTTCCCCTTGGGTATGCACCTGTGGCACTAGGAATTTCCCTGTTGACATGGACATGAAAGTTCCATCTTCCCTAGGAAACAATTTCCTCATAGACCTGGGCACTGCACTAAATGTCCTACAGCCAGCAATCCCTTGCCCCAGACAGCCACTTGACTGCTCTCACACAGTGTTCTGTAGGAGGGCTCTCAACTGCTTTCTAGATGCAGGGCAAGTTCTGGGATGGTGGGTCCCTCAGGCCACCACCAGATAGATTGGTCCAGACTTAGATGCTCCCAGGATGTGCATAAGGGATACTATACTCCCTCTGAAACTGGACCCAGGGACCACACTGGGAACATAGACTGACCCTTCACTGAGCCAGTGAGGGATGGAGGAGGGGCCAGCCAGGGTGCCATAGATCCTACCGCTTTTAAGATGCCTTTTTCTTGAATTGGCGCTCAGCCTGTTACTACAGGCCATTAACTGTTTTCTGGAGCTTTGAGAAAGTTGTTTCTGACAGTTCTTGTTGGGCATTCAAAGCTTTTGTGGGGGGAGAGAGCCCTAAAGTATCTCACTTCACCATCTTGATCCCTGCACTTTTTAAAAAAAATAGTTGAAAGAAGCAATAGAAATTATTTCAGAGATGAATTTCCTTGGTGTACTATAGGATTAATATAGATTTTGTTCAATCCTACATATCCTTGAGTAGAATTTGTAATAGTTAATATTTGTAGTGATGATTGGAGAAAACTCAATCATCAAGCATAAAAAAATTATGAGAAGTATTTAAATTAAGTATATATTTTTTTACTGCTGTCTTCCTAGCCCATTGAAGAATTTGGAGCATGTAGTAGGTTCTCCATAAACATTTTGAATGAATGAATATTGCTTACTGTAACTAGCTAATATTTGAAAACACTGGCATTTTTATCATCAAAACTGGTTTATTTTTGTAAATTGAATGAGAAGAGAAAATACAAATTAAATGTTCTTTGGTAATAATTTGAAAATGTTTTCTAACTGCAAATGGTCCCTCAGACCAAAAACTTCCAATATACCTTTAAGAGATTCTCAAAGCTTTGTGAGCATGAAGCAGTAAAAGAACCAGGGATATTATGTGTCAACATAAATACTTTAAAAGCAAGGATTTATTTCAGCCAGTAATCAGTCATGTGGGCAAAATTGGGAGGGGCAGAGTAGAAACATAAAGATCCACCATTCTGAAAGCCATTGACTTGCACTAGCAAAAGCCATCCTAGTAGTGATAGTATATGCCACATTTGCATGTTGTGTTTGAAATTACTCAGAAGGAATTTGTTTATAGACTTGGGTTAACAAGGGTTATCTTCAGCCAAGTCTTTAATAGCGGAAAATCATTTAAGAATAGAAGCAGTGTCTTCTTTCTAATTTTTCTTCATTGTTTTAGAAAAAAAATCTCTATTTTGAATATTAGCATACCACTACTTTGATATGCCATTCGTTTTTTTTTTTTATCTATGCCATTCTTGTCATTAATGTTTTGTAAAATTCATATATGTATAGCACATGCCTCACATATTAAATGGAATAATGTGCAGTGAGTTCCAGACATAAGTGTTCTTATTTAGTTCTGACTATTAGACAACTTACTAGCAGTGATCATGTCTTCATGCAAAGATACAGTCTCTACCTTACTCATTATCTATACCTTACTGACTGCAGGTCTTATCTTGTTGTTTTACAGTGATTCTCAAACTTGAGTATATATAAGAATCACCTTCAGAATGAGTTTCCTGGACTCATTCCCAGAGATTTTGATTTTATAAGTCTGGGGCGAGCCAGGCACCACAGGAAATGGTTCACAGATCCTAATTTGAAAAATATATTAGTGAATCTTTGAATTTTAAAATGTATAGCATTGGGAAAAGCAAGAACAATTCAGGGAAGCTGATTCTAAGGGCATAGCACCCTTAAATCCATGTTGGCCTGGTGGCATTCTTGCTCCAAAATGCCAACTCCAAGGCTAATCCCTAAATAAACTTGTTGGATTTGGACCCTGGACACCTTTCTGTACCTCAGTTTCCTTATTTTTAAAAACTGGGATGATATTAATGCTTAGATATCATGAGGTAAGCACATGGAGTTGTTATGGAGATCATGAGTTAATGTGTATAAAGCATTTAGAACAGTCCCTGCACACAGTAAGGATTGTATATATTGTATATGCTTAGTTACATTTGAAAATAAATACATAAACTTAAAAAAGAAAAAAAAAAAAAAAAAAAAAACCAATAACAACTTGTGTGACTCAAATTGGGAAGTTTAATCACTATTACTTAAGTTGAGAATTGGAAGGGGTAGCCCTCCAGGTGTGTAATTCAAACCACCATCCAGTACAGAAATTCCATTGCAGATGACATTAACTTGAGACTCTGGCCTAATGTTACTAGTAATGTCCTTTTTATGACTGAATAATATTTCATTATATGGGTATGCCACATTTTCCTTTGGGTTGTTTCCATCTTTTGGCTATTATGACTAATGCTGCTATGAACATTCATGTACAAGCTTTTGTGTGGACATGTTTTCATTTCCCTTGGGAATATTCCTAGCAATGGAATTGCAGGGTCATATGATAATGCTGTGATTAACTTTTTGAGGAAATGCCACACTGTTTTCTATAATGATTGTAACCGTTTTACAATTTCACCAGCAAGTATGAGGGTTCCAATTTCTCCACATACTTGCCAACACTTATTTTTATATATTTTTTTATAATTATATCCATTCTAGTAGGTGTGCAGTAGTGTCGTTGTAGGTTTGGTTTGTATTTTCTGATGACTAATGATGTTCAACCTCTTTTGCCCTTTTTGGCCATTTGTATGTCTTCTTTGGATAAATGTCTATTTAAATCACTTGCCCATTTTTTAATTGGGTTGCTTATCTTTTTTGTTGTCTTTAGGGTTCTTTATATATTCTGCATACTAGACTTTTATCAGTGAAATGATTTGCAGCTACTTTCTCCCATTCTGTGGGTTGTCTTTTCAGTTTCTTGATAGTGTCCTTTGACACTCAAAACCTTTTAATTTTGATAAAGTCTTATTCATTTTTTCTTTTGTTGCTTTTGCTTTTAGTATCATAACCAAGAAACTTGCCTAAAACAAGGTCACAAAGATTTACAAGGTCACTAAAATTTACATGTTTGTTTTCTTGTAAGAGTTTCATAGTTTTAGCTCATACATTTAAGTCTTTGATCCATTTTCAGTTATTTTTTATAAGATGTGAGGTAAGGAATCAACTTCATTCTTTTGCATGTGGATATTCAGTTATCCCACTGCCATTTGTTGATGAAACTATTCTTTCCCCATTGAAAAGTTTTCGCACTTGTCTTGATTTCTTTTGGCTGCCATTACAAATTTCCACAAACTTGATGCCTTAAAACAACAAAAATGTGTAGTCTCACAATTTTGAAGGCTAGAAACCTGTAATCAAGTTGTTGGCAGAGCTATACACCCTCTGAAACCTGTAGAGAACTCCTTCCTTCCTCTTCCTCCCTTCTGGGGGTTTGCTAGCCATCCTTGGTGCTCCATGCCTTGTGGTTGCTTGCAGCACTTCAATCTCTGCATCCGTCATCATCTGACCTCCTCTGTGTGTCTGTGTGTCCATATTTCCCTCTTATAAGGACAACAGTCAGATTAGATTTTAACGAATTCCGTCTGCAATGACCCTATTTCCAAATGAGATAATGAGGGTTAAGATTTCCCATCTTTTGATGGGACACAATTCAACCCACGACCTTTGTCTAAATCAGTTGACCATAGATGTTCGGGTTTGTTTCTGGACCCTCGGGTCCCGTTGTTTTGATTACTGTTGCTTTGTAGTATGCTTTGAAATTGTGAAGTGTTAGATCTTCCAACTTTATTCTTTTTTTCCCCAAGATTATTTTGTCTATTCAGCACTCCTTGCAATTCCATATGAATTTTAGGATGGGTTTTTCCATTTCTGCAAAAAACACTGTTGGGATTTTGATAGAGATTGCATTGAATCTGTAGATTGCTTTGGGATGTACTGCCACCTTAACAATATTAAGTCTTACTATTCTCGAACACGGGATATCTTTTCATTTATGTAGGATTTTTTAATCTTGTTTGACGTTTTGTAGTTTTCAGTGTACAAGTTTTGTACCTCCTTGATTAAATTTATTACTAAGGATTTTAATTTTATTGATGCTATTGTAAGTGGAATTGTGCATTAATCTTGTATCCTGCAACTTTTCTGAATTCATTTATTAGTTCTAGTAGGTTTTTTGTGGATTCCTTAGGATTTCCTACATCTATAAACATGTCTTCTTCAAATAGAGGTAGTTTTATTTGTCCTTTCCAATTTGAATGCCCTTTATTTATTTTTCTTGCATTAGTGTTCTGGCTAGAACTTCTAGTACTCTGTTGAATAGAAGTGGTGAAAGTGGACATCTTTGTTATGTTCCTGATCTTAGGAGCAAGCTTTCAGTCTGATGTTAGCGGTGGAATTTTCATAAATGCCTTTTACTGTATTAAAGAAGGTAATTTATATTCCTAATTTGTTGGGTTTTTTTATTCAGTTTGTTAGTATTTTTGTGAGGATTTTGCATTTGTGTTCATAAAGATTTTGGTCCATAGGTTTCTTGTGATGTCTTGTTTAACTATGGTTTCGGGGTAATGCTAGCACATTACCCCGATCACAGAATTGGGGCTCATCACAGAATGAGTTTGGAAGTGTTCCATACTTTTTTAATTTTCAGAAGAGTTTGAGAAGGATTGGTGTTAATTTTTTTATTTAAAGTTTGGTATAATTCACCAGTGAATCTATCTGGTCATAGCTTTTTCTTGTTTGGGAGTCTTTTTTTTTTTTTTTTTTTTTTAAGAATTTATTTATTTACTTTATCCATTTTAACCCCCCCCTTTCCCCATTTGCTGTTTTGTGTCCATTTGCTGGGCAATTCTCCGTGTCTGTTTCCTGCCATCTCTTCTCATCCTCCTCCTCCAGTCTTCACCAGGATTCGATCCTGGAGACCTCCCATGTAGGAGAGAGGTATCCTGCTGCCTGCGCCACCTCAGCCCCTGGCTTCTGGAGCTTTCGGAGCATCTCGTCTTGTCTCTCCCCTGTTACGTCATCATTCTGCTGCATGGCTCCCGGGGCCCGACAGCTCAGCGTCACACAGAGCCTGGCAGCCCACGCGCCTTCTATATATATTTATTTTATTTTACCGGGAGGTCCCAGGGATCGAACCCAGGTCCCTCCATATGGCAGACGGACGCCCAACCATCTGAGCCACATCCGCCCCCCTGGGAGTCTTTTAATTACTGATTCAATCTCTTTATTTGTTATAGGTCTCTTCAGATTTTGTATTTCTTCTTGAGTCAATTTAGATAATTTGTGTGTTTCTAGGAATTTGTCCATTTCATCTAGGCTATCTAATTTGCTGGCATATAATCATTCACAGTATTCCCTTTATCCTTTTTATTTCTCTAAGATTGGTAGAGATGTCCCCACTTTTTTAAAATTTTTTATTTTATTTTTGTAATTTGAGTCTTCTTCCTTTTTTGTTGTTGTTGGTTTTTCTCTATTGTTTTCCTGTACTTTTTTAAAAAAAAATTATTCTAATTATTTCAGCTCTGATCTTTATTTTTTCCTTCCATCTGCTCACTTTGGATTTAGTTTGCTCTTATTTTTCTACTCTCATAACTTGTAAGGTTAGGTTATTGATTTATTATCTTTCTTTTTAATGTAGGTGTTTACAGCTATAAATTTCCCTATGAGTACTGTTTGGCTACATCATAAGCTTTGGTACCATGTTTCTGCTTTTTTTTTTTTTTAAATAAAATTTTATTGAAGTGATTCATATATGAGCATACGTAAACAATAAGTGTATAGTAAAATTTGTGAATTCACAAAACAAACATGCACATCATCATACGAGGCTCCCATATATCTCCCCACCACCACTACCTTGCATTTTTGTGAGACATTTGTTACAAACTATGAAAGAGCATCATCAACAATATTACTACTAACGCCCATATCTTACATTTAGTGTATTTTCTCCCAACCCACACAATTATTAACACCCTATGTTAGTATTATATATTTGTTATTGTTCATGAGAAAACATTTTCATATTTATCCTGTTAACCACAGTCCATCATCCACCACTGGATTCCCTGTGTTATACAGTCCCATGCTTTGTACAAAGTGTATACTCAGTGGCTCTCATTTTCATCACAGAATTGTGCTGTCATCAGCTCAGTCAATTTTAGAGTGTTTTCATTACTCCAAATGTAAAAATCCCAGACCCCCTTATACCCCCTATTGTACCACAGTATTGAAATAGTATCTTTGCTATTGCTGCAAAATACAATATTACTGTTAACTATAGTCCATAAGTTACAGTTACATTAGTTGTAATTTTCTCAGGTATCACCATATTCTGAGCCCTTTGTAAAAGAAGCACATTCATATATTTATTCTGTTAACCAAAATCTTCATCCATCACCAAAATCATTGTTTTACATTCCCTAGATTATTTTCTAGTTTCTTTTCAATTGATATTTTCATCCACAGACTACCCCTTTCAGCCACAATCACATTTATAAATCAGCAGTGTTAGTTATACTGTGTTATAATGTGTTACTCTCAACTCTATTCATTTCTACACTTTTGCAATTAACCTTATTAATATTGCTGCATACATTAAGCATCAGCTCCCATTTTTAACCCACCTTCTATTTCCAAGTAACCTACACTCTAGAGTTTACCTCTGTGAGTTTACTTATCATATTTAGTTCATATTAGTGAGACTATACAATATTTGTGCTTTTGTGTCTGGCTTATGTCACTCAACATAATATCCTCTAGGTTCATCCATGTTGTCGTATGTATCCCGATTCATTTCATCTTATAGCTGAATAGTATTCCATTGTGTGTATATACCATATTTTGTTTATCCATTCATCGTTTGATGGACACTTGGACTGGTTCCATACTTTAGCAATTGTGAATAATGCTGCTGCGACCATTGGTGTGCAAATGTCAGTTCGTGTTCTTGCTTTCAGTTTTTCTGAATACATTGTTAGTAACAGAACTGCTGGATCATATGGCATTTTCTATATTCAGCTTCTTGAGGTGCTGTCAAACTCTTCCACAGACGCGGCACCATTCTACATTCCCACCATCAGTGAAGGAGTGTTCCTGTTTCCCACATCCTTAATAATGGCCATTCTATAAGATATGAAGTGGTATTTCATATTTACTGTTTTTTTAATAATGGCCATTCTATAAGGTATGAAATGGTATTTCATTGTAGTTTTGATCTGCAGTTCCCTAATACCTAGTGATGTTGAATGTTTTTTCATGTGCTTTTTGGCCATTTGTATTTCCTTTTTGGAGAAATGTCTGTTCAAGTCCTTTGCCCATTTTTAAATTGGGTTGCTTGCCTTTTATCATTGGAAGTGTATGAGCTCTTTATATTATATAACATGGATATCAAACTCTTATTGAATATGTGGTTTCCAAATATTTTTTCCCATTGAGTAGGCTGCCTTCTTACTTTCTTGACAGTCTTTTGAAGAACAAAAGTGTTAACTTTGAGGAGGTCTCATTTATCTATTTTTTCTTTTGTTGCTTGTGCTTTGGGTTAAGAAACTACCGCCTACCACAAGATCTTAAAGGTAATTTCCTACATTTTCTTCTAGGAATTTTATGGCTGTAGCTTTTATATTTAGGTCCTTGATACATTTTGGCTTAATTTTTGTATAAGGTATGAGATTGGGGTCCTCTTTCTCTTGGATATGGATATCCAGTTTTCCCAGCACACATCAGTGTTGAATAGACTGTTCTGGCCCAGCTGGGTAGGCTTAATAACCTTGTCAAAAATCACTTGAGGGTCTATTTCTGAGTTCCCAAAATTCGGTTCCATTGGTCAATCTGTCTATCTTTATGCCAGTACCATACTGTTTTTACCACAGTGGCTAAGTAATATGCTTTAAAGTCAGGAAGTGAGAGTCCTCCAGCTTTGTTGTTCTTTTTTGAGACATTGTTGGCTATTCGGGTCCCCTTATCCTTCCAAATAAATGTGATAATTGGCTTTACCATTTCTGCACACACACAAAAAAAGGCTGTTGGGATTTTTATTGGGATTGCGTTGAATCTGTAAATCGGTTTGGATAGACTTGACATCTTAACAACATTCAGTCTTCTAGTCCATGAATATGGAATGTCCTTCCATTTATTTAAGTCTTCTTCAGTTTCTTTTAGCAATATTTTTTAGTTTTCTGAATATAGGTCCTTTATGTCCTTAGTTAAGTTTATTCCTAAATATTTGATTCTTTTAGTCACTATTGTAAATGTAACGTTTTTTCTGATTGCCTTCTCAGATTACGCATCAGTAGTGTATAGAAATACTACTGAATTTTGCTTATTAATCTTGTATTCCACCACTTTGATGAACTCATCTATTAGTTCTACTAGTTTTTCAGGATTTTCTAGGTATAGGATCATATCACCAAATAGCGAAAGTTTTACTTCTTCCTTTCCTGTTTGGGTGCTTTTTATTTCTTTAGCCTAATTGCTCTAGCTAGAACTTCTAGCACAATATTGAATAAACAGTGGTGACAGTGGGCATCCTTGTCTTGTTCCTGATCTTAGTGGGAAAGCTTTCAGTCTTTCACTGCTGAGTACAATGCTAGTTGTGGGGTTTTCATATATGCACTTTACCATGCTGAGAGAGCTTCCTTCTATTCCTATCTTTTGGGTTGTTTTTATCAAGAAAGGATGCTGTAGTTTGTTCTGCATCAATAGAGAGGATCATGTGATTTTTCTTCAATTTATTAATGTAGTTTATTACATTGATTTTCTTGCATTGAAAAACCCTTGCATACCTGGGATAAAACCCACTTGACCATGGTGTATAATTCTTTTAATTTGCTTTTGGATTCAGTTTGCAAGTATTTTGTTGAGGATTTTTGCATCTATAATTCATGAGAGATATTGGTCTGTAATTTTCTTTTTTCATAGTATCTTTATCTGGTTTTGGTATTAGGGTGATAGTGGCTTCATAGAATGAATTTGGTAGTGTTCTTTCCTGTTCAATTTTTTGGAAGAGCTTGAGCAAGATTTGCATTAGATCGTCTTTGAATGGTCGGTAGAATTCACCTGTGAAGCCATCTGGTTCTGGGCTTTTCATCTTTAGGAGGATTTTTGTTGTTGTTGTTAAATAATCTTATTAGGCTAGAGCAGGGTACTAAGACTATGACAATGCATGTGTTTAAGAGGCAGGTGGCAGATTAAAAACCTTACTCTAGATTCATTTTAGTGTCAGAATGAGATGAAGAGTGTACTACCCTCAAAAGAGATCAAAATACATATCTCTACTCTCAAGTCTCTATAGAACACTGTACTAGGAGCACTTACTGACCAAGAGAAAAAGAATGCATCATTATTCTTCTTCAGTGTTGGCTTAGGTGATATATGCAGGAACAGTGGCTACCTCGGCTACTGGGTAGTTGGCAGCGGTCATTCGGAGAAAGAAAGCAAACCAGGAAGAGGAGGACACGGGATACCCACAGCTGAAGGCTGCTAGGGTGGTCCAGGAAGAAACATTAAGTGCAGTGGCTGAAAAAAGCATGTGTGAGTGGAAGGGCAGCAGGCACAAAATACAGAATTCCGAAGAGTAATTTCTGTACACTTAAAATAAGGAAGGCTGGAAGCATAAATAGGCTCAGAGACAGGGAAGTTGGCCAGCAACCTTGTGGAGACCAGAGCAACTCTAGGCTGAGCATGGAGACTCCAGCATTGTAGCCTCTCCCACACACACCACAGGGAACTGCTCCCTCAGCATAATGGTTTGCTGGGTTTGGTCTCTGTATGAAGAGGCCAATGGATGTAGGCATTCACTGTTATTCTAGCTGTGAAGACAGACATGTGTGGACAGTATTGTGAGCCTGGGCTGCCACAGTGCTTCAAACCAGAGGCCAAAAATATTTTGAAAGATGAGAGCCAGGTCCAGAGACAGTCACTCTAGGGGCAGGAATCTGCCCCAGCAGGTCTTGCCTTCAGGCATCTCCTTCCTAAAGGGGATGGGTGCAGGGCAGCAGAGCTGAGGTCCAGGCAGGCAACTTGGGCACAGGCTCTGGGTATGTTCGGCACAGCTGTTACCAAAACTGATGGGGATTAGGAACTTACAGTCTCTCTGATCATTTTTCAGCTTTGGGAGGTGAGCAAAAAAAGCAAAAAAGTCTGAATGTCTTCACAATATGCTCACACTATGCCACCTCTAGATTTAATTTCAAGTCCCCAGGCCTTATTTATAGCAGTAGCAATGGATCCAGGGGCCACGGGCACATTTGCCATTTGAACTGAAAGTAATTATGATCTATGAATGCCAGGCCCCTTCCACTTTGCATGTTTGAAAGTGATCCTTGAGTGTTTTAAGGTGAGGGTCTCTGAACAAGCCACAAAAAGGTAACTGGGAGGGTTTGTGTTTTCTGGCTCCTGCATGGCTGTAATAATTAAAAGGGTCACGGTGATGTTGGAGAGGCCCCAGGAGGTCTTGGAGAAAGGCCTCAACCTAAGGTAGGAGGGTTCTTGACACAGTCATAAGAAAGAATTCAAGGACTAGTCATGTAGTAGCAGGAGAATTTAATGTAAAGTGAAAGTACACACTCGAGATAGGAGTGCAGGCACATTCCTATGAGTTGCACGAGTGCCTGCTGGGGCTGGGGGTATTGTTTTATTAAGGCCAGGCTCTCCCTTTCCTCCCCCTCCATGTAAATTAGGACTTGTAAGTCCGAACATTCTCATTGGTCTGCCTTAGGCAAAAGAAGGATTGAAAACTACAACTTTTTACTGGCTCCATATTCTTGGAGTGGGAACTGTCCAGGGGGAGGGGTCAGTGAAGCATGTGGTAGTCAGGTGATGGGTGTGCCTTTTGTCATCTGGTATCTTCTGGCGTTAGGCCTTGGGTTCTAGTCCTTGGATGGGTGATTTTTCCACTGCAGTTAGGTACTATATAATGGTGATTTTCCATTGGTCCTCCTCCTTTGCCAAGTTATCTCCCTTCTCCTACCTTTCCCTACACCTCATTGAGTCACTTCTGGGTTAGTAAAGGATGTGGGTCTGTCCTTGGAACAGTTCCTCTGGCTGATGAGGTCACTGATACCCAACACAACAGAAATGGTACACCAAGTTGTCTCAACGGGATTTGTGTTTTTTTTTTTTTTTTTTTTTTTTCTTTGTCTTTTCAACAGGCTTTGGAAGTTTGCTGCGTGCATCCAGCATAAGCATGCAGGGACTTTCAAAACTCAGAATCAAAGCCATCAATGGCAGAGTTCATGTGTGAAGTCAGGGCCTCAAAGTCCTTTGTGCAGCCACCACCACAGCAAGCAGCGCACCGCAGGTAGAGCAAGTCAGTGGCAGCGGGGTGCAGCAGCATGGCAGTGGCAGGCAGGGGGAAAGGGGTGGGAGAGAAGACTCAAAGATCTGGTGCCTCCTAAAAGGAGCAGGGGGAGTTTATTGGCTCACAGTTTTGAGGCTAGGAGAAAGCCAAATCAAGACATCATCAAAGTGATGCTTTCTATCTGCCCTAATTTCATTTTGCTTATAAAGGATTCCATTAATAGGATTAAGACCCATCCTGATTGAGGTGGGCCACCCCTTAACTGAAGTAACTTCATCAAAAGGTCCTACTTACAACTGTTTCATACCCACAAGAATGGATTAAGTTTGAGGACATATTTTTCTGGGATACATAGTTCCAAATCACCAGAAGTATATAAGAAGTAAACGTGACCAACAAAACTAATAAAACTTTAAAAGATATTAAAAAAAATATATATTTGTATAAGAAAAACTAAAAAACAAGGTTGTAGAGCTCAATAAAGTATTAGAAAAGAGAAGATATTTTAGAAATGAAGATAAATTAGAAAGAACTTAAGAGCAAATAAACAGATAATACCTGTGGTAGTGTGATATTATTTATGAATTCCAAAAAAGATATAGATTATGTTTGTAAACTAGTCTGTTCCTCTGGGTGTGATAACCCTTTGGTTGTATTAGGTTCAGTTGAGGCAGCTGATTAAATTATGTTAAGATTAGGGCTTTGATTCCACAATGTCATTAGGGCATTCAGGGTTCATTCCCCACCCCTTGGGTGGGCTGATAAAACAGACTCTCACATGGAAGTAGACATGCAGAGAAGATACACAAAGGATCCTGTGGCCCAGGGAAGAGAGATGAGCCTGATAATTTCCAGCTGACCTTGTGAAGAGAACAAAGCAGCTAAGCCTGGAAAGAAATGAGCCCTGGGAAGAATGATGAGCCTTATGCCAGCCTACAGCTGAGATTGGAAGACGCTGGGACCATGGAGCCTTAAGAGGAAAGACAAAGGCTGAACCCTCGCAGATATTGCCCGCCGTCTTGCGTCAACACGTGGCAACAGACTTTGGGTGAGAAAGTACCTCTTATGGTACCTTGAGTTGGACTCTTCAAGGGCCTTGTGACTGTAAGCTCCTACTGCAAATAAATACCCTTTATAAAAGCTAACAGATTTCT
Organism: Tolypeutes matacus; assembly: GCA_026826555.1. Lineage (NCBI taxonomy): Eukaryota > Metazoa > Chordata > Mammalia > Cingulata > Chlamyphoridae > Tolypeutes > Tolypeutes matacus. Next base: position 1,304,911 of record JAKSZT010054547.1, read on the forward strand.
GGTACTTTGCATCAGCACCCCTTTTGACTGACTAATACAATACCTTAAGAGTAAAAGACGTTGAAAAGAAAAAAACAAAAAACATACATTAAAAATCGAAAAGAACTTATTAAAGGGGTTAAAAGAATTTGATAGAAACTGACATACTGAAAATAGACAAAGAAGGTCCAACATCTTATAATAGGAGTTCCCAAAGGCGAAAGCCAAAGGAAGAGAACAGAATAAATACTACAAACTATAGTTTAAAGTTCACATTTTGAAAGATGACACAACATGCCTGAGAACACTGACAGTACTGAGACAATAGTCTACTAAAACTATTGAACTTTAAAGGAAAAAAAATCCTTCAGGCATACAGAGAAAACTCAATATCCTTTATCAGTAAAGGAAAATCAAATTATAATCATGCTTTTCAGTAGCAACACTGAGAGAAGACAATGGAATTCTATACTTAAGACACTCAAGGAAAGAAAGTATAAGCCAAAGATTTATATATATATATATATATATATATATATATATATATATATAGCCAAACTAAGTTGCAAACATAAAAGTTACAAACTGTTATTGGTATGCTAGAACTCAAGGAATAATTGTTCCCAGTGATCCTTCCTGAGGAATCTCCTAGAGAACAAACTACTGAGAACCAGAGACATTAGTATAAAGACTGGTAGTGGGCATTACACATGTACTTATAGAACTAAGACTAAATGAGGCTAAATGGGAGGAAGTATGGACTATAATGGGGTAGGACAACAAGGGGAGATCATGCAAAACATTTTTTAACCTATTTTTCAGCAATCATATTGGTGGTAGTATCGGTATTATTATTTGGAGACCTGCTTGTAATGTGAAATAAAAAGCAAATGACTATGTAGTTGTTCTAATTTTGTCACCGTGTCCTTGAGAACCAGGATTTGGGAAAGAAGAATAAACAGATGACTCAATTGGGGATGTGTGGGGGTGATGTTGGGGGGGTGGGGGAGGGTGAGGAAGGGTAGATAGAGAAATAAGCCAGCCATTCTTTTTAAAAAGATTAACTAAACAAACCACCAAAAATAAAAACTAGGAAGAAGAAATTAACAATATTAAAGGAAATTAAAAGCAAAAACAATAAAAGATAAGATCAATACAAATAATATTAAGACAAAATACTAGGAATAAGAAAAATTAACAATTTCTAAGCCTATTGTAGGCAGTTGGATCTATAAATTTGAAAATATATGACAGATGATTATCAAATATATAAGGACCAGAAGATTTTCATGCTGTTGAAATTATTTCAGTACAGGAAAAAAAAATATGGATAGCATTCCACTTGACTTGATGAGAATGGTGAATCTGGACCCCCAGACCTAGCAGCACCAAAGGTGGTAGTCCAGCCTCACAGAGGTGCCACATAATCTTTAGTTTGACCCTCCACATCCACTCAGTACTCCTGCTGGCCACTCTAGGGGGGTTTTTCTGGGCAGAAATGATTGGGCTCCTGTGCCCTGTAGCTTCTGATTAGATTTGGCAATGGGGAGCCCTGGCAGGGATTGGAAGAAGGAGGAGACTGACATCTGGGCATTTCGTCTCCTGGCTCCCTCACAGCATGCAGGTGCCTTAGGCTGTCCGGGTCCCTCTTCTGAAAATCCTGATGCCTATGGGTGATAACAGTTTCCCCAGACTGGTTACTGCCCTATCTCTTGTAGTTGCCCTAAACCTCACCCCCAGCTTCGTAAATAGTCTCCATGTAGATACCACCCCCCCCCCCTTGAATTAACCTAATTTGAGTGTGCTGTCTGCCTCTTGTAGACCCTGTCTGATATAACATGAATTTAGGATTTTTGAATCTGTAGAAAATATTAAAAGTTAGACTACTTTTGACTACTAAGAAAAAAATCTGTAGAGATAAATATAATATATTGCAAAATTTTAAGAAAAAACAGCAAAAAGCATGTGTGTAAGGAGAGACATAAAACACATGTGGCAAAATGTTAACAAGTACAGAATCTATGTGAAGGTATGCAGATATTCACTGTTAATTGTTCTTGCAAATTTTTTGTAGCTTAGACATTTTCAAAAAAAACTTAAGAGGAAAATATTTAAAATAACAACAAGTAAAGAAATATTTATACCGTGGATAAAGAGTCTAATAAAACTAAAAAGAAACACATGAAACCGCAGTATTTGAACAAGCAAATCTCTGAAGGAAAAATATATAAAGCCCTTAAACAAAAGGATGCTTAACCTCAATAATAAAGGAATGCAAATTTAAATGAACTGGGGGTGTTCATCTATCACAATGGCAAAGATTCAGAAAAGCAATAATGTCCAGTGCTGCTGGTGGGGGTGGGGGGAATGTCTGTAGCAAAATTAAATGAAGTCCCTGTAACAAACTGTTGGAGGTATAGCCTGGTACCATCTTGTGATGTGCAGACTGGCAGTTTCTATGAATGCTTAAAATCTGTACACTCTTTAATCAGAGCAATTTCACTTATATGGACTAAATCTAATGGCTTACTAGCACGAGTGAGTAAGGCTATCTGTTCATATGTAGAGGCATGTTCATCGCAGCTTTGTTAATAACAGCAAAAAGTGAAAACCATCTAAATGATTATCAGTTGGGGTTAGGTTTTACACACAATAGAATACTATTAAACCATTAAACACAGAGGCAGCTAATACATTCCTACGGAATGATATCCCATTCCTGGTTGTTACATTAAAAATAAAAGTAGGTTATTGAAAAATATATATAGTACTGCCCCATTAAAGTAAAATGGCTGCATATTAAAGGCATGATGTGTATAGGTTTTAAAAACCTGGTTGCAGCTATCCAGAAGGTGCAGGAAAATTAATAGGTTTTATTTTCTGTTTTTAGATTTTTTTTAAGAAATAAAGATCATAAAGTAGAAAATATAGTCTTTTAAAATTCACTCTGCACTGATGTTTCTTTTAAAGTTTCTTTTTATGCTGCTTTGTTTGCATAGCCTTACTGAATTACAGAAGAATCTTTAAGCACTCCTTCTGTTCTTGTGTATTGTGTTTTCAGAGCAGTGGAAAGAGCTCAGTGCTGGAGAGCCTAGTGGGCCGGGACCTGCTTCCCAGAGGCACTGGCATTGTCACCCGGAGACCCCTCATTCTGCAGTTGGTTCACGTTTCACCAGGAGATCAACGAAAAACAACAGGAGAAGAGAATGGTAAATTTCGGTATTGGGATTCGAGTTATTGGAAAGCTGTCTTCATTTCTGAGTTATTCCTAAAGAGAGGTGATTAGAGAATGAGAAGTTAGTGTCTGTAGCAAACTCCGAAGTCCTGTGAAGAGAAGTAGTATGTAACTTTTCTTGTGTAAAAAGAGTAATTTTTGTTTTGAAGGGCCATGAGTTTAAGTATTGAGCATAACCTCTTCTTGGTAATTCATCTCCTTACTCAATTGTCACTACTGCTGTTTATATGAATTTTAATGGAGGACAGTGGCACACTTAGTAAACAGGATTCAATTATTTTAAAGAAAAAGTTGCATCTTTTGTCATGTTTTTAAGTTTCTTTTTCAGTGCTTAAAATACCAAAACAATTTTTAAACTTAGATTTAGAATTTGAATTGTTTAGATTCTAGTAGAAAAGATTTTATTTTAAATAAAATTAAAATAACTTTTTCAATTTTGCAAGGTCCCTTTTCCTTTTCTAGTCTTATTTGTCTGCTGTGGAAGCCTAACTGATTCTTTTTCCTCCCAACCTATTCCTTTATATGGGAAAAACAAAACAAAGCAAAAACTATTCTCCTCTTGCTGGGGCTATATAGTATGCACTATTTTCATTTTTAGATATTTTCCCCCATGCTCAGGCTTCTGTTTCCAGCTAAGCTCTATTAGGGTATATCTTTTAATTAACTCTAAATATTAACATGGAGTATTAAAATAAGGAAATATATACTGTCTTTTCTTATAGACAGTTCTTTTTTTGTTAAATTGAAAATATTTTAAGAAACGCTATCTATTAGCAGATTTTGTTGCTTTTTAAATATTTAGTCTACATTACTCATACTTGTATATATTAGTGAGATTTGAAATGTCTGAGAGGAATAGTATGTGTAATCCTGTTTTGTTCATTGTTTGGCTCAGACTTTTGCTATTGGTGATGGCATGATTATTTTTCTTTTAATCACATTTGTATTGAGAAAAAAAGGGAAAAACCTGTCCTGAGTATCTACTATGATTCTAAAAAGTTCATCACTGAAGCATGGTTAATAAAGTTATAGTTGATAACAATATTTTTGGGTAGATTGACAGAGGATATGAGGAACCTTAATTATACCAGGTAGCTTCTTGGTAAAGTATTCATCACTTTGCATTTCTGTAATGTTTCTTTGTTATTGAAATTTTGAACCTCAAATTAATCATTTTGGACTAACCTATGGTCATTCCCACTAACTGATTTCATCAAACAAATTTAACAAATACCTTAAACTAAGGCTTTATGAAACAAATAGTACTAAGTCTCTATTAACTTTTCATTTTCATAAGTTACCTTGAAAACGGCAGGTGATATCCTGTCTCTCAGAAAACTTTGCAGATATGGGCAGTGTTTCCTTAGGTAAAAATTGGCTTGTTAGAAAAGGATATGCATTTCAGGTATACAAGTGTCAACTCTTTGGTGTCTCTGCTTGTACAGCCACTCTATGCTTGTACGTTTGGTTGATGTCTCTTCTTGGTGGTTGATCAGTAAATCTGCATATCTTCATCTATAGATATACTTTTCCCCAAGCTTAGTGCTCATTTTTTTATTAAAAGGAAAAAAAACACACACACACAAAAAACACCTCACTTAAAACGACAACTCTGCTCTCCAGAACAGCAAAATAGATTTCACAGATTGTGAGTACTAAATCACAAGTATCTTATTCTAGGGTAGTTCCTTAGTTTCTCTTCAGAGCCTCTATATTCTTGGGTTGAACATTTCTAGCTTGTCATAAATTATTCTAACTCAGAATAAATTGGAAACAGTGAAGTAAATAAACTTACAGTTAACAAGAAGGGTACGAAACTACCTGACAGGTAGAAAACATAAGCAGACAGAAGAAATTCAAAATAAGGAAAAAATCAGTCTCTAACCATTTTGTATAGGGATTGATATAGCTGCATTTAATAATTGCTTCTATTTAAAGAGCAGTATATGCTAACATGACATGGGAATTGTAATCCATTTTAGGTATGGGTCCTCAAAACTAGATAAAATATTTTAGTGTTTAAATATTTATAATTTAATTAGGAAAATTTATTTAACATGGAATCTTTCATTCCCCCAACCATGTAGAGTAATTGAGGTATCATTATATAGATTTATGGGATTTTGTATAGTTTCTCAGCTTGCTCCCCACTTCTGCCAAAGCAAAAGAATTTTTTATTAAATTCCTACTGAAAAAATTAAATGTTTCCAAGTGTGATAGTGGTTTAGTATGAACTTTGAACTCCATGATTATCTTTCATATATTTGTAACAATTAAATCAAGCTTTCCTCAGGTTTTTTATATTTTGGATTTTTCCAAAGTCCAAAAGTGGCATGCTGATTAAAGAACAAAATTGTACTATATATTATATTTCTAAACACTGTCGGTGGAAATTTTAAAAATTATAATAGAGTTATGTTGCAGAGAGAAAAGTTTTTGAAGTAAAGCAAAAGGACTAAAGCAAAAGATTTTTGCTTTTGTTTTATACAAATGTATATGTTTAATAGAATAATTCCTAAAACGTGGATGTAATTTGAATTATTACTCAATTGAGTTAAATTATACATTTGTAAAAGGAATTAGTTGCTCCAAAAAGGCAGTAAAATTATATCTATAAGAATTAAAGG
>JAKSZT010054547.1:1310761-1382329 GCA_026826555.1 Tolypeutes matacus
TAGTTGCTCCAAAAAGGCAGTAAAATTATATCTATAAGAATTAAAGGAAAAGGCACAGAGGGCTGTGATACTAGCAGTAGTCTTCCTTTGGAGTGACTCCATGAAGGAGAAGAGTTACTTTCTGTGTTGTTCTGTTAAATTCAATGTATGTTTCAAAGAAAATAATCCCATACTATTAAGGTAAATACTTGTATATACTTCATATCTTTTAAGGTTTTGAAAGATGTGTTTAGTCTATTTTGTAGATTCTATTTTATAAAGCAGCTTATCTTTTCCCATAATAGGTTATCAAGGCAAGTTTTTGAATAGTGGATTAATTTTAATCCATTTGTGTCTGAATTAGAAACCAACAATGACATAATTAATTGTAATGGAAAATTCACTTTCTAAATATGTTAAAAATGAATAAATTATGGCACACAATATGCTTGGCGTAAATCACTTTTTAAAAAATTATTATACACATCCCTCTAGTTCTAGTTGTAAATTTTGCATAATTGAATGCTATGGGCATTTGAAATGTGTTCAGGTTTCTGCACATTTGCTTTTTTAAAAAGGTTTAACATTTTTGTGATAAGCACTAAACTTATTCTGTGCTGTTTCTCTTTAACTACAGACCCTGCTACATGGAAAAACTCAAGACACCTTTCTAAAGGTTTCTTTTATCCATTTGTTTTTAGCCCTTCTTTTTCTATTACGCCTGCATGTGTGCTTATATACTCTTACAGGCTGTTTGCATTTTTTTCTTCCATTTTTATTTGCCTATCCACATTGATTGCAGGTTTTAGTGTTCTTGTTACTTTTTGGCATTGCATTAAAATGTAGGCTTTTTTTGGTGGTGAATGTAATTTGTTTTATTTTTATTTTTAAAAATATGCTTGTCAACTCAGCCTCTTTTATATAATAGGGTAAACTGAAAACACCCCTTGGTTATGTAGTACCTGCCTCTGTGAGTTCTGTTCACCTAGATTGCTTCAGTCCTCCAGTGAGACTAGGAAGAAGGTACTAAGCTTCAAGTAGGTGAGCACTTTACTTGTAAAAAGGATCCAGTTTTATTTATCCTTTATTTCACCAAAGAAACGCTCCAACCTTTTTCCTCAAGAAACATTTATCTGGATTTCTTATAGTCATGTTTATTTTTATTTCAGATGACTGATACTCATTAGTCAATAAACGTAATCATTAAGAAATTAAAACCTCCGAATTTATAAAAATGAAATAGCTTGGGGGAGGCAGATTACCTGTCTCCAAGTAAATGTTTCCATCTTCCCTGAGAAAAACAGCAAAATTTGCTGTCCAAGTTTTAGACCACTTCATACAGTGAATATGGTGAATGTGTTTTCTATTTTTCCAGCAAGTACAGGAGAAGCAGGCCTATATGATTGGAAACTGATAGATAGTGACAACTCCATACAGTGTATACGCCAGGGTTTTGTTTGTTTGTTTTCTCCGTTTTATTTCTTTCCTACCTCCAATTCAAAGAGAAAAGATAGTCCTAACCCTGGAGAACAATCACCTTGAAAGTACATATAAATTACAGAGGGCTCCAGATTACTAAAACAGCTCTTTCTATAAAAGAATAACAAATTGTGCTCTTTTAGGTAACAAGCAGGAAACTAAATTAAAAAAAAAAAAATCTGACGAAAAATTAGTTGTTTCATTTACAAATTACATTTTTTTAACTTATAAGTGTAAATATTTATTATATATGCAGTTTGTGTTACTCAGTAGGATGCTTAGTTTTTCATTTAGCCATTAATTTGAGTTCTTTCATCAGGTAAATTTGCTTTTATGTAGAAGACATTCTAAAAAAATACACCTTTTAATATATGATTACATGCAAAATATGAAAAGAAATAGTTTTATTAATAAAATTAAAACCCGACAAGTGTAATTTATAGCAGGTGTTAAAACATGTAACTTGTAGGTAATGTCAAGATAAGGATAAATAACTATTGTGTTGCCTTTTTGAGTCCCTAAATAAAGACAAAGTAATTTCCATAGTTTCCAATAAATGAGTTTTTCTTTTTCTAGGGGTTGAAGCAGAAGAATGGGGTAAATTTCTTCATACCAAAAATAAGGTAATCACACAATAATAAAATGAAAAGTAACATGTTGAAAGCAATTGTATAAGTAGTTGTATTTTTAATTTCTTATTGGCCATGTGGCATGTTATTTTGAAGCAACTTTTGCTCATAAATATTTTCTCAATAAACAGCATTTACATTGTTTGGAAAACAATTTAAGTTGAGCTTCATTCTCTCTAATCTGGAGATTCTTAACTGTTGAGGGATTAGGCCGTTTTGAAAACATCACGAAAGCCATGAATCCCTGTCTCCAAAAATGTGTACATTAGATTTTGTTTACTAATTCTCTCAAGCAAATCATGGACATCCTTGAAGTTCATAAACCCCACTTATTAACTCTTGATCTCATTTTGAATATGGTGTTTGTGTTTCAATGATTTTTAGCTTTACACAGATTTTGATGAAATTCGACAAGAAATTGAAAACGAAACAGAAAGGATTTCAGGAAACAATAAGGTAGGCATCTTGTAAAGCTGGAGAGCATAATCATCAGTAAACATTATTGAGGGTGTACTGTATGTATAATGCTGTGGGATGGGCATTGTAAATTTACAATCCTGGTCTTTAAAAGAACCTGATTGGAAAAAATGAAGTATATAGAAACTTTGCTTAAAATTCCTTTTATTTGTTTCTTAGAGCTTTTATATACTATCACTTATTTCATTTAGATGTTTATTTTTTATTCTGTTATGTCCATCCCACTTTATTATATAAGTATTATACTTAATACTGCTACATTAAGCTATATTTTCTTGATAGATCAATTATACTTTAACTCAAAAATCATTCTATAACTATACTATGAGATATATGTATTTTGAAGAGTTCTTTTTCTTACCTAAGACTTATGAAAACAAAGAAAGGTAAATTAGGTAATTTTTTAAGTGAAAAATAAAAAGAAACAAGTTAACTGAAGTACTTTCTTGTTTTCTAAAATTGTGAGAACATAAAATAAATTAGGTATCTAAGAAACCATTTACCCTGATACCAGACACTATCACTGCCTTCCCTAAATGCTTCCTTTTCTCTTTCTTAATTCCTACTATTTTTCTTTGTTCCTTTCCTTTTTGTTTTTACCTCCATTCTTTATGTGTATATATATATTTTTTATCCAGGCTCACATGTGGCAGCTGCAGATTTTATCTCACAAGTGAGCCCTAGCTTGTACTAATATTTAACAAATATTTATTGATCCCTTATACCTGCAAGATACTGTCCAGGGCCAGGAGGGAAGGGTTGTTTCCTGACAAAGCATTTTTGGGGCCCTTTATGCCTGTTCAGGATATTTGTCTCTGTTTTAGTCATTGACTAAAACTGAGCTTTGCTCATTATTGGACTTCAGGCTGGTAACCTTTGAGTAATTGTCATTGCTGCCACTCTTTCCTGAATTTCTAATGATCACAGTGCTGAGTATAAAAAGCAACAGGGAACTGGGATAGCTTGTAATTGTATCAGGGTTGGGGTTTGGCTTCTGGGATTGTTCTTTTCTTTTTCTTCCTCCTCCTCCTCCTCTTTTTTTTTTTTTTTTTTTTTTGTTTGTTTGTTTGGTTGGTTGGTTGGTTTGGTGTCAAAACCCAAGAACAATGATGGAATATGCTTAATTGTACCACCAGTCTGGATGGTCCTTCTGTGACTGATCTCCATGGATTTATTGAACTCAAGAAGTGGTCATTTTACACGGTACCAGAATTTACAGTGGATGTGAGCCTAGGGTGATTCAGAAGGGGAACTTTTTAGTTACATTAAACTGAACATCACGAAAGATTGAGTCTGTATACCTACAAGTTGTTTGATGTATGCAGAGGGTATGGTTAACTTACTAAGCAAGTTTTGATCCTCATTGTTACAAAAACGAGAAGTCCCCCACCCTGAAATCTTTGAAAATTTCTTGTCTCTTAAATCATGTTAGTATTCAAGTAAATGATACTTTGATTTTATGCAAGTAATTTTATATGTCTGAATATGTAAGTGATTTCACATGCCTAACATAAAGCCCTGAAGGACTTAAAACATCTATGAGATTGATTGGAGTTATAAACACATACACAGGGAAGTGATAGACTGCTCAGTTAGGAAAAAGACAGCACAAAAATATTTCCTTGCCAACTGTGGGCAAAGCATTGTATTAGACAATATTGGGGAATACCAGGCAATAAAGATCCTGAGAAATATTCAACCTAGGTAGGTATACCGAATATCAATGTATAGTGACTTTGGCATACTGGAGTTTTTAAAATAGAAAAGTAGTTCAAAGTAATGTATATAGTAAATCTAAGTTATAGGGAGCTCAGAGTAAAGAGTGGTCCAAAAAAGCTTCCTGGGAAATGAGAATTTTCAGGGTGTTAATGAGGGAAGATAGAAGATGGATAAATAGATGAGAGGACATTTTAAAGGATAAAGAAGGGCATGTACAAAGACAAGTTGTGGACATCTTCTAAGTGTCTTTCTCCATGCAGCTGAGCCAATTCCAAAACTTGTGTGCAGTCTGTGGTAAAGGGGAAGGATGTCTATGCAATAATCTTACTCTTTTGGAGAGAAAATACAGGATCTCTCACTACCCAAATTCTTACTATTTGAATTCAGAGATCTAAAAATTCAAATAAATTTTCTGATGAATCCCTTATTATACACTTTCTTGCAGCTTAATATTCAAAGCTTGGGAACCAAAGTGACTTGAATAACTTGTTTTCTATCCCTCACTATCTCAACTCAGGAATCTAATAAATTTGGGTAATGAGGGCTATGCTATTCTTTTGTTCAGCACTAAGTGTATTAAACATATTTAAGAAATGGTACCTGCTTAAAATCAAGAGAAAAGAATGTGAAATAATGCAGGGCAAATAAATTGTTTATTTTAATGGTATAGTGCTGGATAGGATTATAACCTGCTATATGCCTGGCCGCCTAACTTCCCATGTGTTTCATCAGGTTTTGATGGTTGAAATGTTTTAGGTTTCATAGTTTAGGTCATATTTAAAAGCATCTGACTATCTCCTTGAAATGAGGCTTACTGTAACATTTCATATTGCACTGAGTTTCAATGTGATTTTAACAGAATATTTTAAAATTTATTTTTAGGGAGTAAGCCCTGAACCAATTCATCTTAAGATTTTTTCACCCAACGTTGTCAATCTGACACTTGTGGATTTACCAGGAATGACCAAGGTGAGGAATTGTTGCTCATTGTGAACTTGGTATTGTTTGTTTTCAGATGAGCAGATGTATTTTTTCCTTAACCCCATCTGAGAATAATAATCTAGTAGCCCCATTTGACATAGTTGAACCGGCCCTACTCCTTCAAACATTTTCTTTACTTTTACTTGGCTTCCAGGATATCTCTGTCTCTCTTGCTGGTTTGTACTTGTCTCCCACATCTAAACAGTGAGTGCCCCAGAGCCCAGCTCTGGGACCTCTCGTGTCCTCCAGGGACACTTATCACCTTGAGGACTTCATCACATCTTTCAGCTTTGAGTACATTGACTATCTGTAAGCTTCTGACACTCAGATATCTTCAGACTTGGCATTATTCAACTGCTTATTTGACATATACACTTAAATGTCTACTAGACTTCTCAAACTTGACATGTCTAATACCAAATTCTTGACCTTTCCCTCCACTAGACTTGTCCTTCTATATTCTTCCCAATCTCAAAACATAGCAATACCATTCTGCCTGAAGCCTAGGCCAAAAAGTTTAGAGACATACTTGACACATCTTTATCTCTACCCCACTTCCTCTGCCAGCAAATCCTTTTGGTTTTCTTTACCTTTAAAATATGCCCAGAATCCTAACATGTCTTACAAATTCTTAGCTACCATCCTGATCTAGCCACTATCACCTCACCTGGATCATTGCAGTAGCCTCCTAATGAGTCTTACTTCTAATCCATTCTTATCTAAGCATCTAGGAGTGAGCTATTCAAGTGAAAATTATTAAAGCCAGATTTCTTACAGGAATCCAAAAGTCTCTACCTGATCTCTCTCCATATTATTCTCTTCTTGTTCCAGTCTCCTGCCCCCCCCCCTTTTTTTTTTTTTTGCTCTGCCTGATATGTTCTTCTCCCACATATCTGCATGGACCTTTCCCTTACCTCCTTCAGTTTCTGCTCATTTTTTCAAATACCATTTTCTCAGTGAGGTCTTCCCTGATTACTCTATTTAAAAGCATAATGTAATTTAAAATAATACTCTATAAGCATGACTTTCTCTAATCATTCCCTAGTCTCCTTTTTGCCCCATTTTTTCCATAGCCTTTATCACCATCAGGATACTATATATATGCATTTGTTTATTGTCTGTCTCTCATCACTACATATAAACTCTAAGAAGGCAGGAAATTTGGTCCTTTTTTTTTGTTCACTATTGTGATATTACCTGACACGTAGAACTGTGCCTGAATATAGTAGGCTGCCAAGACTTGTTAAATGAATAATTAAATACTTGTTGAATGAATGAATAAATGAATGTGCCTTCAGGCTATTAACATTGGCCAATCCTTAATATGGACTTGTGTTAAGTAAACTTTTACATAGAAGTAATTTTTTGATATTTGCAAGGGTTACATTTTGAGGCTTTCACACATGTCAAATTCATAAATATAAGTTCTTCATTTTATCTCTCTGTAAATGGAGTAATACCTATATTCTGTGGATTAAGGGGGGGGCAGAGCTGCATTGATTTTTTTATTATTCCTTGCTCATCTCTGCTTGGTTAAGGTGCCTGTAGGTGATCAACCTAAGGATATTGAGCTTCAAATCAGAGAGCTTATTCTTCGGTTCATCAGTAATCCAAATTCCATTATCCTCGCTGTCACTGCTGCTAATACAGATATGGCAACATCAGAGGCTCTTAAAATTTCAAGAGAAGTAGATCCAGATGGTAAGGACAGATTTTAATATTTAATGAGATGTTTGATTTACAATGGTAAATCTACCCTCAAGAAAGGAAATTTTATGTTTAGAAGGAGTATATCCAAGTGTTAATTCAGATTTTAAAAATGCTTTCCTTTTTTGCTTATAATTTCAAATAGAAATTATGATGGAAAATAAAGTATAATGGATAAGTTGCATGAGCTAGACAAAAAAACTTCACATGGTGTCCATATTTGTAATGGTTACCTAATGATTTGTTTGGCTTTGCAAAAAGCTTTTCTTGTTTTGTGTAAATAAAATGATTTTAGGGTTTTGAATAGCTGACTTCTAAGAATGACTACCTCTCATAGTAGATAATCAGGGTAGATTATTATGGTATAGTAGATAATTATGATGTCTACACTCTGCAGAGGTAGAAAACGTTAGACAGGGAAGCAGCTGTGGCTCAATCAGTAGGGCTCCCGTTTACCATATGGGAGGCCCCGGGTTCGGTTCCCGGGGCCTCCTGGTGAAGGCAAGCCCGCCCGCACGGCGTGGTTGGCTGACCCAGCGAGCACAAGCAGCAAGGGGGGGATAAATGAATAAATAAATAAAATCTTTAAAAAAAAAAAAATGTTAGACATGTTTAAGCCAGCAGTGATTCTTAAAAATAAGGGTAAAATCCTTTTTATAAAGCATTCATAACCCAAAGGATTAGTTCATACTGTGGAGCAGTGTATGATACCTGACTATTGAGGTAGTGTGTCTCTCTTGGTATCTATAAAAGGCCAGCTTGTAATTATTGCTGCTGATCAGGGTACATTTTGCCCCATAAAGAAGCCAATTTTTTTTTTTTTTTTTAAACCTGAGTATTTAGAGGCTCTGTGAGCTCTGTCATGTTTCTCTTTTCCTGCTTTGAAGAATTTCAAATAAAAATTTGATAGGAAATGTTAGGCCTAAGACTGCTAATAAAAATTCTTACAAGTATAGTGTTATTTTAAAAAATAATTTATTATTTTAAGCTTCTAAGAATTACTAGGAGGGAAGTGGATGTGGCTCAACTGATTGGGCTCCCATCTACCATATGGGAGGGCCAGGGTTCGATTTCCGGGGCCTCCTGGTGAAAAGCAAGCTGGCCTGCAGGGCGAGCTGGCCCTGCAGGAGGGCTGGCCTGTGTGGAGAGCTTGCGCAGCAAGATGACGCAACAAAAAGAGACACAGAGGAGAGACAATAAGAGATGCAGCAGATCAGGGAGCTGAGGTGGTGCAAGAGATTGAGCGCCTCTCTCCACTCTGGAAGGTCCTGGGATCACTTCCCGGTGCTGCCTAAAGAGAAGACAAGCAGACACAGAGAGCAGACAGCGAGCACAAAACAACGAGGGGGGGAGAAATAAAGAAATCTTTAAAAAGAAAAAAAAATTTACTAGGGGTACTCTCTCTCTTACTGCCTGGACTGGCCCGCAAGTAAACCTGGGACCCATGATCTGTTATTTTCTACTTTTCTCTCATTTCCTTAATAAACTACTGGCCTGACTAGGGAAAGAAAAAAAAAAAAAGAATTACTACATGAGTAATTCATGTTGATTTCAGTTAGATTAAAAGATAAACTATATCAAAAGATTTATTATGCCTTGATTTATAGTAAACGTTAAACATTTTATATGCATTAATTCTATTCTAAACTGGCCCTTGAGCCATAAGTATATCATATTTTGATCTAGTAGTTTTAATTCTAGGATATATATATATTATAAGGAAATAATCTATTCCAGTATTATTTATAGTATCAAAAAATGAGAATCAACTTAAGATGATGGCCAACAGGAATGATTAAGTAAATTAGGGTGTTTGACAATAATATGAAATCATTAAAGAGGATGATTTAAAACCATATGTAGGGAGGCGGCTGTGGCTCAATCAGTGGGGCTCCCATTTGCCATATGGGAGGCCCTGGGTTCGGTTCCCGGGGCTTCCTGGTGGGGGCAAGCCCGCCCGCACAGCGTGGTTGGCTGGCCCGGCGAGCGCGAGCAGCGGGGGGTGGGGGGGGATGAATGAATAAATAAATAAAATCTTTAAAAATAATAATAATAATAAAGTTAGATCGGCAATCAATCCCACTTGTAGGTATTTACCCAAGTTAAATGAAAACCTGTGTTCATATAAAAACCTGTATGCAAATGTTCAAAGCAGCTTTATCAGCAATCTCTAAAAACTGGAAACAACTCATATCTATCAAATGAGGAACAAATAACCAAACTGTAGGACCCCTTATAATGGAACATTGCTCAGCAATAAAAAGGAATCATGGAGTGGTAGCTCAGTGGTTGAGTGCCTGCTTCCCACATACCAGGTCCTGGATTTAATCCCCAGACTTCCCTAAAAAAAAAAAAAAAAAAAAAAACCAACCAACCAACCAAAAAGGGAATGAACTTTTTTTTTTTTTTTTACCGGGAGGTCCCGGGTATCGAACCCGGGTCCCTCCATATGGGAGACGGATGCCCAACCATTTGAGCCACATCCGTCCCCATTTTTTTTTTTTTGGAATGAACTATTTTATATGCAGCGACATGGATGACTCTAGAATGCATTAAGCCAGTCCTAAAAGGCTACAAACTATGATTCCATTAATATAACATTCTGGATAAAGCAAAAGTAGGGATGAAAACAGGTTTGATTGGGTAGCACAAAAATATTTTTTGGAGTAATGGAACTATTCTATCCTCAGGTGATAGTGTCACAGCTCTCCGTCAACTTATTTGCCAAAACTCATAGAACTGTATAACATGAAAAAGCAAATTTTCATGTAAATTTTTTAAAAATTTAAAATACTTATAACAAGTTAATCCTAAAAGCTAATAAAAAATTATATGCAAAATTTTTTTAATTGTACATTATGATTAAAATTATTTTTAAAAAAGTATTTGTAAACAAAGGTTAGAACAGCATTACCAAAGTCATAACAGAGTTAGTGGTAATGTTAGGTGGGATTATAGTAATGGTTTTTTCTCTTTTTGCATTTACCAGGGCGCAGAACCCTAGCTGTAATCACTAAACTTGATCTCATGGATGCGGGTACGGATGCCATGGATGTATTGATGGGAAGGGTTATACCAGTCAAACTTGGAATAATTGGCATAGTTAACAGGTTAGCCATTAAAAATATGAAGAGAACTGCAGCATGCTCATTTCAAAGCAGTTTGAATTTTTAAAAGCAGTCTGAAATGTAAAAGTATTCCATTTTTCCCCTTTTATAGAATCTTTGTATTGCTAAAGAATTAATTGCTCTAGGGAGAAAAAAGATTCACTAAAGCTTCTTGTATATATTTTTAACAGAAAATTTTTCTAAAGTAAGGAGTGCCACAATTGAATGGCCAAGCTTTAAGAATTCTTGCGTGATATTAAGCAGTATATGAGTTGGGGCACTGAGTAGGAAAAAGTAGATTGGCCTAACCCCTAGCATTAATGATTCTACATGATTGCTAGGATGTGGCTTGGAGAAATGTTATTAAAAGTATCTGAATTGTAAATATCTGGTTTAAGTTGTGGGAAGGAGGCTGTTATTGAGTGTCTTATCTTTTTAGACACTCTACTGAGTGTCAGCAATTTGCAAATGTTATCTCTTTGAACCCTCACAACAACCCTGTGAGGTAGGTGTTGATGTTTATTTTATAATTAGGAAACTCAGGGTATATATTTAGTAAAGTCACATGGCTTGTAAAAGGCAGAGCCAGATTTAAAGGAGATCTCTCTTAGTCCCAAGCCTTGACAAAGTAGGAAGCCCTGAACTGGTCATGAGATCTGGATTCTAATCCCAGTACTTCCACAGACTAGGTGCACTCTGGATTTAAATGACACCTGGCATCTCAGACCTTTTTAAAGTAAAAATTTTGTATTCAATGATGTTTTAAGATCCTTCCAGTTGTCTGCTTCTATTCATATATCCTTGCATCCCACCCCTACTTCCACTTAAAAAAAATTCCTACTGTCCCTCTTTTCAGGCAAGAGGCAGTATAAAAATGCTTGTTGTATTTTGTAGGTGACTACCCTTCAAATTAATTTAGATATTTTTGGTAGAAATTAGTTGCCTGTCCATGATTAAACAATACAGTTGATTAAGACACACATTTTTGTACCTGTCCATCCTTGTTGCTTAAGAGTATTGCTTTTAGCTAGTCATAATGGTGACAATGAAGTCTAAAATGTTCAGGCACTAATTACCTGGAAGTCCTATGGTTTGAATTTGGCTGTGCCACTTAGTGTCCAACCTTGGGTAAGTTAGTTCCTTTCTCTGCATCTCCATTTCTTGCCTATTAAATGGGATAATAATACCTGTCACACGGAATCATTATGAGAATGAAAGAAAACATCCATGTCAGCTGTTAGGAGCAAAGCCTGGGCCATGATAAGATCTTCATCCTCATAACTATCACTGGCATCTCTGTTGTTATCAAAGGTGACTGAGGACCACGGTTGAGCTAACTTATTTGAATAATTTAGTTATTTTTCAACCTTAGGAGCCAGCTAGATATCAACAATAAGAAGAGTGTAACAGATTCCATACGTGATGAATATGCTTTTCTTCAAAAGAAATATCCATCTTTGGCCAATAGAAATGGAACAAAGTATCTTGCTAGGACTCTAAACAGGTAATATTTTTTACTTTTTGGAAAGTGAGATGTTTTTGGTTTGACAGTAGATATCTGAAAGCTTTCTACTGTTAGTTCCTTACATTTTTATAATATTCTCCTGTGTGCAGTTTTACTTTTGGCTTCTTGTATAGGTGGTTCTTGCAAAGTAGTTGTCTATTTTCACTGGGGGATTGGCTTGCATCATCATGTAGTCTTTTTTTTTTTTAAGGTACTGGGGCTGGGGGTTGAACCTAGGACCTCATATGTAGGAAGCCGGCACTCAACCACTGAGCCATATTAGCTCCCCTGAGTTGTTTTTTTTGTTTTTTGTTTGTTTGTTTGTTTGTTTTTCAGGAGGCACCGGGAACCAAACCCCGGACCTCCCGTGTGTGAGGCGGGTGCTCAATGTTTGAATGTTTGATTGAATTTTAAGTTTTTTTTTAATTGTGAAGTTTCTGACAGTCATTTTATTTCTGAAGATAGATTGAATAGCAAATGACTTCATTAACTCTTTGAGTTTTAGGAACTGAATTAGAAATTAGATGTCTTTCACTCCTATTTATAATGGAAAGAATTCAAGCTGTATACCTTGAATTCTGAACACCCACTGATCATGTAGGGACTGGAAGACATTTTTAGATGATTTATAAATGACTACTGTGAAAGCCATTTTTGCTTTCTTTCCTCTTATTTCCATTTCTAAATAAGTTAAAAGCTGATGAACTTGTATTTTAAGATTGTTTTATTATAAACGATAATTGTAGGGGAGCAGATGTGGCTTAAGCAGTTGGGTGCCCACCTCCCACATGGGAGGTCCCGGGTTCAGTTTCTGTTCCCTCCAAAAGAAGACAAGCAAGAAAGCAAGCTGATACAACGGGCTGGCACCAACAAGGGGAGGGGAGAAATATAGCTTTTTTAAAAAAAGATAATTGTATGTTCCATAAACCCACAACTTCTCTAATAATAAAAAAAGATAACCATAAAAGATAAGTCATTGAAACCAAAATTTTATAGGTAGAATTGGATCAAATGACTTATTTCTTTGAGGATAATGCAATATTATGAAAACTACTTATGTTTTTATTTTATATTTGGTTCCCTAATAATTGCTGCAATTTGATGGGACTAAGGCAGACTTAAAAAGCATTGTCCAAAACAGCTTCCTTCTTGTCATTTTTTTCAGACTAAATATTTACCTGTATTCTAAAGATTCCATTATTTCCTGTCAAGAAAAATTATTTGACAGGTTTTCCTCATTTATTTACATTTTTTAAATTAGACCTATTTAGGTCTTCAAAACACACAATTTTACTTTCAAATCCTTCTTTTAGGTTACTGATGCATCACATCAGAGATTGTTTACCAGAGTTGAAAACAAGAATAAATGTCCTAGCTGCTCAATATCAGTCTCTTCTGAATAGCTACGGTGAACCTGTGGATGATAAAAGTGCTACTTTACTCCAGCTTATTACCAAGTTTGCCACAGAATACTGTAACACTATTGAAGGAACTGCAAAGTATATTGAGACTTCAGAGCTGTAAGTAAGAAATTTGTTTGTGGATTTGGTTACCAAGATTGCTAGGTCACTTTATCTTTTGTTTAAAGTGCCTTTGTAACTCTGATAAATCTGTTGGCATTTACTGCCTACAGAGTAGGGACATGGATATGATGTCGTTGAAGTGATAGGAAGGTGTCTAAGTGCAAAAAGGCTTTTTTATAAACTACATAAAGCACTGTAAAAATTTCAGTTTTTTTTTTTCCAATGGGATTTATTTGATAAGCATTTTTTATATTTCTTAATGTAAGTTTCTTTAATACACAGTATAATTGTTCATGAAAAAAATTAGAAAATGAAGATAAAGAATAAAACCTAAAAACAAAATTGCCATTAATCCCTACTAACAGTTTGGCACTGACCTTCCAGACATTTTTGTATGGATATAAAAGCCTGTATTACACCTCTTTTTAAAAAAAAAAAAAATTAATTGTTATATATGCTATTTTGATATCATTTCTTTAAATCAGCACATCACAATCAACTTTCTTTCTAACATTGGTCCATCTGTGTTATCATTCATAGATTGGTGTCGTGTTTCCTTCTTTAGCTGTACCCTCTTGTGTTTAACCGACCCCCTACTGTTGGGCAGTTTGTTTTCAGTCACACACAATGTTATGATGGGCTGCCTTGCACTTACCTTGGGGCAGGTGTCCAAGTAAAGCTCTAGGAGAAGCTCCTAGAAGTGGAGTTCCTAGATGAAAGCCTATGACAGCCTCTTTTACTACTTTCTGTTGTACTGTTAGCAATAGACCAGAATGTCCATTTTCCACACCCTCATTCTTTCTTTGAGATCATTACAGATTCACCCCACCACTCCCAGTGTTGACATCCTGCACAACTATAGTACAGGAACAGAAGAAATGGACATTGGCACACTCCAGAGCTTATTCTGGCTTCACCAGCTATAATGCTCTTGTGTGCGCGTGCACGCACACATACGTAATTTTCCACGCCTTCCTATGTTGGCCTTTTATATAATGCCATAAAGACACAGCACTTAACAGAATACTTGTTGGATACATAACAGAATGGTTGTTATATGTATGGCGTATTGTGGGAAATGAAGATTACGAAGTGGGCCTTCAGGGAGTCTAGTGGGTAAGGCAAGTCCAGATATGAGGCTTGATTACGTGGCACCAGAAAGAGAGAAGTGTTTTATTTAAATACTTCTGTTACATATATCCAGAAAAGTGCATACAACATTACTCGTGGACAGTTTCATAAACAGTGAAGCATCTGTGTGATCACCTCATCGAGCTTTCAGGACACTGAAGAGGGACCAGTTAAGTTTCAGGGATTGGCAGCGCTCCATAGTTAAGAAGGCTTTGAGCTGGGCTTTGAAGACAGTCAGGACACAGCCGTTTTAGGCTTTAGATCAGCCGAGAGCAAGGCAGGGTATGTTTGAAGAATGGCATGTGCAACAGGAGATAGGCAGGAGAGGTGTCAAGGAGCCAGACTGTGGAAAGTCTGGAATATCTCGCTCAAGAATCTGGAGCTTCCTACTAGAAAAAAACACTTTTGGTCAAAGGTATAACCTGTTTTAGAAGGATAATTCTGGTTATTATGAAAAATTATTTGGAGAGGGAAAAGCTTGAAGCAGAGAAATCAGTTATTGGTAGTAGAGTAATACCTCTTACCTGGACTACTATAAGAAAGTTCTGAATGGTGGTGGTGAGAATAAAGAGGAAGACATGACTTGAGGGGCTGCTATAAAGGTATTTGTAGAATTCAGCTTTATTTGAATAAAAAGTAAAAGATAGTCATTAAACAAGATAGGAAACAGAAGGTGCTTCCTAGTCACCAGGACTTAACCCACAGATTCTGATTAAATTGGTCTAAAGCAGGAGTCAGCAAACTACTGCTTGCCAGTCAAGAATGATTTTTACAGTTTTTAATGCTTGAAAAAAAGTGAAAAGGATATTTTGTGACACATGAAAATTGTATGAAATTCATATTTCAGTATGTATAAAGAAAAGTTAGTGGAACCCACCCTGCTCATTCATTTACATATTGCCTATGGCTTCTTTTGAGCTCAGTAACGGAGTTTAGTAACTGCAGCAGGGACTGCTGTGGCCTGGAAAGCCCTTCACAGAAAAAGTTTGCTGATCTCTCTGCTCTAGATTGTGAATAAAACAGAAATAAATAAGGTTCTCATAAAGAAGCTTATGAGAACATAAGCTGGTTGAAGAAAACTAGGGCAGAGAAAAGGGTGTTTAGCAGCTCTTAGTTAATTGATGTTTTCTAACAGAACAGTTACTGTACATGTACATGTATATATGTATGCCTTTCAGAATGACTCCTTTCCCCATTTAAAAAAAAAATAAGGGAAATTGGTTCAAAATGAGAGAAGACATAAAAATGGAAATGGTCTAAATATAATTGTTTATCTGAGGCTTTCTCAAAAAGTGAAACAAGCTTAAAGTTTATGAAAGATTTCTAACTTGTGACTTCTTTCCTTTTAGTCAAGCTAGAAACTATATACTTCATTGCCTTTCAGATGTGGTGGTGCTAGAATATGTTATATTTTCCATGAAACTTTTGGGCGAACCTTAGAATCTGTTGACCCACTAGGTGGCCTTAACACTATTGACATTTTGACTGCCATTAGAAATGCTACTGTGAGTATGCTTATCTCTTATAATTTTTTGAAACAAGATTAAAGCTTTTATTTTTTTAACCCATATATTATTTTTATTATTCATTGTACAATTTGTTATTTTGCTCTCATACTTAAATTAAGAAGCAATTTTCATGAAAAATACCAAAAATGTGATGTATTTTTAACCTTTGGGAAGAACTAAAATGACACATAGCTATAATTGAGCTCTAATTTTCATTTTTCCAGGGTCCCCGTCCTGCTTTGTTTGTGCCTGAGGTTTCGTTTGAATTACTAGTCAAGCGGCAAATCAAGCGTCTGGAAGAGCCAAGCCTCCGCTGTGTGGAGCTGGTTCACGAGGAGATGCAGAGGATCATCCAGCACTGCAGCAATTACAGCACACAGGTAACGGGGCCACGCCAACCAGCGAAGGAGAGGAAGAACGTGCAAGACACCTCCAAACCCACGGGGATTTCAGTGACTGCTCAGTGTTCCTTTAAATGAAATAAATTAACTGCTACACTTTTCTTTCCTCATCATATACAGGAATTGTTGCGCTTTCCTAAACTTCATGATGCCATAGTTGAAGTAGTGACTTGTCTTCTTCGTAAAAGGTTGCCTGTCACGAATGAAATGGTGAGGTATTATTTTACAAAGGATCACTGTAATCACTAATAAAAGCTTAAATTTTAGTTTAGCTGCTTTTTGCACAACACTATGATGACTTTATAGAGTTTATACAATATTTTCCAGCATATTATGAAGAAAAAAAGTGATTTTCAGTCATATTTCAAAGGCAACTTTTCAATAATTCTGGTATAGAGTGAATTTTCTCATCATATTCTAATCATTCTTGGCCTGCAGTCATAGGTTTCCATGAGAACCGAGTTACTGCTGAGGACCGTGAACAGATTGCTCTATTACACAGTACCACCAATCTAATGGAAGAGTAGTCATCTTAGGAAACTGCACTTGTATAGCACATTCTTATTTTAACTATGAAGTACACCAAGGGGATTTGGCTCCTACAGTTTTTTTGCTTGGTGACCTAATATATATATATATATTTTAATCTTTTTTTCTTTTTTTAAATTTTTTAAAACTTTATTTTGTACGTTTAATAATTGAATATATAAACAGTTAAAAACTAAAAAGTAAACACAGCTGAATAAATATCTCAATTAAATGTACTGGATACATATAAATTTTTTTTTAATCAAACAATATGTTACACAATATATTTGGTTCGTAGTAATGCATCCATACAGTATTTGTCCTTTTGTGTCTGGCTGGCTTCACTCAACATAATGTCCTCCAGGTTCATCCATGTTGTCATATGCTTCAGGACTTCATTTCTTCTTACAGCTGCATAATATTCCATCGTGTGACTAGACCACAGTTTGTTTATCCATTCATCTGTTGATGGGCACCTGGGTTGTTTCCAGCTTTTGGCAATGGTGAATAATGGCTGTGAACATCGGTGTGCAGATGTCTGTTCGTGTCACTGCTCTCAGTTCTTCTGGGTATATACCCAGTAGTGGTATTGCAGGGTCACATAGCAAGTCTATATTCAACTTCTTGAGGAACTGCCAAACAGTCCTCCATAGTGGTTGTACCATCCTGCATTCCCACCAACAGTGAAGAAGTATTCCTATCTCTCCACATCCTCTCCAACACTTGTAGTTCTCTGTCTTTTTAATAGTGGCCATTCTGATAGGTGTGAAATGATATCTCACTGTAGTTTTGATTTGCATTTCCCTAATCATGAGTGATGTTGAGCATTTCTTCATGTGTTTTTTTTGCCATTTATTTCTTCTTTGGACAAATGTCTATTTATTCAAGTCTTTTGCCCATTTTTTAATTGTGGTAACCTAATATTATAGTATCATGGTTGCTACTATCCTCATGAATAAAATTGCTGAAATTGGCAGAAATAAGGGTAAGCTGTGGTATTTAGAGCATTTGAAATTTCCCAGATGACTCAAAAATTGTGGGCTGGGGTTTTCTTTTTGGTCACTAAAAGTGCACTGGGGTCTCTGACCAGGATGGTGAGCCCCAGGGAAGTAGAGACTCGCTGGAATTGGAAGTGAGGGCTGCTGCTTGGTGGTTACGCCAGCAAGCCTGACCACAGGTGCAGACCTGTGGGTTTAGTCCACCGCAGACTCCACCCAGGGATAGCACAGAATCCTTGGCATTCCACTTGAATAGCTCCTTCTCACCTGGTTCTTGATCTTTTAATGCTCTTGTGATACTTTGTCAGGACAGTGCAGAGGACACAGTAAAGGAATTAGTTTAATCTGTTGTGTAAACCTTACAAATTCTGTGGGAGGCCGGAGAAATTTATCTTAATGTTCCCATTAGGATTTTGAACCATATATAATATTGTAACTAGATGCCTCATAATTAAGGCTAATCAGATACTATCTCAGGTCTTTAAAAGTGTCCTTTACCTAAATAAAGTTAACATCTTTAACTTAGATCTGGTTATGAACTATTTTCTTTTTATTTTTTTATATATATATTTTAGATTTATTCCCCCCTGCCCCTTTGGTTATTTGCGCTCACTCTCTGCTCTCTGTGTCTATTTGTTGTGTGCTCGTCATTTTTTTTAGGAGGGACTGGGAACTGAAGCCAGTACCTCCCATGAAGGAGGGAGGTGCCTAATCGCCTGAGCCACCTCAGTTCCCTGCTTGTTGTGTCTCTCATTGTGTTTCCTCATTGCGTTATCTCGCGCCAGCTCAGCGTGCCAGCTCGCTGTCTTGCTCCTCTTCTTTAGGAGGCACCAGGCACCGAACCTGGGACCTCCCATGTGGTAGGCAGGCACCGAAGTGCTTGAGCCACATCTCCTTCCCTGAACTGTTTTCTTATTGTTGAAACTTAAACTAAAACTTTGACATGGAGTAGTGGATGATCTGAAGTTTTAATAGCACAAGCCTTGGAAATTAGATTTGTGTCAGGTAAATAACTTTTTTACCTAACAGTGACACACTTCTAGCTTATGGTCATTTCCCCCTCCCCCCTTAGAAATGCAGTCTGAGATGCTGAAATGTAAATGATTTAAAAGCTAGAGCAAATTATTACTTGGCATAAGATTTATCGGTTGGAGTATAATTATCAAGTATTTAGGCATCAGTTTCGTGTACTTTTTTGCATAATCTGTTTAATAAGTTACATATAAAAGTTTCTCAGAGCAAAATTAAGTTGAAATATTTTTGCGTGGATAGCCTAATTTTATTTTTTTCTAGGTCCATAACTTAGTGGCAATTGAATTGGCTTATATCAACACAAAACATCCAGACTTTGCTGATGCTTGTGGGCTAATGAACAATAATCTAGAGGTAAATACAATTCAAACTGTCTTTTTCAGAGATAGAAAATCTACTGTAACTCACATATATCACACATAGTCAGCATGGGATAACTATAACTTTAAAACATGCATGTACTGTATTAGTGCCTGGTTACATGCCATCAAGTATGCTGAAGGCTATTAAATTTAATTCTCAATTTTCTTCTTATGAAACGGAAACTCAGGGAGGATCTTGGAATTCATGTGCCACACTTCAGTCCAGCAGGACAACAGTCCCCATCTAGATCACACATCCTCTTCTGCACGTGGGGGAGAGAAGCTCTATAAACTCGGAGTTGGGGGCTGGAAGAGGGCCCCTGATGCCCGCAGGTGACACTGTTATGTAGTGCTTACTTTGCTGGGCACATTACGGGGAGCCGTGCCTTTCCTTTAACAATAGCTGGGTAACTCCTGCTACCAGAAAAAATCCCACAACGTGGACAAGAGTAAGGCACTTTCTAAAACACTCGAGAGTGGATGAGGTAAGTTAGGTTAAAAACTACCACATAGACTCTCCTTTAGGGTAAGATTTAGTTACAGTAACATTGAAACCAACCTCATGGAAAACTTGTGTCTGGAACGGTTTTTCTTACATTGACAGGGTCTTTATGATATGGTTTCACATACTATTTTCCTACAAATAAATGTCTCTGTTTAAAAAAAAAAAAATATCACTGTGCCAGAGGCCTTTATGTGGAATTCTCATTTACAACAACCTTATGGGGTTAGAGCATGTTGTTAAGCATTTAGGAAACGAGGGCTTACTTACAAAGAGCTGGTGACTGTCCAGTTAACAATGCAAGCCAGGTCTCTGGCTTCACAGCCAGCAGGTTACCTGGTTAGTACCAGACAAGGGTAAGCATTCCTGGTCTCTAGATTCCTTGCCTTTTGCACTGTAGTGTATATTTTAACATGTTAACTTATTATCCCGGAGACTGTTAAAATCCATGTATTTTTATCATCTGCTAAATTTTTTATTACTGGATTTTATACCAAGCAAAAAATGAATGTGTCAGATTTCTGTCAAAAAAGAAATCTTATACGTAAAACAGCATAATGAAGCTTTGTTACTTAACACCTTTACAGGTTTTTTCCCTGCAACTATTATTTTTTTATTTTTATTAGAGAAGTTGTAGCTTTACAGAAAAATCATCCATAAAATAGTTCCCATATACCACCCTATTATTAACACTTTGCATTCATGTATATGTGTTACAATTCATGAAAAGAACATTTTTACAATTTTACTATTGACTATATAGTCCACCATCTACAGTAGGTCCATTGTGTTGTATGGTGCTGTGTGTTTGGTTTTTTCCTAGTAACATATATACAACTTAAAATTTCCCTTTTAACCTCATTCAAATGCATAATTCAGTGCTGCTAATTATGTTCACAATATTGCATCTTTCACCACCATCCACTAATTTTGGCAAACTTGAGAATGTTCATGAAATGCTTTCTATTTAGGAGCAATTTTTACTTTATTCTACACTATTGCTGCTGCTGACTGGCCCATTATCAACATGTATATCCTTCTCTATCTTCATAATCTTGCATCTGTCATGGTTCATGGCACATACTGACATGAATTTAACACAGCTGCTTTAGCTCTGTACCGTACGTAGTCACTTTACTAGTACAGTGGGCAGTTGATCAGTCTATTAAATAGATGGGTTACAAAAAGGGTTATCAGTTTTCAACACGACATTTATTCCCTGAAGATAGTTTAGAATAAAGAAAAACACAACATTCTTACAGGATATTTTTAAAGTAATGGTTTTGGGTATGGGTACTGCGTGAACTTACTGTAAAAATGTGCAGGTTAGAGTGACCTTTAAATTTAAAGGCTTTGCCTGTTTTCTGTGATCTGTGAACTTCATATTCTACATTGCATGCTGAAGGCTTAGACACCACATTATGTGTGAGCCCGTTTAAATCAGTGTTTCTTTTCTTTTTTCAATGTTTCTTAACTTCGTGGGAATGCCCATTGGCCCTCACTTGAAAGTGATACACTATATTGTATCCCCCAGGTGTGTTACGGCAGAAAAAAATTGAGAAGCATTGGATTAAGTTATTTGATTTATAATATAGTTACTGCACATTTTTCAATTAAGCTGAACATATTTTAATTGGCATATATCTCAGTGCTCTGGTAATCAGTTTTGTCTTTATTGATTTTATTTTATAGGAACAAAGGAGAAATAGGCTAGCAAGAGAATTACCTTCAGCTGTATCACGAGACAAGGTAAAAATAATGTTTGATAAGTATATTCCCAATACCAAAAGATGGATTGGTAAGCCTCAGAATGTTAATTTTCTTTTCCATCTCCTCTTAATACTATTAGTATTTCATTGTTTGGGTAAAGGTATGCAAGTTTAAAATAAATGTTGAGTAATTTAAAGAAAATAGTATTTTGAAAAATTAGGATAAATGCTTAAAGATGACTTTTAAGCTTCGAGCTTTTTTAAAAAAATGGCAATCTCAATTTTGTAAATAGTTGCAACTAAATTACTGACTTATTTTAATAGGCTTTTTTTTGACAGCTAAGACAATATGCACATAACAGAGGCTTTAGTTACCTGTAATACCAATCATACTTGTTCACATTAAAATGTTTATGAATGTTAAAATCGGTTACCTTGAGTTCTTTATCAGAAAAGAGCAATGATATATGATGTAACATAAAATAAAAATAAAAAAATAAAAATAAAAAAAATAAGGCGGTGAAATAATTCCAAAAATAAAGATGAAATTTTTGGATTTGGATTTTTCTTGGTTATTCACTTGAAGAAAGCCTTCAACAAAGGTGACAACAGTGTAGGAAGTTAGGCAGAATAAACATTGATTTTACCTCCCATGATTACTTCTGTTTTCCTTGTTATTTTACTATTTTGTTACAGAGGGGACAAGATTCACACTTATAAAATGTATCTGAATGCATTTTTTGGCATCCTTGATTTTTTCCCTGCATTTTTTGCCTTTAGTCTTCTAAAGCTCCCAGTGCTTTGGCACCTGCCTCCCAGGAGCCCCCCCCCTGCTGCTTCTGCTGAGGCTGATGGCAAGGTCTGTTCTGACTCTTAATCTAAGCCTGCATGCCTAGTTGTTTACTGCAACATACTCATCTGGAAACAATAAGCAATATAACAGAATATTAAGATGGATATTGTGTTAAGGTCAGATCATTTTAGTTTAATAGAAATTCTTGAACTGTTCAGTCTAATAGAAATTTTCAAATTATATAGCAATATGTAATTTACTTCATAAACTCTTAAACATGCTTTTGCTTGCAATGTGGAAGTTTAAAGAGGAAATTATGCTATACTTTTTGAATTTCAAGCCGTTGATATTTAAAATTTGCTTGTTAAATTGCATGTTTTAACATATCTCTTAACAGTTAATTCAGGACAGCAGGAGAGAAACTAAAAATGTGAGTCTGTTGCTTCAGAATGGAAATGTTAGTATCTTTGGTTATCACTGAAACACTGTCTTCGAAATCATTGAAGAACCTGTCTGTACAGTGGCATCTGTCCCTTGTCTGTGTTGCCTTCTTAATGTTTCTTTTATCTGACTTTCCTAAGGTGGCATTAATTCTAGTTTTAACAGTGTTCTAACTAATAACGCTATGTTCTGTTTCCTTCAAAAATAGTCTTGAATTTAACATTTTGGTAGGTGACTAAGATTTCAGAGATGGATATTTTAATTCTGGGCATTTCCTATTCAAACCGTCTGTGGTCAGTCCAGTACTAATGGGCAATCCTCTAATGCTTTCTTAAGCTTCCATTCAGTTTGCACTTGTCACCTTCAATATGGAGCTTAATAGGTACTTCAACAGCTTAATTCAAAACAAAGAGGGGAAGTGTGAGCTGGAGACTGCAGAGTCAATTCTTGCTAACCTCTTAGGAGAAAATTAAATATCTATAAATTATTCTTATTTTTACTGTTTCTGCCATTTAGCTCTTTTCTTGACTTTTACTGTCCAGATTTAAGGTCACAAACCTTAAGGTCATAAAGCCTTAAAATGTCTTCTCTTCTCAGCGCACTGTCCTCAAATCTCAAGATTCCATCTAAATTGTTGCACAAGTTTTATTTTACTCACGGCATCACACTAAATGTGCTCTTCCTTTAAGATTTCATTTGATATGTCATTTGTACATAGTTCACGTAAGGACTGCTATAATACTCTTCTGTTAAACTTGTATAAACTATTTTTTATTTCTGTCTATAAATCTCAAATGACCTTTCATCTCCCATTTTACATGTAATATCCTAAAGAGCAGAAAACATCTCTTACATGTTGAATTATCTATTTTCCCCATTATCCTACACAGCCATTTTTTCTTTTAAAAGTCAAAATTCTAACAGATACCCTAGAAAAGAAGGTGCAGAGCAGTTGTGATTGATTAACGTTAGCACTAGATTTCTTTCCACAGGAGTATTCATATTGAGGGAACTTAGGTTGTGTTTGTGGCACAGTCCACATTTTAGGCAGCTGAAAGTGACATCAAACCTGAGAAAAGGGAGTATCGTCTTATTTCTTTTATTAAAGAGTTTGTATTTTTACGCCATGGTACTTTTTGTTGGCATGTAGGAATGTAAACCGACTTGAAAAGTACATAAACAAGTCTTAAGTTTGGAGATGTGACACAAGAACTTTTAGGCATATCAGAGATTACTTTGAAGAAATTAAATCAAATGGCAGTTATATTTTTCCTTGGCTTTGAGTAGTCCTATTTTTAAGGGCAATTTATACTTTTTCCCCAATCTAGTGTTTGAGTGGTAAGAGAAGAGGAAAAGTTTTGAAAAGCTGGTAAATGGTAATGAAGAAAAAAAGAAGTAAATAAGAACTAAATTGGCTGGAGGCCTTGCAAACAATTTACAATAGAACCTTTTATTTAGCTAGCCTAGATTTCTAATTATACATGCTACCCACTGTCTCTTTCTGACCCCATTATTTGTGTAAATAGACTAAACTCCAGATGAGTATAGGTTATGTGTTCTCCTTGAGTACTATCAAAGAAAATGAACTTTTGTATAATGTTAATGTCAGATGTGATACGGTTGGTATAGGTTTTGGTACTTTTTTTTTCAGGTTGCATCTGGAAGTGGTGGCGTAGGAGATGCCATTCAAGAACCAACAACAGGCAACTGGAGAGGAATGTTGAAAACTTCAAAAGCTGAAGAGTTACTAGCTGAAGAAAAATCAAAACCAATTCCAATTATGCCAGCCAGTCCACAAAAAGGCCACGCTGTGAATCTTCTGGATGTGGTAAGCCATGAGGGTGTGGTTCAGGACTAATTTAGTGGAAAAACACTTGCTAAAAGTTTCAAAAATGGATTTAACTTTTGAAATCCTAAATGTTGCCGTTTCAAAATGGCACAAAATTACTGTTTTCTCTCCCCCTAAACCCACATAGCCAGTTCCCGTTGCACGAAAACTATCTGCCCGTGAACAGCGAGATTGTGAAGTTATTGAACGACTCATCAAATCCTATTTTCTTATTGTCAGAAAGAATATTCAAGACAGGTTAGTAACACTTAATATAACTTACAGACTAAAAGTAATGCTGGAGGATTCCATGTTTTCTTTATTGAAGATAAATGTATTTATATTTTAGGTTAATTTTTAGTCTAAATCAAATGGATTATTCATTAGTCTTTGGATAATTATTGCAGCAAGACTCAGATATTCTTTAATAAGGAATGACTAGGACCTGATATATCAGCTAGAAAAAGCTTAAGAAACAAGATGTTTTTTCCTAAATTTTTACTAGTTTTTGCTAATTACAGTCCTGCCTTTCTAATTATTTGATTTGGTGCTGAAAAGTATCAAAATAAATGTCTTTTACTAGGAAATAAATTTCATTT
This sequence comes from Tolypeutes matacus, assembly GCA_026826555.1. Classification (NCBI taxonomy): domain Eukaryota; kingdom Metazoa; phylum Chordata; class Mammalia; order Cingulata; family Chlamyphoridae; genus Tolypeutes; species Tolypeutes matacus. The sequence continues at coordinate 1,335,699 of JAKSZT010054547.1, forward strand.
TTTCAATCCAGGAATTTTTCTTCCTTTGCTTACATTTGGTATATTTTTTCCATACACCCCCTATTAATAACACCATGTACTCGTATTGTACATTTGTTATAGTCCATGGGAGAACACTCTCATACTTGTTGTACTGTTAACCAGTCCATCATCTACCACGTGGTTCACTGTGTTATACGGTCCCGTGCCTTGTACAGTTCATCCAAAGTTCACACTCAGGGGCTCAATTTAGGATGATTTCTCATGAGTCAGTGCCTTATGTCTCTCATGTTATTCACACAGTAAGACAGGGAGAAGAGAAAATTAGTTTTGTGAAGTAATCTAATTCTATATCAATCTTCTGGTAATCTTTTAGCAAGTAAGAGAAATTTTAATTCCCAGAGGACTAAAGGCCAGATAGTCTAAGACTTCATGTTAAATTGATGATTTTGCCTATAGAATCATTTTAACTTATAGTTTGTGGTAGAAATAATTCTATTTTTTACACTGGCCTGAAAAATGTTTTCTTTTTTGTCTTCCTTACTGCCCTTATCCTTTTTTTTTTTTTTAAGATGGAATTTATATAGCCATAATATCTAAAATTCATCCTTTTAAAGTATGCTATTAGTAGTGTACAACTACCAGCCGGTGGTTCTAGAACTCTTTCTCCCTATTGATTTGTCTCTTCTGGATACTTCATATAAAGGGAATCATACAATATGTGGCCTTTTTTTGTCTGGCTTCTTTCACTCAGCATGTTTTCAAGACTCATTCATGTTATGGCATGTATCAGTACTCCATTCCTTTTTATGGCTGAATAGTATTCCATTGTATTGTGCCATTTTGTTTATCCGTTCACCGACTGATGGACGTTTGGGTTTTTTCCACTTTTTGGCCATTATGAATAGTGCTCTTTGCAGGATTTGATATAAAGGATAATGATAGATTAAAGAAAGAAAATTATGAAAAAGACTCAAGGAAAATGCTTAATTTTAAGAATTGGTAAATTATTAAGAATGGTGGCTTTTCTTAATGTTTGATTATAATTAAATGAAAATCTGAAGGGCATTTATGCCATAGGAAGGAAATGTCCAAAGTAGTACAATGTTCTTATTTATCTTTATTATTTTATGAGGTCAGAATTTAAGCCCAAATTTTTAAGAGTAGAAATGTTTGCCAAAACTTTGGGGTTTTTTGCTTTGCAGTGTGCCAAAGGCGGTAATGCATTTTTTGGTTAATCATGTGAAAGACACTCTTCAGAGTGAGTTGGTAGGACAACTGTATAAATCATCCCTACTGGACGATCTTCTCACTGAATCTGAGGACATGGCACAGCGCAGGAAAGAAGCAGCCGATATGCTAAAGGTATTGTCAGTTTTTGTGAATTTTTGCACTTAGGTTGCAGATAGAAATATATCTACATAAATAAATATTGTTTAAAATACATTCAAATCTTTGCATGTTTATGGTCTTTATATTATAGCTAACTTTTCTGTTGTTGGTGGTACTTGATTAGATTCAAATTCCAAAGATTAGTTTATATAAACTTAACACATACAATCTCAGAGAGATTACCCCATATAACTCAGATTCTTTGCTATCATAACTTAATAAGCCTTTCTAATTTTATCTCCTTTAATGCAGGCATTACAAGGAGCCAGTCAAATTATTGCTGAAATCCGAGAGACTCATCTTTGGTAAAGAGAACTATATGATATGAGAGACTTTGTTGACTTGCAACTTGCTAGTCACTACCTACTTAAGTAGAATTTTATTTATGAACTCTTGTGTATTGCAATGGTATGAATCTGCTCATGTAAAGACTGGCTATAAACTGAAAAGTATATTCTGATTGCAGAACAATTCACACATTTATCCAAATAATAAATGGCTGTTTCTAAAGTTTTCCAGTAGATGTCAAATACACCAAGTCGCCTAGTCACTTGAACATGAAAAGGCCTGTTAGTGTTCTAGTCGTGCAAGCAGCTGCCCGTGGGTTCAGTGACCTGTGTAATCTTTGCTAGTAGTGTGAAAGCCCCTGCCATAGTCCTTCAAGAAGAAACCGCAAGTCAGCATTTCATACGACTATAATGCATGCACTGTATAAACTCATCTGGCTTTGAAAGACAGTCACTGTATTTACAGGGGTTTTTTTGAGCTTCTCTGCCACCTTGGGTGTGTTAGTAGGAAAGCGGATGTGGAGGGTCTGTAACATTGACAACGATGGGTGTACAAACTTGTAACGACATTGCCCTTGCACTTCTGGTTCTTCACTGCCTCGTTCTGATTCTTACTTAAACCTGGAAGCATGAATTACAATTTCCTGCATTAAAAACAACCATCTAGACTTGATTATCTAGTAAGACTTGATTCACTTTTAATTTAAAGAGGTTCCTATGAAGACCTAAATTCCCTCTGGTTTGCAAATCTGTAGTAGAATATCTCTAAAACAGGGACTCACGCCATGCTCCCAAGATGCACTTTGAGGTGTGACTTAAAGCCAAACACCATCCTGATCACACTGCTCTCTAAGGGTGGCAATAGCTGCTCTTACTTCACACCACAAAATGCATTAGAATGGAGGTTTGTAAATGCTGGTGGAGGTTTGCAATTTAAACAAAAATAGACACATACAAACTCTAAAGATTTAACTACCGAATTACATTCAGGGGGTGGGGGTGGAGATTTAGAATATATAAAATTCCTCAGGTGATTCTTGCAGTCAACTACATTATAGATTTTAAGATATTGGTAAAAAGCCTTAAAACATCTAGGTCTCTTGAACAGATAACACCTTAATACATTAAATATTCCAGATATTTCTTTTCAGGTTATGACATGGACTTATGAAGGACTACTGGTAGGTAAAATATGAATATGTTAAGTTTATGGTACCCATTTATTACGAAACAGCACTGATCTTAAACATATTAAAAACAAAAAACAAAAAAAACTGAATTGGTCTGATATAATGGTGTACTACTTTGAATATGTTAGCATCTTGACAGAGAATACGTGCTACCAGAGTATTTGTTACAATACTTAAAAATTACTCTGATATCATTAAACATCAGTTTTGAAATTATAACCATAACTTATTTCAGACAGTTGATCAAATGACTACCATTCTGGAATGCCATAGCCTTTTGGATTTGTAAGGGAAAAAACATCTTATAATGCACCTTTCTCCATCATATCAAATCCAACTTACAAAATGTTAGCTTTTTAAAGCCATGCTAGGGAATGCACTTGCTAGTACTACACACCTTGTACAAAGAAAAACAGAAGCAAGAAACTTACGGAAAAAGAGAGAACCTTCCTTTGTTGACCCTTAAGATGAGTGAAGTTCTGAACACAGGAGATGTTCTCTGACACTTATGAATACTTGTATGTTGTTGCTATGTAAATAAAATTCCTGGTATGAAATGACATTGAAGTTTGTCAATAAATGAATACTTCCTAAATTGGTTCTAAATTTATTCCCAGAGACAGGTTTAGGTGAACTATAGTTTTTTAGTCCCACAATCTACTTTGGTATAGCTTATACTACACCCAAAATTTTTTAACTTTTTTCCTGTTAAGTTCTCATAACTCAATAGGTATTTTGCATGAGGACACAGTGACTTGCTCCAAGTAATCTAGGTAATAAGTGGCTAGAATTTCAACACTAAAGCTATGCTTTGCTGCCTGCAAGGTTTTCTAGAAGAAATCTGACGTGAACCATTTTTATGTGTATGATCACTTGCTCCTCGGGGAAAGAAGATACTGCAGATGTGGAACCAGTTCTGGATAATTAACTTGCCTAATGTTTGTAGAGCTGAACTCAGACTTAATGCCAAATCCTTTAAGTCTGATTTGAAAATTCCCTTACCTGTATATCTTTTGATATTCTCATGATAGGTATTTGGTTTAACATTTGCCTCTATTTTATGGCTTTGGTCACTTTACGCTTCAGTTTATCTCAAGCTGCCATCCGCTTGGGACAGAAGTATCCAGATTTTTAAAACACTGTCTCCTTAGTAATGTATCGACAAAACAGCACATATTATACAGAAATTCAGGCAAGAGATGGAAAACTGAATTAGAAACATTCTGAAAAAGTCAAGTACTGATTTTTGTTTTTTCCTTTGAAAAGAAAATATTTCTACTGTAATTTCTAATACCAACTATGGTTTCATCAAACTTTTTTCCTTTTAAAGCAGAACTATATTTCTTCCTAAACATCAGCAGTCAATGGAAATTTACAGGTTCCCAGTACTAGATTTCCCATTTTTAATGTGGACACTAGAGGTAGGTACCACTGGCTCATGTCTGATATGAACATGTCCACAATGCTTTACACCAGCTGCTCGCTGCTCCTCCTCCTCCTCATTTCAAAACAGAAAATAAGGTCAGATAAGAAAGACAGCACTGAGTTCTTTCATGAAGCATAATAATTAATTTTAAGATTAACCCTGGAAATGCTAGTTTCTATTCAATCCTAAATGTTTGTGGATCAGGAAATAAAATATTCCTTCGTTATATAACCACTTTATTTATTAACCCCTATAAAAATAATGAAATTACTCACTCTGTGAGGCCTAGAGCATACTCCATTCTGTTTTACTATTTGCAGTAGTGAAGGTCTAAGTTCTGGAGCCAGCCTTTTATGTCTTGAGAATGAATGATGGATAAAATGCGGTTGAACAACCAGTGGGATTTTTCATCACAGCTGAAGCCATTTTATAATGTAGAAATTCCTTTTTCCTATTTTAAGTAATGAAAGTCCATTCTTGAGAATATGGTGTCCAACAACTAAAACGCTCTCAGGATTTGTTACTTGTCTGTGATTTATGCTGACTCCACCTTCTGTTATCATCCGATACCTAAAAATAGAAATATTTAGTAACTAGATAAACCTATCCCAAGAATACAGATATGTTATTTCACTTAAATTTCAGAGGTTCTTAAGTAGAAACCATTTAGCACTGGTTGTTACCTTCATGTTTGTGTACTAGATTCTTTTTCCCTTTATACTGTTCTTCCAAGAAGCAGGCATACTAGTTAAGTTTCTGTGGTTAGTGGAGAAAAATAACTGGGATCTCACAGCTCTTGCTATAATTATTCAGTTGATAGTGGTATAAAAAGGAAGTGAATAGGAATAATGGAGGATCACTTTTTGGAGTTCTCTACCCTTAAAAAATAGGGGAAAAAAGGGGGGGAGGAAGGCAAAAATCATAGAAAAGACACAAAAATGAAAGGAATAAAATGCTTCTTTTACTCAGCCACCCACAAAAGTTATACACACAACTATAGTGTTATATACAATAGTCTTTATGAAACAAACATGAATTAGGATAGCCTTGCAGATTATATCCTGAAACTATACAAATAAATTTTGTTAAAATAAAAGCAAATTTTTCTTAAAAAATGAAGGTGGTCGATTTCAAAAATGGAAAATCAGTAGCTGCTCGATTTAGGTACAGATTACTAACAAAATAGGTTTTACTGAAGTTATTTACATTATCATCCAATTTAGTCAATATTTACAGAGCTTTTGCTAGCTCTTATATTTATCTCTTATATACATAGTATACCGTAAACTAATGGAAAAATCCAGACAAATGAACAGTCACAACACTGGTAAGTGAAGTGATACAAAGAGCAAGGAGGACAATGGCTGGTGTCAGAAAGTTTCCTCAAAGTGACACCTAAATTGACTGGGAGAGCAAGCAGCAGTTACCTTCACAAACAGGACAAGGAAAGAGGTAAGATTTGGGAAGAGCTGGAGCGTGGAAGGCCTTGAAGTCTTTATGAATAAAGACAAATCCTGGTTTTATCTGAGTATATCACCAAATGAAATGAAGAAATAACTACTCAAGGTTTTATAAAACTACATAAGAACAGATTTATTTTTAGGAAGTATTATTTTAGGCAGTTTGCTACAGTTTCAGCTCAACTTCTACTTTGTTTAATGCGCAAAGTAATCCTATTTAGTGTATACAATTTAAATCTAAAAAAATGCCAGTAGTACTTAGAACAGGGGCTCAATCAAATATGCAATCATCTTAAATAGCAGTAAAACTTCCAGACTAAGCCAACAATCCAGGGAAGTTCAGAAGAAAATGAAAGACTCACTGTAGAGGAGGTAAATGACACTACACTCAAATTCAGTGCATATTAAATAAAGCAACATTACAGAATCGGTAAGGTGGAGTAACAGGTGACGCAAAGGGATGACCTATAAATACAGATCACTCTAGAGATCTTTAGGATAGAGGCAAATAATCCAAAACAGTGGAAAGAAAACAGCCACTGTAAGGCAGCAAATGTAAAGACTGTGGGCTGAGAACTTCTCGACTTAGGCTCACAGTGGAGAGGAGGCACCCAGGTCTTCTGGCTAACTACTGCTCTTCCCTTCCACAGCACACTGTTCCCTTGCAAATGGAAAAGCACCAAGTATATGGCAAGGTACTTTTTGTGGAACACCTTATTTCTTAATAATACTACATAACTGAGTAGCTCTCAAGGGAAATATGTAGTTTATAATGGTCTTATGAGGGTAGGATCATATGCTTATTTTATTTCATTTTCACAAGTTCAACTAGTACTTTACATAGTGTGAGTGGGCCTCCCCACCGTCTCACCAAGGGGAGAGGCTGTGTCATCGGCTCTTGAAGGCCTCTGGTCCTACCGGCTTCTCAAACCGTGCCCACTGCCAAGTGATCCGGCAGTTACTGGACTCAGCAGGGGAAGGGCTTATAGAAAACAAAGCATTTACGGCATTTTCAACAATAACTACTCTTGGTTTTCACATTATTCTCTGACTAAGATGTCATTAAAGCATCACCGGGAAACACCTTCTCTGAAAACATGTGATGTAACATTTAATGTCAAATGAACTGAATCTGAAAGTTACAATAATCTTACCCTCGTGGACCATCGGGAATGGCATTTGCTTTGCGGCATATATCCAGGACTCTTGTTCCAGGGTCAAGAACTAATTCAGAAAAGGATGCTTCTTTAAACAACTCTCTTAACTCTTGATCAGACATGACCTCCAGTGCCCCTATGCTACTGTGATAAAGGGCTTGTGTACACCTGTAAAGACATTGAGAGAAAAATCCTGTGAGTGCTTATTAAAATACATGCTATCGTGCCCACTATGTTCCAGACTGGAGGGTTTTGAAACAGCTACATCTATCTTTTATAATTTATAAACTTCAAGACAACATTTCTTTTCAATACAAAGGAACTATTCCAAGTACTTAAAACACCAACAATCCTTGTCAGTGCTTAAATGTCAAGATAACTCAAAAACTGTGTGGATCCAAAATTTCTCAAGTCTAGCAACTAAATAAACTATCAGGTGTTAATTATTCTAAGAGGTCACCTTTTAGCAGATTCCAGCCCTTCTCGCCCATGAACCAGCTTTGTCACTTCTGTGGCGAGTCGTTTCTGAGGAAGCCGCTTTTCTGGCTCTTTCATGTGCTGCTGCATTATGTGGTCAATCTCTGGAAGGGGCAGAAAAGTGAAGAGTTTCAGGTACCTGGGGGACAAAAAATGAAGTATTTTTATATCATACACCTATTTTTTATCTCCAGCTCCCTTACACTTTAAAGAACATGCTGCTTATTTTTTAAAATCTTATTCTTAAATATGAAATAGAACAAACATGCAGATGTACAGACAATAAGAGACACCATGCATACACAACCATGTTTCCTTTTTTAAAGAAATAAAACTGTGGCTATATGCATAGGAGGCCGCCCCACAGTCCCCTTCTCACCCTAAGACATAACCACAAGCATAAATTTGGGTGCATCCTTCCCAAGCATGTTTTTACACTTTTTTTTATGTGTATGTACCCATCAGCAAAGAGTACTGTGTTATTTAAAAACTTACATAAATAATACCATTCCATATGTATCTTCTTTTTATATATTCTTAGGTGATATATCACACAGAAAAGTGCATAAATCACAAACATGTAGCTTAATAAATTATAAGGCAACATTTATGTAACCATCACCTCAATAAGAAATACAACAACCCAAGGAAGCCTTCACTACAGAAAAGGAACTTTAAAGTCATTTATGGAAGACGAGAGACAAAGGGAAAACAAGCATAGTGAGTTTAAGATGAAAGGAGTGAAAAAACTGGGAGACTATGCAAGCAATAAAGTCCTAAACCCTGGCTAGATGTAGATCAAAAGTGGCTCTTGGTTTTCTGCTTTTTGTAACGTCTTTATTCTTTAGAATACACTTAAAATTACAATGTTGCCTGGTGTTTTATAGTAAATACATTAATTAGAAAAGCACTATATGAAAGGTACTGTGATAATTGAGTTCATGTGTCAACTTGACCAGGTTGCGGTGTCCAGCTGTCTGGTCAAGCAAGGCCTGGCCTGAGTATCATTGTGAGGATATTTTGTGGATTTAAATCATCGGTAAGTTGACTGCATTTATGGCCGATGTCACCTACAACCAACTGAGCAGACAGCCTTCAGCAATGAGAAGTCTCAGGCTTAAAAGGAGAACTGATGATTTCAGCGGTGAAAAGGAAGAATTTCCATATCTACTTCAGCCAGCCAGTTTCTCCTGGAGAATTCAGTGAAAACCTTCATCTGAGTCCCCAGCTTGTGACCTGCCCTATGGAATTTGAACTTAACAATCCCCAGTTCCGTGAGCCATTTCCTATAATAAATCTCATAAAATTTACATACATACATATCTCCTGTTGGTTCTGTGTCTCTGGAGAACCCTGACTAACACAGGTCCACAGAATCAAAGCTAAAATTATATCCTAAGGTCATTTTTCTCAACCCACTATTAAGGACTTACCTTTCTACAGAATCATCTTGCTGCCTGACAAAGAACTGATACAGTTCAAATGGAGATGTCTTATCCCTGTTTAGCCAAACAGCATTGCCAGCGGACTTTCCCAGCTTTGCTCCCGTTGTACTTGTAATTAGAGGGACAGTGATTCCAAAAACATCTTCTCCAGTCATCCTATACATAAGAAGAGCTTTTTCATTATGTGCTTCTCACAACTACTGGTAAATTCCTCTATTCACTGTTCATGTTTCAGTCTGGTATCTTTTTGAAAAATTCACTTTCTTTTGTTGCAGCTGTGTTTGTTTTCTCATTAATTTATATTCTTCCAAGCATTTAAGGCAATAGAATTAATGAGAAAATAACCTTTTTAGAAAAGGAAGTTTTATGTTTCTGGAGGCCTAGTCACCTTGAGGTCTACACAAAAGAAGTTCCCCAAATCAGAAAACTTACCTGACTTTCTAAATCTGGACTATTTGCCCCTCTTACGTGTTGTCACACCACTCTCTACTCAACCCTATTCTAGCATTTGTCATCTGACCTGCATCTGCAGTGGCTCTGGGCAAGCCAAAGGGATGTGCCACAGAATTAGGGACTAGAGACTTAGAAAGGTTGGTGGGACGAGGAGAGAAAAGCAGGCAAAGGGGGGAGATGTTCTAAAGGGATTAATGCTATTACAAACAGTTGTTTATGTTGTACCATATGGTCTAGCCCTCAAGAAAAATGACATTAAAATCTACATTGCTGCAGCATAAGAAAATCAATCAATGCAATTCACTATATTAATAGAATGAAAAAAAAAAAACCATATGATCAGGAAGCGGATGTGGCTCAGTCAATGGGACTCCCGTTTACCATATGGGATTTAGCCCCGGGGTTCGGTTCCCGGGGCCTCCTGGTGAAGGCGAGCCAGCCCGCGCAGCGCGGTGAGCTGATGCAGCAGGACGACCCAACAAAGGGAGACAAGCAGACACAGAAAAACGCACGGCAAATGGATGCAGCGAGCACAAGCAGCAAGGGGGGATAAATAAGTGGATGGATAGAATCTTAAAAATAAATAACTAAATAAAAATTAAAAAAAAACAACCATATGATCATCCCAATTCATGCAGAAAAGGCATTTGACAAAATCCAATACCTTTTCATAATGAGAACACTCAGAAAATGAGGAATAGGAGACTTTCTCAACATGATAAAGGGCATAAATGAAGAACTCACATTGAGTTTTGTGTACTCAATGGTGAAAGATGAAAACTTTCCTCATAAGGTCAAGAATAAGACAAGGAAGCCCCCATTCACCACTACTATTCAACATTATACTGAAAGTCCTTGCCAGAGCAATTAAGCAAGAAAAAGAAATAAAAGGCATCCACTGGAAAGGAAGAAGTAAAATTATCTAAATTTGCAAGTGACATGGTCCTTTATGTAGGAAACCTCAAAGAAGCCACAAGAAAACTAGTAGAGCTAATAAACATTCAGGGGAGTTGCAGGTGATAAGATTAACACACAAAAATTAGCTGTGTTTCTACAAACCAACAATGAACAATTTGAAATGGAAATTAAAAAAAAAAAAATTCCACTTACAATAGCATCTAAAAGAATAAAATATCTAGGAGTAAATTATCCAAAGAGGTGAAGGACTTGAACATTGAAAACTACAAAACACTGCTGAAAGAAATTAAAGAAGACCTAAATATAAGACATCCCATGTTCATAGATAGAAAGATTTAATATTGTTAATAAGTCAATAGTATCTACAGTGATTTACAGATCCAACGCAATTCCTATCAAAATTCCAGCAGCCTTTTTTGCAGAAATGGAAAAGGTGATCCTCAAATTCATATGGAATCCCAAGAGGCCCCCAAATAGTCAAATCAATCTTTAAAAAGAACAGAGTTGGAGTCTCACACTTCCCAAATTAAAAACTTACTACAGGAAGCAGATGTGGCTCAAGGAGTTGGGCGCCCACCTACCACATGGAAGGTCCTAGGTTTAGTTCTCAGTGCCTCTGAAAGAAGACAAGCAAGACAGCAAGCTGATGCAACAGGCCGGCATGACGAGCTGACGCAATGATGATGCAGCGAGATGATGCACCGAAGAGACAACACAGCAAGGAAACACAATGAGAGACACAAGCAGGGAGCGTAGGCAGCTAAAGTGATTGGATGCCTCCCTCCCACAAGGGAGATCCCAGGTTTGGCTCCCAGTGCCTCCTAAACAGAAGATGAACAGAGAGCAGACAGCGAGCACAAACAACGGGGGGGGGGGGGGGGGGGCCCCGCGGGAATAAAAAAAACTTACTACAAACCACAGTAATTAAAACAGTGTAGGAAGCAGATGTGGCTAAAGCAGTTGAGTGCCTGCTTTCCACACGGGTTTGGTCCCCCGTACTTCTTAAAAACAAGCAAAACAAAAGAAAAAAACCAACTCAGGGTAGCTGATGTGGCTCAGTGGTTGAGCACTGGCTCCCCACATACGAGTTCCTGGGCTCAATCCCCAGCCCTGGTACTTCAAAACACACACACACACACACACACACATAGTGCTGGCATAAAGACAGACATATAGACAATGGAATAAAAGTTAGCATTCAGAAATAAGCCCACATAGCTATGGTTAACTGATTTCCAACAAGGGTGCCAAGTACACTAACTGGGAAAAGAATGGTTTCTTCAACTAATAAGTCCTGGGAAAACTGGATGTCCATATGCAAAAGAATGAGGCTGGATCTCTAGCCCACATCAAATACAAACATTAACTCAAAATCCATCAAGGACCTAAACATAAGAGCTAAACCATAAAATTAAAGAAGAAACATAGGGGAAAACATACAAGAAACAGAAGAAAACATAGGGGAAAAACCTACATGACCTTGGATTTGGCAATGATTTCTTAGATATGCTACCAAAAGCAAGCAACAAAAGAAAAAATAGTTAAAATGGACTTCCTCAAAATTTAAAACTTTTGTACATCAGAGGACATTATCAAGAAATTGAAAATACAGCCTACAGAATATGAGAAAACAGTTGCAAATCATATATCTGATAAGGGTTTAACATCCAGAAGACATAAAGATCACTAACAACTCAACAACAAAAAGACCAAAGACAAACAACCCAATTTAAAAATGTGCAAAGGACCTGAAATGACATTTCTCCAAAAAAGACACACAAATATATCTTCACATGAATTTTCATATTAAGAACGTGTAAGGATGTTCAACATCCCTAGTCATCTTGGAGTGCAAATCAAAACCACAATGAGATAACCACGTCAAAACTACCAGGATGGCTATTTTTAAAATGGAATATGTGTTGATAAGGATGTAGAGAAATTGGAGGCTTGGAACATTGTTGGTGGGAATGTAAAATGGTGCAGTTGCTGTGGAAATAGTTCGGCGGTTCCTCAAAAAGTTGAACATATGAACCATATGACCAGGCAATCCCATTTGAAGTTATATACCCAAGGAATTGAAAAGCAGGGACTCCACTGATATTTTTACATCAGTGATCATAGTGGCATTATTCGCAATAGTCAAAAGGCGGAACCAACCCGTGTGTCTATTAACAGAAGAATGGACAAACAAAAGATGGTTTATGCATACAATGGAATATTAATCGGCTGTGAAAGGAAAGACAAGCTTGATACAAGCTACAACATGGATAAACCTTGAAAACATGATCATGTTGAGTGAAGTAAGTCAGACATGAAAAGACAAATATGGAATGATTTCATGTATATGAAATCTAACTAGAAATATGTAAATTTACAGAGACAGAAAGCAGATTACAGGTTACCATGGGCAAGAGGAGGCTGGGAGGTATTGAAAGTTATTGCTTCATGGGTACCAAGCTTCTGTTTAGGGTGACGAAAAAGTTTTGGTCATCCGCAGTGGTGGTGGTAGCACGACATTGTGAATGAACACCACTGACCTGCACACCGAAAAGTGGTTAAAATTGTTAACTTTTAGTTGTATCTATGTTACCAAATAATTTTTTTAAATGTAGATTAAGAAACAAACAAAGAACTGCATTTCTTGCCATATATTTGGAGTTGGAAGAAAAAAGTTTTTTTGAGATGCCAACCAAGGATTAACACTAGATTCATGGAAGGGGTAAAGCCAAAGCAGAGGCTATTCAAGTTGGGCCAGTTCAGTTTAAGTCTAAACAAACAAAAGCAGATCCCTCAATCAGAAGCACAGAGAAAACTACTTAAGGGAAACAAAAGACATACCATCCACAACTCTCCTAACATCCGAATCTTGACTAATGGATTATCTCCCAAAGAGCACTAGAATACATCCCTAAAAATTAATACCTTTAATTCAGCCCTTAGCTCTCTCTAGCTAGTGATATTAAAGCCATTACAGCCAGTGCAGATAAAGCCAAAAAGAGGGGCGCGGGACAGCCATCACTCCACAGTCCTAATATTGCATCCCAGGCTGTCCATGAGTAAATTATCTGACCTCAGAATTTCCCCAGAGTTTAAAAGGCGCTTACTTGTGCACGAATTCATATCCGGACATGATGTTGCCCAGCTGATCCGATCCACCCAGCTGGACCCGGCACCCGTAACGCTGGAATAGGTGGTAGAAGTCATAGGCCTGGAGCACCTGGTACAAGAACTCCGCCAAGCTCATGCCCTCGGGGCTCTTGAGCCGGGTCGCCACGCTCAGCCGGCTCAGCAGCGTGCCCATGCGGAAGTGGCCGCCCACTGCCGCCAGGAAGCCCACCAGCTGCTGGCTCTGGTACCAGGCCGAGTTGTCCAGGACCGTGAAGCTGCCCCAGGCCCGCCCGTCGGCGAAGAGCTGCTGGTGATTAGCGGCCAGGTGCTCCAGGCCCCCGCGCAGGGCGCGCGCGTTGGTCCGCACGCGCTCCGCGTCCAGCGCTTCGCGCTCCTTGGTGCGGCCGCTTGGGTCTCCCAGGCGAGCGGTGGCGCCCCCAACCAGCGCGATCACGTTGTGGCCAGCTCGCTGGAAATGAAACAGACCCAGCAGCGCCAGCAGATGCCCCACGTGGAGCGAGTCGGCCGTGGGGTCGAAGCCGCAGTAGACGGTCTGGGCGGAACTGCCTGCCCGGCCTGGGTCGAAGAGCTCTGGAAGCTCCGTGTCCCTCCCCCTCTCTGGGAAGAACTCCTTGAACAGGCCCCGCTGGTTCTGCGCCCACAGCACCCCCCGAGTGCCCGAGTGGGCCCCGCGCAGCAGGCCCGCGCGCACCGCCGAGGGCCAGCCGGCGGCACCGAACCAGGGGCCACAGCACAGGCGTCGCAGCATGGGCGCCGCCATCTTGGCGCCGCACGGAGAGCACGCCGGGACCCGCCCCCTCCGGGGCCGCGCGCGTCTTTCTGCGCATGCCCGGAGGATGACCTCGGCGCTGCGCGGACCTCGGGTGGGGGCTGGGAAGAGGCGGGGCGCGCTAGCGGGGCGAGGTGGGCGCGGGGCGCGAGCCCGAGTGGGGGGCGCCCCGGGCTGCGGGGTAACGCGAGCGTCCCCGGAGGTGGCGTGTGCTGGGAGAAGTACAGACGCACTGTGAACGTGGAGGAATGGGAGCTCCGTAAACGTTCATTCTCTCCTGCCTCCCCATTCTGCATAACCTGGAAATAACGTGGAGCGCACAGAGCAGTCCTGGGGGGCGTGCAGTCAGTCCACTGGGGTGTAGAAAGAAAATATTAAAACTAATACCGATATATCAAAAGAAGTAAAAATAATTTCACACAAATAATATAAGGGTTGATACTGGCTTCCCACCTGGTCCATCTGTTGGACAGTCGTGTGTCACACTTGGTGCATCGTGTAACCTGAGGGAGCAGCTTGTATCTGCAGTGGGTCTCGTGCTCACCTTCAGTTTGTTGAACAGGTTGTGGATGCCCACTTAAGTGGATTGCATCCTATTTAGATTCATCTAAGTTACCCTTCACAAAAAGGAAAAGTGGTTTAAAAAGACTGCTGCAAGAAACCGTAGGTATCAAATACCCAATAATGAAAGCATAAATGAAAAGGCAACAGCAGAGCTGACATATCTAGTATATATTACGAAATAAAAACAATGACAGTATACTCGGATCAGTCAAAAAGGAAGCCCAAAATTGAAATTACCTAGAAAATATAAAATACAGATTTACAATTACAATGATTAAAAATGAACCTCTTCCTGAGTGTCCATCTTTGGCTTGAGAAATTGTCTATTAATAGTATAATGCTACCATGATTAACAAGTTATTATAATATTGTTTAATGTTTATTTCATCATTTTAAAACTTCTTTTTACATTGCATAAATGCATTACATATTGTTATACAGATAGATGTGTGCAACTGATAAATATGGATGGAGGCATGCTCAAAAGTTTTCTGCTAACAGGAATGTGAGATTAAAACAAAGCTGAATACTATAGCAGACTGACTCTCTCAAGACTAGAAATGGATTTTATCTTCTCTGACATGTAGAGGATTCTTAATAACTGTGAAGAATGAATGAATGCCTACATGATTCATGAATGAAGTATGTCTTAACTCTGCCTAAACATTCAAAGCTTACAAGAATTTGAAAGGGGGGAACGGAAGTAGCTCCATGCCCCTCCTTGAGCACTTACTTCCCATGTTTGAGGCCCGCGGTTTGATCCCCTGTACTTCCTAAGAAAAGATAACTTGAAAGGGAGAGCCCACACATGTCATAGAACCCCTTTCACTAAGGCATGAATATAACAGAGTTAAAACCATTCAGATTCTAATCTCAAGGATACTAACTACACGTGCTTGAAAAATGCTCTGAGCCTGTTTCCTTATTGATATAATAGGACTAATTATACCAATAGGTATAAGAGCTTTTTTTTTTTTTTCAATTTAAAATTTGTTATCAGGATTAAATATGAAATGCATGTGATGTACTTAATCTGACCCATAGTAGGTGCTCAACAAATGTTATCTGTGATGATGGTGATAATGTTATGTGACTAACAAATAGGACACTCTCCTCACTCATAATGTCTGAAGGTGATATTCCAAGTATTGTGGTCTTTTAGTCTTTCCAAGTGTTTATGGGTTTGTTTTCAGGGCAGAGAGCTTCCCCAGGTTTGCCTCTTTAAAATTATGCTCCTATTCAGCCTCTTAAGGAGGGGATGGTGTTTACATTTCTAATTTGTAGTTTAGAAAATAACTTTCAAGTTCACTTTAAAGAAATTTCAAAGTAGTCTTGGTAGAACAAGTGTTAATGGGGAAAACAAAGATATAATTAAGTACCTTCCTTCAGCAAATGCTGATTGGGTTCTTGTGAGGATATAGCCTGTTCCTTGGCCTTGAAGCTTCTCAGC
Organism: Tolypeutes matacus; assembly: GCA_026826555.1. Classification (NCBI taxonomy): domain Eukaryota; kingdom Metazoa; phylum Chordata; class Mammalia; order Cingulata; family Chlamyphoridae; genus Tolypeutes; species Tolypeutes matacus. The sequence continues at coordinate 1,351,798 of JAKSZT010054547.1, forward strand.
CTTAGCTCTTGGTGTCTTCGTTTCCTGGCTGCTTAATCAAATACCATGCGCTGGGTTGGCTTAAACAACAGGAATTTATTGGTTCACAGTTTTGAGGCTAGGAGAAGTCCAAGATCAAGGCATCGTCAAGGTAATGCTTTCTTCTTGAAGACTGTGGCGTTCTGGGCTGGCTGCTGTCGATGCTTGGTTCTTGGCTTTTCTGTCATGTGGCGATGCACGTAGCAGGTTCTCCTGGCTTCTCTGTTCTGTGGTGTTCAGCTTCTGGCTTTCTCTCTTTCTGTGGCCTGCCCTATAAGGCCTTCAGTAATAGGATTAAGACCCATCCTAGGCCACATGTTATCTGAAGTCACCTCATCAAAAGGTCCTGTTTACAAGGGGCTCACACCCACACGAATGGATTGTGTTTAAGCACATGTTATTCACTTAGCCTTGTAGGGTGCCTAAGAGTTACCTCCTGAGACCCTCCTTGTTGCTCAAATGTGGACTTTCTCTAAGCCAAACTCAGTATATAAATGCATTATCTTCCCCCCAATGAGGGACATGACTCCCGGGGCTGAGCCTCCCTGGCACCAAGGGATTACTACCAAGCACCAGCTGGTGATACAATTGGAAAAAGACCTTGAATAAAAGGGAGAAAAGGTAAAGACAAATGAGTGTATTATGGCTAAGAGAGTTCAAAGTGAGTTGGGAGGTCATCAGAGAGGTAACGCTTATGCATATCTCAGCAGGATCTCATAGACAGCCAAGGTAGATACCACCCCAAATAGTGGGGCTCCTGAGGGCTACAGAGACACCCAGGTCCTACGGTCATGGCAGATAGCTCCGGAGTTTGGTGCCTTGCCAGTGGGCCCTACTTTGGAGTTTGTGCTCCTGAGTGTGACAGAGTTGGACTCAGATGTGACTTCTCTACACATTCCTCTTCTGTCCCTTTTATTTGAACCTATGGTTGATGCTGGAGTTGGTAGGTGTATGTCCAAAGACTTTAATCTCTGGGCTGTCCATGTACCAGCTGTGCCCTGAGCCTCAGCAGAGTTGCTACACCTACTCTTCAGTTCATTGGACTCACCCAGGACAACTAACAAGGAGGTGAAGATGGACAACCACCACACCAAGGAATTGAGAGAGTCTACAACTACAAGCAAGAGAGTCCCATCCATTAGCCATATGGGATCAAAGCCCCCTCTCAATTAGAGGTGGAGTGGGCATCACCATCCCAGAATCCTCAGGAATGGGGAATGAACTATGAACTAGAGTAGCCTTACTGGTATTCTATTATACACTTATTGGGATTATAGCAATGGAAGAAATTATATCATTGATGTGGAGGCAGTGGCCACTGGGTGCTGTAGTCAGGGGGGGGGGAAAGGTGCAATATGGGGACATTTTCAGGACTTGGGATTGACCTGAGTGACATTGCAATGAAAGATACAGGCCATTACATATCCTGCCATAACCTACAGAATTGAGTGGGAGAGAGTGTAAACTACAATGTAAACTATAATCCATGCTTGGTGGCAATGCTCCAAAATGTGTTCATCAATTGCAATGAATGTACCACACTAATGAAAAAAGTTGTTAATGTGGGGAGAAGTGGGAGGTGTGGGGAGTGGGGCATATGGGAATCCCTTATATTTTTTTTATGTAACATTTTATGTAATATAAGTATCTTTTAAAAATAAATAAAAAATATATTAAAAAAAAAAAAAAAAAGAACATGTTATTCTGGGGTAAATAATTGGCCCAAGCCACCACACCTCAGGTGTGATAGTGATTTTTTACTATCTTGGTGGAGCAAGGTAAGAGGGCAGTTTCATAGGCTTCCCCTTGACTTTCCCTGCTGTGATAGTTCTTTCCCTCAGACCAAGGAATCAATATGAGTTTTGTCAACTACCAAATATGGCCATTCAGAACCAGATGAAGAATAACTCACCACTGGATAGGTCTGTGGACCTAAGGAACACACTTTGTGCTGGACCTGGGCCAGGACTTCATTGATTACCTGGTCCCATATATACCCTCTCTCCCAGGGGCCATGGTAATGCTTTGTATCCTGGGTACCACTGGGCCCTCTTTCCAACAGTCCAAGAAATGTCCGGGTTTTCCCTTTCCCCCAGCACATATTGCCTGAGTAAATAGCCACAGTCCTCTGGGGAAGGACTGGGAGTCAAAACTGCACATCCTTGCTGTGTTTTACCATGGTCCTTCCTCGTGGGACCTGAGCACGCCTTAAGGCAGTGGGTTCCCAGGTCCAAAGTTGGGCAATTTTGTTGGAGTGGTTGCCTTCAAATTCCTGAGCATCCATCCTTGATTTTTAAAAAAATTTAGCTCCCATCTCTCTTTTTTCCAAGAACGCCAAGTTCTAGTAACCATTTCCATAGTATTCTAAGGGTCAGACCCCTTGTTGGGCACTCTGCCCTCGTTATTCATTGCGATAATTGTGTTCACCTTGCTTCGGACGGTAGGCTGCCATCTGCCTCTATTTCAGGACCTCGTCCTCACTGCTCTTGGGAGCCTTCTGTAACAGTATCTCCTAACGTCGGCCCTGGCTTACACAGGACAGCCACCAGCGAACCCTCAGCGATGCCAGTACCCCTCTCACTAGCACATTCCTGTGGTTTATTAACCTGCTCGTCAGTGCTCCAGGCCCATGGTCAGATGGCGGCGTGGGTTCTCTTATGTAGCATATTCGTAGCATGCCCACTTCTCTGCATTTCTATGTTGCCTTTTTTAAATGTCCAAGAGTCACCCTAGCAGCATGCTTGCGCCGTTTCCTGAGGTTCTTGCCGGGGTGTTAATCCTGCGCCATATGGCTGTGTGCCGTATGGATAAGCTCTCCCTTTTCCAACTTTAAGTTCTGGCCCCGTTGATCTACCCCCTTGGGATGCAGTCCGTCATATTCTCCTGGCTTCTGCTGTACTTGTTAGCCAGGTCCTGCAGCTTCTACGTGGGGTCTCTTCTCCCTGGCTGGGTTGTGTTGAAATTTGCCCCTAGTTATTGTGCTGGTGGCCAAAGGGAGGGCTATTAATCCTGAATGGGGGACAAAGTGTCCTGCAAGCCAGAGGCCTCTCCCTTGACGTCAAGCCAGCCCTAACCAGGAGGGGCGCGCCGGTTTAGTGCTCCGAGCCTCACGGTCTCAGGCTCAGCAACCCAGACGCCTCTCAGACTCTTTAGGGTCCCAGTCAGGACCCTGGTTTTGGCAGAGACTTGTTGGAATTGAGAATTCAACCTTCTCTGGCTCTTTGAGTCCTCACTATTAATTCTTGAGCCTGGTTCTCAATGGGTTTTTTTTGTTTGTTTGTTTGTTTGTTTGTTTTAGGTAACAGGGTCGGGGATTGAACCCGGGACTTCACATGTAGGAAGCAGGCGCTTAACCCCATCCGCTCCCCGGTTCTCAAATTGTTCTGCCCTTCATTTCCAGGAGATGAGCATCTCTTTTTCTATCACCAAGGAGGCCTTCGGGTTTTCACACTTAATTTCATACTGATGATTAATCACCCTAAGCCTTGTATCTTCTTTTACTGTCTGTCTCCAGTGCATTCCACAACAGCCATCCTATCCCATGGCCCTCACACTTTCTCATTGCCCTGAGCCTCTCAGATGCCCAGGCGTGACCCTGGCCAGTGTGTTCTCTTCCACTGGAATCCTGTCAAGAGTCCGACACAGTAAAAGCTTTGGCTGCCACACTGGCACCGCAGGCCAGGTGGACTCTGCTCAGCCGCAGTAATTAGCTCCAAAATCCCGTTTTAGAATCTGATTTCTAAGACGACTTTCAATTTCCATTTCCCTGGGAAATGCTCTGACCTGGAGATTCATGTGCAGGAGGATAACTGGGTGTTCTCTAGGGGGCGGCGCCTGCGACGAAGCGACAGAAGTGGGGCTGGGCCGAGGCAGAAGCTGCCAGAGTCCCCCAGGGAAGTCCCCAGGGAAGTCCCCCAGGGAAGGAGCCCGAGGGGAGGAGGTAAGGCCTGGGGAGCACTGGGCCGAGGGGCTGCCCAAGAGGGGCCAGTGCTCTCAGCAGCTGGGGGGCTGGCGCCAAGCATTCCCTGTGGAGCTTCCCATTTTTAGCTAAATGAAGTCTAATTTCAGATTTAGTTCCTTTTCATGTATAATTATCAGTGAGTTGAGTTGCCAGCTAGTAACTTCATTAGAAGTTAGATAATCGTTCAACAGACTATGACATAAGCCCAAATGCTGAAGAAAAGAATCAGGTTGCGTTTCTAACTCTCATGTTTTCATTCAAAATATCTTAAAATTTGCAGTCGTAACATGTTGATAAGTAGTCTCATGTCACTACATTTTGATCAGGGACAGTTTAGTGTGTGTGGCAGGAAATTCTCCTGAGCTTTCTTTTTCAGTACCTACCTAACACACAGGAAGATTTGAACATTTTTAAAGGGGACTCTTTCATTCTTGAAGCTTCTGGTCAATATGACACATAACTATCTGAGACTTTTAAAGGAGGATTAGTAATTTTATACCAGAAAGCAGGACTTCATATTGAAGTTTAATTACTTAGTCACGTCAGGAAATCTTACCAATCCCTACAAAAATACGTACATTGTGTCAGCGTTACTTGATGACCTGAACTGAATGGAGAACTTTGGTTGATGATGAAAAATAGAAAATTTCTGTTTGGAATTAGACTTCTTTATAGGGTCTTTAAAAATGAGATTTAAGTTAAGTTGTGCTTTGTCTCTTCTTAAGTCTTGTTGTACGTCACGACCACGGAGCAGAGTCTGGTCCAGGAGGCAGACCAGAGCAGGTGCCACTCGAGAGCCAGCAGTGCACAACGGCAGCAAGAATCTGGAAAACAAGTTTACTTTATAATTTGTCTCAGTGTATCAGATAAGCAGAGGCTTTGTCCAAGGCTATTCAGAAGTATTAAAAGAAGGTGTGACTTTCAGGGTGACGTGTGGGAGCCCTGTAAGATGTTATGCATGTTTCTTTCAAAAGTTGAGAACTTTTACTCTACGCTTACTGTCTATGTATGTTCATGTATGAATGAGATATTTCAATAAAAATTTTAATGAAAAAAAGAGAAAAAAAAAAGACACCCACATTGATTCATTTGCTTAAAAAGTAGATCGATAAGTGTTAAAAAATATTTGACAAAATATGGTTTATCTCAACCCAGATAACTTGAGGTTGCAAGCTGACTTGAATTAGGGGCACATGTTATTTTTCAAATACCCTTTCCCATAACAAAATGTCACAGAAATGTTCACCTTGAAAGAATTCCTGTTTTATATGGTTTGGTTTTCAAAATATAAACATTATGAACATTATAGCATTCAATGGGCACAGAAAGAGTAAAATTAATAGTATTTTTTAAAAAGCAATTTTATTGAGATATATTCACATACCACACAATCCATCTAAAGTGTACATTCAATGGCTTTTAGTATAATCACAGAGTTGTGTATTCATCACCACAATCAATTTTAGAGCATTTTCATTACTCCAAAGGGAAAAACCCCTACATGTTAGCAGTCACCTCTCATTCCTTCTATCCTTCCCCAGTCATATTTGAGCACTAAACTAATTCTGTCTCTGTAAATATTTATATTTACATTTTATCTAATATTTTGTGTCTGGTTTCTTTCACTTAGCATAATTTTTTTATTTTACAATTGATGGGAAAATACTAATATATTACTATTCACTACTCTCCATCATTTGCATTAGGTGTGTTTTGGCCCATATACAGCCCTATTATTAACACCTTGTAATATTAACATACATTTGTTCTAATTCACAGAAAAACGTTCTTGTATTTGTATTATTGATCATATTTATCATCTACAATAGGATTCTCTATGCTATACAGTCCCATGTTTCATCCTCTAGCTTTCCTTCTAGTGACATACACGACCCTAAATTTTCCCTGTCAACCACAATCACACCCACGTATCAGCACTGTTCATTACACTCACCATAATGTGCTGCCATCACCTCCATCCACTTCCAAACATTTACAATCAACCTTATTACATATTCTGCACAAATTAAGCATCAGCTCCCCATTCTCTACCCTCACTCTATCTTCTGGTGACCTCTAGTCTAGCTATTAACTCCGTAAGTTTGCTCATTGTATTTAATTCATAATAGTGAAATTGTACAATATTTGTCCTTTTGTGCCTGGCTTGCTTCACTCATCATAATGTCCTCCAGGTTTATCCATGTTGTCATATGCTTCACGACTTCATTTCTTCTTACAGCTGAATAATCTTCCATTGTGTGTATACACCACACTTTGTTTGACCATTCATGGATCGTTGGATATCTGGGTTGTTTACGATATTTTGGCAAATGTGAATAATGCCACTATGAATATCGGTGTGTAGACGTCTGTTCGTGTCCCTGCTCTCAGTTCTTCTGGGCATATACCTCGTAGCGGTATTGCTGGGTCACATGGTAGATCTATATCTAACTTCCTTAGGAGCCACCAGTCAGTCCTCCATAGTGGCTGTACCATTTTACATTCCCACCAACAGTGAACAAGCATTCCACATCCTCTCCAATTTATAGTTTTCTGTTTTGTTAATAGTGGCCGTTCTAATAGGTGTGAAATGATATCTCATTGTAGTTTTGATTTTCATTTCCCTAATAGCTAGTGATGTTCAACATTTTTTCAAGAGTTTTTCACCGTTTGTATTTCCTCTTTGGAAAAATACGTATTCAGGTCTTTTACCCATTTTTTAATTGGGTTGTTTGTTTTTTCATCATTAAGTTGTAGAACCTTTTTATATATCATGGATATGAAACCTTATGGGATATATGGTTTCCAAATAATTTCTCCCATTGAGTAGGTTGCCTTTTCACCCTCTCGACAAAGTCTTTTGAGGTGCAGAAGTGTTTAATTTTGAGAAGGTCCTCTTTCATTCTTTTGGTAATGGATATCCAGTTCTCCCAGCACCATTTGTTGAAGAGACAGTTCCCTCTTAGTAAAGTGGACTTGGTAGCCTTGTCAAAAATCAATTGGCCATAGAGGTGAGGGTCTATTTCTGAACTTTCAATTTGATTCCATTAATCAATGTGTTTATCTTTATGCCAATACCACATTGTCTCGATCACTGTAGCTTTGCAATATGCTTTAGGTCAGGAAGCACGAGTCCTCCCACATCGCTCTTCTTTTTTAGGATGTTTTTGGCTATCCGTGACCCCTTTCCCTTCCAAATAAATTTGGTGATTGACTTTTCTAATTCTGTAAAGTAGGCTGTTGGAATTTGGATTGGGATTGCATTGAATCTATAAATCAGTTTGGGTAGGGCTGACATCTTCACAATATTTAATCTTCTAATCCATGAACATGGAATGCCCTTCCATTTGTTTAGGTATTCTTTGATTTCTTACAGCACTGTTTTGTAGTTTTTTGAATATAGGTCTTTTGCATCCATGGTTAAATTAATTCCTAGATTTTGATTCTTTTTATTGCTATAGTAAATGGAATTTTTTCTTGATTTCCTCCTCAGTTTGTTCATTACTAGTATATAAAAACACTACTGATTTTTTCCTTTTGATCTTGTATCCTGCCACTTTGCTGAACTCATTTATTAGCTCTAGTATCTGTGTCATAGATATTTCAGAGTTTTCTAAATATAAAATCATGTCATCTGCAAATAGCAAGAGTTTTACTTCTTCTTTTCCAATTTGGATGCCTTTTATTTCTTTATTTGCCTAATTGCTCTAGAACTTCTAGCACAATGTTGAATAACAGTGGTGACAGTGGGCATCCTTGTCTTGTCCCAGATCTTAGAGGGAAAGCTTTCAACCTTTCCCCATTGAATACAATGTTGGCTGTGGGTTTTTTATATCTGCCCTTTATTATGTTGAGGAAGCTTCCTTCTATTCCTATCTTTCAAAGCATTTTTATCAAAAAAAGGATGCTGTATTTTGTCAAATGCCTTTTCTGCATCAATTAAGATGGTCATATGGTTTTCTTGCTTCAATATGTTGATGTGGTATATCCTATTAATTGATTTTCTTGGGTTGAACCACTCTTGTATACCAAGAATGAAACCCACTTGATTGTAGTGTATAATTCTTTTAATATGCTGTTGGATTCAATTTGCAAGTATTTTGTGGAGAATTTTTGCAGCTATATTCGTTAGAGAGATTGGTCTGTAATTTTCTATTGTTGTAGTATCTTTATCTACTAATTGTATTTCTTCCTGGTGGATTGCCCCTTTTATTAATATATAATGACTTTCTGCATCTCTTACAATCTTTTTGCATTTAAAGTCTGTTTTAATGCACTTGTGGGCTGTTAGGGCGCTGTTCTGGGCTTTGTAGCCTCGAGTGTCCTGCCTGAATGTATGCGGGGCTCTGAGTTGCTGCCGTGAGTGGCTCTGGGTTCTGAGTCCATGGCGAGAGGACTGGAGTGTTACCGCAGTGTGCAGGATGTGGGGGAGGCGTCAGGCCTGGTAGGTCTGAGTCACAGATGTCCTGCCTTCTCTCTGGATCTTTTTTTTTTTTTTTCCTCTGCCAATTCAGTGTTTGGGGAGAACTTCTCCAGCCTCTATCAAAACCCAAGCAGAGCAAACACACCGGTGTCCTGGGCTTCTAAATGTCTGTGGTTGGGAAGATGATCTAGTGCATGCTGTGGGCACTCCTGCTTCTACCAGCTGGGTGTGGGCCTGCCAGAGTGAATGTGTGTGCTCCTACGCTACTTGTATCTTCTTGCAGTCAGACCTGACCCTAATGTTAATGAGGCTATGGACAAGGGTACAAATGGAGAATTGTTAACACCTACTCTCCAGTTCAGTGGACTCACCAGGACAACTAACGGGGAGGAGATGATGGACAAACAACACACCAAGGAACCAAGAGTGCCTACAACTGCAAGCAAGAGAGTCTCATCCATCAGATGTATGAGATCGAAGCCCCCCTCAATTAATGGTGGAGTGGGCATCACCATCCCAGAGTCCTCAGGTTTGGGAAATGAACTATGTACTAAAGTAAACTTACTAGTATTCTACTATAGGCTTATTGTGATTATAGCAATGTAAGAAATACCATTGTTGTGGAGGCAGTGACCCATGGATGTTCTGGTGTTAGGGAGAGGGAAAAACAGGATAATAGGGGGGCAGTTTTGAGACTTGGGTATCATCCTGAATGGCATTACAATGACAGATACAGGCCATTATATATCTGGCCATAGCCTACAGAGCCAAATGGGAGAGAGTGTAAACTACAAAGTAAACTATAATCCATACTTAGTGACAGTGCTCCAAAATGTGCTTATCAATTGCAATGACTGTACCACACTGATGAAAGATGTTGCAAATGTGGCATAATATGGGAGGTGTGGGGAGCAGGGCATATGGGAAACCCCATATATTCTCTGTAATCGAAGTAACTTTTAAAAATAAAAAAAAAGCAAAAAAAAAAGGGGGGGGATTAAGGACAATAAATAAATAAATAAATAAATAAATAAATGTAAATAAATAAATAAATAAAGTCTGTTTTATGCAATTTTAGTATCCTTACACCTGCTCTTTTTTAGTTACCTTTGTGTGAAATATCTTTTTCCAACCTTTCACTTTCAGCCTATTTGTATTCTTGGGTCTAAGGTGAGTCTCTTATGGACAACATATGGCTTTTGATTGGGGAGTTTAATCCATTAACATTCAATGTTATTACTGTAAAGGCATTACTTACCTTGACCATTTTATCCTTTGGCTTTCATATGTCATATCTTATTTTTGTTTGTCTTTTTACCCTTTTGTTTACCCTTTCTGATAATCCTCATTTCTACACTCTCTAAGCCTTTCTCTCCTGTCTTTTCCTTTCAAGCTGCAGAATTCCCTTTAGTATTTTTTGTAAAGCTGGCCTCTTGTTGACAAACTCTTAGTTTCTGTTTATCTGTGAATATCTTAAATTCATCCTCATTAGTCAAGGATAAAGAATTCTAGGCTGGCAGTTTTCCTCCTTCAGTATCTTAAATATATCATACCACTGTCTTCTCACCTCCATGGTTTCTGATGAAAAATCCACACTATCTCACTGGACATCCCTTATATGTGATAGATCACTTTTTTCTTGCTTCTTTGAGAATTCTCTCTTTATCTTTGGCGTCTGACACTCTGAATAGTGTGTGTCTTGGAGCAGGTCTATTTGGATTTATTCTGTTTGTAGTATGTTGAGCTTCTTTTTTTTTTTTAAAGATTTTATTTATTTATTCATTTATCCCCCCCTTGCTGCTCATGCTCGCCGGGCCAGTCAACCACGCCGCACGGGCGGGCCTGCCCTCACCAGGAGGCCCCGGGAACCGAACCCGGGGCCCCCCATATGGTAAACGGGAGCCCCACTGATTGAGCCACAGCCGCTTCCCTGTTGAGCTTCTTGCATGTGTATATTATGCCTCACGGGAGTTGTGCTATTTCCCGCCATCATTTCCTCACGTGCTCTTTCTGCTCCTTCCCCGTCTCCTTCTGGAGCTCCCCTGACACGCGAGCTGCTGCGCTTCATGCTGCCATCCGGCTCCCGAGCCCTGCTCATCCCCCCAGTCTCTTCTCTGTCTGTTCTTCTGTCTTTTCAATTACAGCTGCTCTGGATTCTAATTCACTGACTCTTTCTTATGTCATTTCAAATCCTTTGCTGTATGCCTCTTGTATGAGTCAGCCAAAGGGGCGCTGATGCAGAATAGCAGACATGGGTTGGTCTTTATAAAGGGTATTTATTTGGGGTAGAAGCTTACAGTTACTGGGCCATAAAGCATAAGTTTCTTCCCTCAAAAGTCCACTGCCACGTGTTGGAGCAAGACAGGTGCCGACGTGTGCCAGGGCTCAGGCTTCCTGGGTTCCTCTCTTCCTGGGGCTGCGTTTCTCTCTGGGCTCAGCATTTCTGTTTCCTCCACAAGGTCAGCTGTAGACGATCAGATGAACGGCTCGTCTCTATCCCAGGGCCTTCTCTCCTTCCTCACGACCAAGCTCTCTTACTCTCTTACTTCTCTTACTGCCAGAAAGGGTGGAAACCATGGTATCCGCAGTCCAAGTCTGCAGGCAGCCGCCCCCCTTTCCTGGGCTGGGTCCCGGGCGCTCAGTCCACAGCACCTGCTGGCGCAGGGGTGCACACTGTCTGCGTCGAGGGTGGGGTCGGGCACAGCACAGCTGCCCGGATGCTCTCACACCCCACTGCCTCAGCCCTCTCTCTTCTGGGTGCTGCCCAGCCCTCCCCTGGTCTCCCGAGCCCTAGAACAGTTATTCTGGACAGTTTCTGCCTGTCTTCTAGCTGTTTTTCTGGGAGAGAAGTGAGTCCTGTAACCCTCTGATCCTCTGTTTTCCTGGAAGTCCAGATTAATCCTATTTCAACTGGTCTCTCAAAGGCTGTGCCAGCAGTTTAAAGCTGGGCAGTCCTACCTAATTCTGAAGGGTCTATCTGTGGGGTGGTAGGTATTCAAATGACAGCTGTACAAAGGTCTCAGCAAAACGATAGCAGGAAGGGCCCTGAGTAATTCTGTCCATTATAATTCCCTATTTTTGTTTTCTGTTTTCTCTTGGAGCCTGGAGTTATCAATTTCTTCTAAAACGTAAGTGTTGACATAGGGTGAAAATAAAGTGGATAAGAACAATTTTCTTATTGTTCTTATTATCAATTTTCTTATTCTCAATTTTCAAGTGAATGAAATTTTAATTCACTTCAGGTATTTAGCGACAACCTTCCTTCCAATTGAAGTACTTCTGTGACATTCCTATTTGCTACTACTTGCAGGGGAGGAATACTTTTATTGTTTGTTTTTGTTTGTTTGTTTTGTTTTGTTTTGTTTTTATTTTTTTTACCAGGAGGTCCCAGGGATTGAACCCAGGTCCCTCCATATGGGAGATGGACACCCAACCATTTGAGCCACATCCGTCTCCCGAGAGGAATACTTTTAAAGCTGGTTTCAAGCTTTTGTTGTCTTTGTATAAAAAATAATAAATTGAGGGGCAACGGATGTGACTTAAGTGGTTGAGGCCCCGAGGTCCTGGGTTTAGTTCCCAGTGCCTCCTGAAAACAACAAAAATGAACAACAAGCAAAACAAACAAAAACCAACTCCGGGAAGCCGATGTGGGTCAGTGGTTGAGCACTGACTTCCCACACACAAAGTCCCAGGATCAATCCCTGGTACCTCAAAAAAATAAAAATTAAAATAAATTGATCTGCTTCTTAATTGCATCCTCTTTCATAGCTTCACTTTGCTGTTATTCTTGAAACCATACCCTAAGTCCCAAAGAATCCTCCAACCCTACCCGTCTTAACGTCAAGGCAACTGCTCCCCTTTTGTTGGGAACAAATTTCTTCCAGGAAGTTCCTCTGTATTACATGGACAAGGAAAAGAATTTTTTACTATTGAGTTTCACCATGCCCCTAAAATGTACTAAAATATGAAATCAGCAATGCTTATCCTTCTCACAAATAAGGAAAGACCATTACATTCTGTTTAAAATTTAAATATTTTTTAAATATTAAAAATATAAATTTATGTAACTCAAGCGCCTTGAAAGCTAGTCTGCATACTTGGAGACTGAAGTGGCTCTGATCTCGTCAGCTGGTGGCCATCTTAACAGGCAAAGCATTTTATGGAAAAGACTGGTTTCTTTTAGCCACTGGTCATAGGAGGCTGTTATTCAAAGAACACAAATCTGTTTCAGGATTTAGAGGAGGACACTGATGCAGTCCACGTACTCTTTCTTTTCTTTTCTAAGTGCTTTTGTAACCGGTGGAATAGCCTGGAGGTCTGAGGCCCTAACTATACTGCCTGGCCCCTCACTGATAAGGCTCAGAATATTTCCTGACACTTTTACGTGTTTTTCCAACCTTCTTTGCCAACTCCCCCCCGCCCCCCTTTCCATTCTATCCATTCAATTGGGTAGCAAGTTCTGGAAGTCAGTATCTGGGGAAGTATGAGCCAGGATGTAATGCAGAGCAAGCCTGCAACTTTTTGTGGCTTTTATTTCCGAAGGTAAAAACTAGATATAGGATAAAACTTGAGGAAATAAGCAGAGATGCTTGAAGAAGCAGAAGAGGAAGAACCAGGAGTCTGTGGGCTCTTGGCCCCTCGGAGGGAGAGGCTGTGCCTTGCTCCCCGGCTTCAGAGGGATGCAACTGACGTTGCCTCCCGAGGCCGAGGCCGGGGCGTGAGGCTCCTGGCCGCAGCAGAGCTCTCTCCTCCACGAGGGCAGGCAGCACCTGTGTGCCAGCCTCAGAGTGGTCACGACAGACTGGAGATCAAAAGTCTTGTCTCTGGGCATCACCTAAGATGATCGACTTCTGGTGCCCTGGAAGGAGAAAGGGGAAGCAACCTGCCACCATTCTAGTTGGGTTAAGGACTCAGAACTTTGCTCATTCATTTATCCTTTAAAACTATTTATTAGAAATATTTGGCGAGTCAGGCACTGTTCTAAGGGCTCAGGACGCACCTGTGAACCCAAGATCCTTGCCCTCGTGGAGATGAACTGTTTTATTTAAAGAAAACAAAATGATATTTCTGCGTGTTCTGTCCTGTGCTTCACCAACTTCCTCTTTCAGATGCGGGTCCTTTGGACCCGGGGCCTCAGAGCAGAGAAGGGAGTGGCTCCGAGGTGACTGTCCGTGGGAGGGAAGTGTGAGCATCTGTGAGGGAAGTGCAGCCCTCGGAGTGGTCAAGAGGCAGGAATTAAGGGCATCTGGGTCACAGAATTTATTTGTTTTTACTGGGAGGCCCCGGGGATTGAACCCGGGTCCCTCCATATGGAGACGGACACCCCCCGGGTCACAGACTTTAAACAGTTCTTCCCCTCTCGCTCTGCAGTTGTATCTGTCTTCTCCGTTGCTGCCTGGAATTGTCCCATTAACCCTTCGCCCAAGACCCTCCACTGCTGCTTTTAGCTTGGTGAGGAGTAGGGCAGCCCCCAGCCTTCTGCCTCGCATGCTTTCTTCCCAGGACCAGCGCGGAGGCTGGCGAGCCACCAAGAGGCCTATCTGGCTGCCAAATGAGAAAAGCAGGCTTGTCTCCTAGAAACAGAATCCTGGAGATACCAGGTGGGGCTGCCTGTCAAAAGGTTAGCTCAAAGGACAGTGTCTCCAGCCAGGGTAATCTGGGAATTTCCCTATTACTCAAATTATCTTAGCAATTTTCAGGTCTCTGACATAGTGTATGAGCAAATCAATCAACTCATCAATGTCCTTGTTTTAGTGCTAAAGCTGCTAGGAGCAAAATACCAAAATGGGTTGGCTTTCATAAACAGGGATGTATGAGGGGGAAAGCTTACAGCCCTGAGGCTGTGAAAATGTCCAAATTAAGGCATCATCAGTGATGCCGTCTCACCAAAGGCCGTCTGCTGGCGCCTTCTCCGCCAGGCTCCCGCTCTCCCCCTGCTCGGCTGTGAGCCTCCGGCCCCCGCTCAGGGCTCTTGGGCTGCTTTGCGGGTTCCAGCCTCTGCCTCTCAGCCTCTCGGGCTTCTCTGTGTTTCTGCAGCTGGAGGAGAGCCTGGAGTCCTCCCTCACAGGCAGGGTAGATCGGTGGCTGTCCGTCTCAGCTTCTGTAAGACCCAGCAAGAGGGTGGGGACCCCACCTGGTCATGCCTCACTGACGTCGTCCAATCAAAGGCCCGAAAGCGACCTAATCGAAAGTGACCCAGGGGAGCGGATGTGGCTCCAGCGGCCGAGCGCCTGCTTGCCACATGGGGGGTCCACGTTTGGCCCCCAGTGCTTCCTAAAAACAAAACCAAACATTATAGTTTACAATTTAGATGATACAGTTTAATAATTTTGATGATATTTACCATGTCCTGTGTCCATTACTGTAAGGTAATGAAAAACCTTCTCCATGACCACCAAACAACCCATTAGATCTTGACTGTTCCCTTCTCCCCAGCCCCCCAGGGCCCGTGATACCCCCCTCTCCCAACCCATGGAATGTCAAGATTCACAGTTACATGCCCTGGGGATTTGAACCAGCACTTCCTAATCCACCCACCCCCCAGTGCTGCACCACCAACCCAGGAACACCACCACTCATCTGCCCCATCCCCCAACATGCAACGGATGCAGGCCATTTTAAATCAGCACACACCACTCAGAACTGAGTGGGAGAGAGTGTGGTCTACAGTGTGAACTGTGGTCTATGGTTGGTGGCAAGGCTCCAGGATGTGTAAGTTCATTGAGGTTGGTGGGCCACACTGTGGGAGATGTTTGTGTGGGATGTGGTGGGAGGTGTGGGAGGTGGGCAACATGGGAATCCCAGTGGGTTCCGTGTAATATTTTAGGTAATCTAAGCACCTCTTAAAATATATGTATATATATATATATATAACATTTTTGTAAGCAAATACACATATATGCATATATATTTATATATCATTTTGCAAATGTTTGTATGTATTGTGAGAATTTTGATTTTTACCCATAATAAAAAACAAACAAACAAACAAAAAAACAAACAAGCAAACAAACATAAAAACCAACTCAAGGGAGCCGATGTGGCTCAGCAGTCGAACTCTGGTTTCCCACATACGAGGTCCCAGGTTCAATTCCCGGCCCCAATACCTCAAAAAAAAAAAAAAAAAGATCGAATGAACTCTCCCTTAACTGAATCTAATGCAGTCAAAGGCCCCACACCCACAGCAACGGATTAGCTCAAAGAACATGATCTTTTCCAGGATTCACAAAAGCTTCAAACTGTCACAGTCCTTCTGTCAAGACCAACTGAACTTATGCCTCCCTTAGAGAAGAGATGAAACAATAAGTAATCAGTCTACTTTTTGTAAAGCATTTCCAGTTAAATCTTTTTTTGGATTTTGTTTTTCAAAGTGTCTTCAATATAGGCTTTATGTGCTTTTTCTGTTGTAAGCACTGAATGGTCAATTATCCAGCAGGAAGCAAGTATGGAAACATATTCTCTCTTAACTACCGTTTTATAACAGCATAATGGGAAAAAATACCTTGAACTTACTCGCCTGGTACAAGGAGCGCTGGACTAGGAAGCACAGGCCATTGACCAGCTGTGTCCAGAGACAAGTCATTTAACACTCTATGCCTTGGTGTCCTCATTTAAAAATAAAGGGATTGGGAAGTGGATGTGGCTCAAGCAGTTGAGCTCCCACTCCCGTGGGAGGCCCCAGGTTCGGTTCTGGGTGCCTCCTGGAGAAGACGAGCAAGACAGCGAGCTGGCACAACAGGCAGGCACAGTGAGTGAGCTGACACAACAAGATGATGCAGCAAGAGGCACAGAGAGGAAACACCATGGGAAACACAACAAAGCAGGGAGTCGAGGTGGCTCAAGCGACTGAGCGCCTCTCTCTCACATGGGAGGTCCCAGCTTCAGTTCCTGGTGCCTCCTAAAGAGAAGAGGAGCAGATAGAGAACATGCACAATGAATGAACACAGAGAGCAGACAGCAAGCACAAACCATGGGGGGGGAGATACATAAATAAAATAAATCTTAAAAAAAAATAAACAAAGGGACTGACATCCAAGGCCAAGGGTTATCAACAAGGGTGCCAAGTACATTAAAGAGGAAAGAATGGCACTGAGAAAACTGTGTGTCCACATGCACAAGAATGGAATTGGACCCCTACGTCACACCATACACATTAATTGAAAATGGATCAGGGGGAGCAGAGGTGGCTCAAGCCGTTGGGCACCTCCCTCCCACATGGGAGGCCCCGGGTTTGGATCCTGGTGCCTCCTAAAAGATGAGCAGACAACGAAGAGACACAGAGAGCAGACAGCAAGCGCAAACAACAGGGGGTGGTGGGGGTGGGGTGTAAATAAATAAAATAAACCTTTTAAAAAAACCTAATGGAATCTTATTGGGAAGAGGACGTGGTTGGGTGCCCACCTACCACATGGGAGGTCTTGGGTTTGTTTCCTGGTGCCTCCTTAAGAAGACAAGCAAGACAACAGCTTGTTACAAGCTGCTGTAACAAGATGATGCAACAAGATGACACAATAAGAGACACAACAAGCAGGGAGCGGAGGTGGCTCAAGTGATTGGGTGCCTCCCTCCCACATGGGAGTTCCTGGGTTCAGTTCCCGATGCCTCCTAAAAAGAAGATGTGCGGACAATGAGCTCAAATAATGAGGGGTGGGGAGAGAAATAAATAAATAAAATAAATCTTTAAAAATAAAAAGAAAGAAAATGATCAAGGACCTAAACATAAAAGCTAAAACCATAAACATCTTAGAAGCAAACAAAGGGGGAAATGTTGGAATTGGCAATGATTTCTTATATATTATACCAAAAGCCTAAGCAACAAAAGAAACATATATAAGTTGTACTTCATCAAAAAATTAAAAATGTTTGTACATCAAAGGACATTATCAAGAAAGTGAAAAAGAAAACCTACAGAATGGGAGAAAACAGTTGCAAATTATGTATCTGATAAGGATTTAATATCCAGAATATATAAAGAGCTCTTACAACTCAACAACAAAAAGACCAACATCCCAACAACATGGGAATCCCAGGGGGTTCTGTGTAGTATTTTCGCTAATCTAAGCACCTCTTAAAATATATTTATATATATATAAATAACATTTTTGTAAACAAATGCACATATATGCATATATATTTATATATCATTTTACAAATAGTGGAATGTATTGTGAAAATTTTGATTTTTACCTACAATAAAAAATAAATAAATTTAAAAAAAAAATGGGCAAAGGACTTGAACAGAAATTCTCCAAAGTAGGTGTATTAGTCAGGGCTCTCTAGGAAAACAGAAACAACAGGAGATAACTGTAAATAGTATGAGGTTTTCTAAGAGTCTCTCAGGTGACCATGGGGACGCACAAGTCCAGGTTCCACAGGCAAACCAGGGGCTCCGATGAAAGTCCGATGGAGGTCCTTGATGAGTTTGCCGGAGACATTGGCTGTCCAATGACGAGCTGAGAAATTCTGTCTGAATGCTGAAATCACTTCCCCCTTTAAGGCACTCAACTGATTGCATAAAGTCACTCATCTAGAATAAGCAAATCCACAGAGACAGGAAGTAGATTAGAGGTTTCCAGGGGCAGGGGGCGGGGCAATGGGGAGTTAATTCTTAATGGTACAGGGTTGGGTGATGAAAATAAGTCTTGGTAATGGATGGTGTTCATGGTAGCACAACAATGCAAATGGAATAAATACCACTTGAAATGCACACTTAAAAATGGTTAAAATAGGAAATTTTGCATTATACACACACACACACACACACATATATCTATAACCACAATCTTTTAAGAAATGGGGGAAAGGGGCTAGATAAGGTTATTTGTAAGATCCCTTCCAGCTCTAAATTCTGAGATGCCTGTTTGTTTTTGTATTACCCGAAAGTCACATCTATTGTTTCTTATCTTCACATTCACTGTCTGAGCCACCACAGCAGAGGCGCTAAGAGCTCGTTCATCTGCTCTCCTACTGAAGTTTGCTTAAGTAGTGGTTGTAATTAGGGTCACACTGCTTTACGACAATTTTGGAAAATGAAGATTTAACCAGTGAAACATGCATCGAGTTTGCAGAAATGTCCAGCCGAGTCCCAAGCAGCTGTGCTCAGGGCCCAGCGGTTTGCGCCCTCGCGGCGGCCGCCCCGTGTCTGCTGCAGCGGCTATGGCTCAGACCAGGGGACGCTAGGCAGTCCGTGCCCCTTTCCTCCCGTGTCCCAGCTAGCTCCTCTCAAGCCGGGGGTTTAAGGAAGGGTTAGGGGGCTGGGACTCAAGGACACTTTTGTTGGTGTCAGACTGTGACTAAATTCATAACCCGAAGCCCGAGATGCCTTCCCCAAGGGGTGCTAGATCATTGTCTCTGCGTTCAGGACAGCTCTCCGTAGGAGGTGGCCAGGAGCCTGGCTCAGACCTGCCGTCTCAGCTGACTTATCAATAGTGACACTTTAGCTCTCAAAAATGTCCTAGTGGGTGTGGAGTAACGAAATTGTTCCAGTATTTTTGAGATGATGAATGTACAACACTGTGATGATAGTGAAAGCCATTGATTACGCACTTTGGATCGAGTGGCCAGAAACAGCAGCTATGCACAGTGGGGGAAGCACACAGAGACTGAGAGGCGAGGAATTTTCTTGTTTGTCTGTTTTTTGTTTATTTTTATCATAGAAATAATGAAAATGCTCTAATAATGATTGAAGTGATGAATGCACAACTATGTGATTATTCCAAATACAATTGATTATACGGTTTGGATGAAAGGTATGCTTTATTAATACATATGAATAAAATTGATTTGTTAAAAAAAAAAAAAAAAGTCCTGATCAAATTGATGGTTCAGAAACAGACCCTCACATCTATGGTCAAGTGATTTTTGACAAGCCTGACAAGCCCACCCAGCTGGGAAAGAACAGTCCATTCAACAAATGGTGCTGGGAGAACTGGATAACCATATCCAAGAGAAAGAAAGGGAGCCCCTATCTCACACCTTATACAAAAATTAACTCAAAATGGATCAAAGACCTGAATATTAAAGCTAGAACCACAGAACTCCTAAAAGAAAATGCAGGGAAACATCTTCAAGACTTGGTGGTAGATGGTGATTTCTTAAACTTTACAGTGAAAGCACAAGCAATGAAAGAAACAATGGATAAATGGGATGCCCTCAAACACTTTTGTGATTCAAGGGTCTTTGTCAAAAGGTAAAAAGGCAGCCCACTCAATGGGAGAAGATATTTGGAAACCACATATCTGCTCAGGGTTTGATTTCCATGCTATATAAAGAGATCACACAACTCAATGATAAAAGGACAAGCAATCCAATAAAAAAATGAGTAAAATACTTAAATAGACATTTTTCCAGAGAGGAAAAACAAATGGCCAAAAACCACATGAAAAAATGTTCAGTATCACTAACTATTAGGGAAATGCAAATCAAAACTACAATGAGATACCATCTCATACGTCATAGAATAACCATTATTTGGAAAAAAAAAAAAAACACAACAGGAAACAGTATGTGCTGGAGAGGATGTGGAGAGATAGGAAACACTCCTTCACAGTTGGTGGGATTGTGAAATGGTGCAGCCTCTGTGGAAGACAGTTTGGCAGTTCCTCAGGAAGCTAAATATAGGACTGCCATATGATCCAGCAATTCCTCCACTAGGAATAAATCCAGAAGAACTGAAAACAGAGATGTGAACAGACATTTGCACATCGATGTTCATATTGGCACTATTCACAATTTCCAAAAGACGAAAACAACCCAAGTGTCCATCAACTGATGAGTAGATAAACACAATGTGATGCATACATACGATGGAATACTATGCGGCTCTAAGAAATGAAATTGGGACATGTATGACAACATGGATGAACCTTGAAAACATTATACTGAGTGAAATAAGCCAGAAACAAAAGTACAAATATTGTATGGTCTCACTAATAAGAACCAAATCGAGGAATAAGCACACAGAGTTAAAACCTAGAGTAAAGGTCAACATGAGAGGATGAGGGCTGAGAAGGGGAGCTGATGCTTAATGTACCTGGAATTTTTTATTAGCTTGACTTTAAAAGTGTGGAAATGGATAGAGTTGATGGTAACACATTATAGTGAGTATAACTCACATGGCTGGTTCGTAAATGAGATTGTGACTGAAAGGGGTAGTCTAGGGATGGAAATGTCCATTGAAGGAAAGCTAGAGGACAATCTAGGGACTGAGTAACAGTGAACCCAGAGGTGGATGAGGATTGTGGTTAACAGGACAAACACAAGAATGTCCTTCTATGAACTAGAACAAATGTGTGTCACTATTACAAGGTGGTAAGATTGTGCAGAAGCATGGGAAAAACACAGCTAATGTAACTTAGGGACCACGGTTAACAGCAATCCTGTAATTCGAGGAAGGTTCTATGCAACGTGAAGGCTCTGTAATAGCGGGCATGGCAACGCAGGTGAAGCTGGAAGTCGAAGGCCAATGGCGAGCTTCCGGAGCCTGCTAAAGTCAAGGAAACGCATACTTCTGGCGCTGGTGATGACATCGGAGATGATGCAGACGACGTTGGTGATATCTAAATCGAACTCAACACTTCACAGTCCAGTTTTTCTGAGGATTGTTCTGCATTTTGGATTTTGATCATGATCCCTAAGGAAGATTACAATGTCATTAGCGGGAGTGGATACAGCTCAAGCGGTTGAGCGCCTGCTTCCCACACGGAAGGTCCCAGGTTCGGTTCCCAGTGCCTCCTAAAAATAAAACAAAACAAAAACAACAGGCAAACAAACAAACAAAAACCAACTCAGGGTTGCCGATGTGGCTCAGTGGTTGAGCACCAGCTTCCCACCAACGAGGTCCTGGGTTCAATCCCTGGTCCTGGTACCTCAAAAAAAAAAAAGTCGTTCGCATGAGTGTAATTTGTTAAAGCAGGCTGGTTTGTTTTTAAGGTATTTGTGTTTCTTTAAAACTGATTATGCTGAATTATCTTAAGGGAATTGCTAAACCCATTTTGTTCTTTGATGTAATGGAACTTATGGGTAAAAGACTCACAACATCTGCTGTTTAAAAAAGAAGAAATAATTGATTTACTGCCTTTCCTACATTCGCCCTGCACTCATCATAGATTGTGATTTTGCCCTCCTTTTGAATAGTCTGTGGGATATACAGACTCTTTCTGTATATTCCAGTTACCTAGATGTTATCTTGAGATGTTGATACAATTT
Organism: Tolypeutes matacus; assembly: GCA_026826555.1. Taxonomy (NCBI): domain Eukaryota; kingdom Metazoa; phylum Chordata; class Mammalia; order Cingulata; family Chlamyphoridae; genus Tolypeutes; species Tolypeutes matacus. Next base: position 1,373,406 of record JAKSZT010054547.1, read on the forward strand.
AAGGTGGGGTGTAGAAATCTGCACTTGAAGTCAAAAGGGGGATCTGTTTTTCATATTTTAGTATCATGCGGCTATTTTTGTACTAATTTTTATATCACATACATTCTCCTCATGATCTTCTGTTGCCACCATAAACATATCAACAAAGAGCATTTCCAAAATGCAGTTTTTAGAACCTGAGTTTTAATAGCAATTCTGAATTTATAAGGTTAGAAATTGCAGAAATTGAACACTAGGTGGCACCCAATTATCTTAACATTAGAAATACTGCTATATAATTGTTGACAATATAAGTTAATGTGCATAGGAAATTCCCCAAACAAAAAAGATTGTTTTGATGGTATGCATATATATGGAATATTTTTACAGAACAAAATGTTATGTTAAAAGTGTCATTTTATTTTCAAAGGGCCGGGGAAGGATAGAGGGATTGAGAAGTGACTGCTAGAGTGTAGAATTTTTCTTTTTGGAGTAATGAAATTGTTCCAAAATTTTTTGTGGTGATGAATGCCCAACACTGTGATTATATTAAAAGCCATTGATTACATACTTTGGATAGATCGTACGGTATGCAAATATATCTCAATAAAACTTCTTTAAAAATAACTAAATGTGCAAGAATAGCCAGAAATCGCAGCTATGTACAGCAGGTAAAACAGAGAGATTGAGAGGTGAAGAATTTTCTGTTTGTCTGTTTTTATTATTATTGAAATAATGAAAATGCTCTAATAATGATTGAAGTGATGATGTGCAACTATGCGATTGTACTAAATACCACTGATTGTACACTTTGGATGAACTTATGCTCTTTTAATATGAATCGATATAACTGATTTCTTTAAAAAAAAAAAAGCACATACAAATTTTTCCCTAATGAAATTGATAATTACTTCTTCTTTTAGAATTAGCCCTGAATAAGGTTTTTAGGAGGGGAAACACTGTACTGCTCCGTCTTCTTCCATATATACAGTGTTCTGTTGTTTTGTTATATACTATTTTATAACCCAGGTAGTATCATGAACATGGTCTTAAAATAGGAAGAAGAAAAATAGGCAAGAAAATTACAGAGAAAACTAAAAATCTCCTTTGACTTCCACACCCGAACTTGGTCTTCTTTTCTCCCAGAGGCAGCCGCTCTTGTGCATTCGGCGTGTACCACTGCAGTCGTTTTTATACTTTTACACACATGTGTATCCATAAGAAATCTTTAGTTTTGTTTTTATTTACAAAAAATGTAAATAAATTGTATCACTGTAAATATTTTTTTAAAAGTCATTTTCATTGTAAGCTACAATATTGGATACTTTATAAACAATTAAATTATGTGTAAATGAAAATTTAGTTTGGTAACTCGTACAAATCAAGGTTTTTAAAAAATTCCCTAATCTGTGGAAAGAGGAGGGAATCACAACTTAATGAAAAGACAGTCTCCAGTTTCTGAATCAAAGAGCAACAGCTAAGAAATATAATAAAGAATATGTCATGCTGCAGAGTATATTATGCCAAAAAAATAAAAATAGGGGGATATGAGATTTTTCTCTTTTGGCCTAAAGAAAACGTTCAGAAATTACTGAGGTGATGAGGGCACAACTCTGGTGGAAATGAGAGCCCCTGAGTGTCCACTCGGATAGAACGTGCCAGGCCTGGGGCTGTGCAACACAGTGAACCGTGTGGTGGAAGACGGACTGGGGCTAACAGGACAAGTATGAGCGTGCTCTCCCATGAACCACAGCAAATGCACTAAGACACGGTGTTAATAACGGGGGGGGGGGGGGAATGTACCAAATGCACACTAGGGACCGGCTAGCGTTAATAGTCGGATGATGTTCTTTCACAAGCTGTAACAAATGTTCCACAACAATGTAAATTTATTTATTTATTTACTTGTATCCATTCCCCACCCCCACCCCCATTTTTGCTGTTCTGTGTCCATCCGCTGGGCGACTCTCTGTGTCTGTTTCCTGCCCTCTCTTCTCCTCCTCCTCCTCCTGTCTTCACTGGGATTCGATCCACGGAATCTCCAACGTGGGAGAGAGGCGTCGTACCGCCTGCGCCACCTCAGTTCCTGGTTTTTCGGTGCGTCTCGTCTTGGCTCTCCCTTGTGTCCTGTCCTGCTACATCATCTTGCTGCGTGGCTTGCGGGGCCTGGTGGCACACCAGTGGACCATGGGTGGGGCCTGGCGGAGCACCTGTAGGCGGGAACTGATGGCTCACCTGTGCACAGCCCTGCTGGCCCACGCGCCTGCTATATTTTTCTTTTTTCTTTTTTTTTAACTGGGAGGTCCCGGGGATTGAACCCAGGTCCCTCCATATGGGAGACGGATGCCCCACCACCTGAGCCACATCCGTCCCCTGCTATCTCTCTTAAGGTTGACCAAAGATACCCAAAGTTAGTCTTTTCCCATCCAGGATGGTCATGTAATAAATCAGGCTTAGTTTATCACCAGCATTCTAAAAACCAGACCTAGGGAGAAAAACTAGCTCTGGGGAGACATGCATGGTTTCTAATATAGCAAATATTTGACCTACCCTGATTATCACAAAATCAGGACAGTGAGAATATTCGCACAAAAGCCCTAATCTTGATTTAATAAAGTAAAAGTGAAATTTCTGAATCTAATACAATCTTCTATGCCCAGAGGCACAGACCAGTTTACAAACACAATCCAATATCTATTTTTTGAATTCATAAATACCAAACTACCACAGGCATATACAATGTGCATCTTTAACTTATTATAGTGTAGCTTCAAATAAAATTATACCATTTTGTGAATAATGGAAGAACTTTCAAGAGTACACTTTCACTTCTGTAGCACTATCTTTGACCTATTGTTGTCATACATTTTTACTTTTACATACATTATATACCCTATAATGCATTATTTGTGCTTTATTAAAAACATAAAATTGTACAAAATATTTTTATATATGCACATATTTGTTATTCTGATAACATCAAGTTGTTTGGTAGTTGCTCCTGTATGCTATTTTTCCCTTTTTGAGATCAAAGTTTCCATAAGGCATAATTAATTTTTTTCCCTGAAGAATTGCCATTAGAATTTCTTGTTGTGCAGGTCTGCTGGTCATGAATTTTCCCAGCTTTTGTTTGTCATTTTTGAAAAATATTTTTGCTAGATACAGAATTCTTGGTTGACAGTTGTTTTTCTTTCAGCACCTCAGAAATATCATTCCATTTATTTTTGCATGCATTGTGTTTTATAAGGCGTCTGGTGTCATTCTTATGTTCCCCTCTCTATATAATGAATGCTTTTTTCTCGTCTGGTTGAGATCAGACCTCTCCCAGCCTGTGCGAGTATGTTCAGCCTGCAGCTCAGTTCTCAGTGACAATTCAGGGGACTCGTCTGTGGTCCTCAAGCTCCACTGTGCACGGACCTCTCTTCTACAGAATGCTTCCCACAAGTTCCAGTTTCCTCAGCCTTCCTGAATCACATTCTCTGTCTCTTCATTTCAGTGCAACTGTTGTTCTCTGGTTGGATTCCCTCTCCCTACACTGTGGGCTGGAAAATGCCACCAGGCAGAAAGCCAGGTTGGTAGCAGGGCAAACCTCACTTTATTCTCTTCTGTCAGAAAAGTGCTGCAAAGCCTGCTGTCTAATGTTTAAAACCAGTTGTTTCATGTATTTGTGTTTAGTTTTCCAATTATTTACAGAGGAAAGACAAGCCTGGTACCATTTATTCCATCATGGTGGAAGCAGAAGTCCCTCAAATAAATAGATTTGATTAAATGAATGACAAAATGCCAGGGGAACCCTTAGGACTTTATCCTTGTTTTTATGCCAGATTTCTTTCATGTTTTTTTATGAAGGACTGACTATGGTTCTTCTTTTGGTGCTAAACTTTTAAGATAATAGCTCCTTCTCCTTTGATCTTTTCTAAAAGTTCTTAGATTCCAAGGCACCACCAGGATGGTATTCAGTTTCTTAGGGTGTGGAAAAAAACTTCCACATGTACATTTATTTGGGCATAAATATGCACAGTTTACTAAATTACAATCAAAGCCATAGAATTCTACCCGGCTTCCTAAGATGCCTGGAGTCTTACTCTAATACAATTCTTCTTTACCTTCATCCCAAAAATCCTAGACCTGAGAGACGTGAAATTCTTCCCATTTGGATTCTCTAATTCTTAGCCTGGAGCAGTGGTCTAATGGTCTCCGTATCTTTTGGTCATGCACCACGGTCAGTAAAGAAAGTTTAAGAATTTACATCTAAATATCCCAAAATGTGTGTGTATTAAACATGTGCTGAAAGAATCTATGAGGAACATAATAAAACATACAGATCGAAGTGAAATACATAAATAAAATTCTAAATTTTCATCCTGTATTCCAATGGGTGAGTTTCCATGCTCCACGGGCAGCCCACACCTTATTTTAAGATGAACGTATTTCTGTTCAGAACAACATGCAACCCCTCAGCTCTCTCCTATGGGAATATTTTTAAACTGGTTTGTGGGAAGCGGCTGTGGCTCAATCAGTGGGGCTCCCGTTTACCATATGGGTGAAGGCAAGCCCGCCCGCACGGCATGGTTAGATGACCCAGTGAGCACAAGCGGCAAGGGGGGGATAAATAAATAAATAAAATCTTTAAAAAAAATAAAAAAAAATAAAATAAAATAAACTGGTTTGTAAAGGATTTTCACATTTATTCCTTCTTATTTCAGGCCTTAACTAACTTAACCTTGAGTTTTCTTGTTCTTTTCTACTGGTGTATATATATATTTTTACTTTTATCCACTCTTCTTCTTTATCTGCTACTTTGTTTTCTCTTAGGCAATATAGCTTCCGTCACATTTTAACACTTAAAAACATGCATTTGCTTTGATATTACATAATATTGTTCCTGGCAATATTGAAAGGATACACATTCAAACAAGGAGTTATTTCATTTGGAGTATGCTTGGGTTCTGTCCAAGATGGAAAGGACCTGGAAGCCATTCAAAGACTGCATAAGTTGCTAATTGGATGGAAAACTGGAAAGTAAATTGGGATTTCCCACATGTAAAAATATATAAAAGAGACTTGAACTGAAATAAAACTTGTATTGCTTTTCATTAGAAAGATAACTCTAATATATAAAAAGAGTTGTAAGCTCAGCCATTTGACCATCACATCCTAGGATCAATGTCAAAAGCCTATGGCAGGGGGACGGATGTGGCTCAAATGGTTGGGCACCCGCCTCCCATATGGAGGGACCCGGATTCGATCCCTGGGACCTCCCAGTAAAAAAAAAAAAAAAAAAAAAAAAAAAAAAAGCCTCTGGCAGGGAAGCGGATGTGGCTCATGCGACTGGGCTCCCGTCTACCATATAGGAGGTCCAGGGTTCAATTCCTGGGGTCTCCTGGTGAAAAGCGAGCTGGCGCACGCGGAGAGCTGGCCCACACGGAGTGCTGACCCGTGCAGGAGCGCTGGCCTGCGCAGAACTGTCCCACGTGGAGCGCTGGCCCACATGGAGAACTGTCCCGCGTGGAGAGCTGGCCTGTGCAGGAGAGCTGGCCCAGCAAGATGACGTAACAAAAAGAGACACAGAGGAGAGACAATAAGAGACGCAGCAGACCAGGAGCTGAGGTGGTGCAAGAGACTGAGCGCCTCTCTGCACTCCGGAAGGTCCCGGGATCGGTTCCTGGTGCCGCTAAAGAGAAGACAAGCAGACACAGAAGGACACACAGAGAGCAGACAGCGAGCCCAGAACAACTGGGGGCGGGGGGGGGGATAAATAAATCTTTTTAAAAAAAGCCTATGGTGGGGGAGCGGATGTGGCTCAAGCAATTGAACGCCTGCTTCCCACATGGGAGGTTCCAGATTTGGTTCCTGCTGTCTCCTGGAACGCTCCACCCCCCCAAAATAAACTCAAGCAAAACAAATGAAGCTGATGTGGCTCAACAATTGTGCGCCGGCTTCCCACTTACAAGGTCCTGGGTTCAATCCCTGGCCCTGGTACCTCAAAAAAAAAATAAAGCCTATGGGATAAAAAAAATATCAATCAATCAATCAATCAATCAATTCTATGGGTCAAACAAGGCATTTAACAATAGGTCTAGTTTTCTTCCAGAAAAGAACTATTGTTACCAGGTTTTTTTGTCTTTTAAAATATATTATACATAACACTAATGACAGCATATTATAGAGACCATTGTGCATCTTTCTTTTTTTAATTTAACGTTATATCCTGCTGACCTCTCCAGTCAGTACAAGAAGAGTGCCCCTTTGTTTTTTTATATTCTCATAAAAAGCAGTAACATGATTTCCTTAATATTCATGATCTTTGAGTTGCTGCCAACCTTTTGCACTTACAAATAGTGGCATAATCTCAAACATGCCATTTTCATATGAACTGATGCATCTGTAGTATGAATTCCTAGAAACTCAATTGCTGTTCAAAGGGTATGTGATTTTAGCTTTTATTTTTTATTTTTAAACAATTTATTGAAGTATATCATTCATACATGAACAAACATAAACTATAAGTGTTCAGTAAACATCGTGAACTTACATAACAAACATGCATAACATCACGCAGGGCTCCCACACATCACCCCCCCAAACACCCTGCACTGTTGTGAAACGTTTGTTAACAAATCATGAAAGAGCATCGTCAGAGTATTACTATTAACTGTAGTCTGTACCTTCCTCCCCTATAATTTTTTTAAGGATTTATTTATTTACTTACTTACTTTTATCCATTTTTAACCCCCCCCCCATTTTTGCTGTTTTTGTGTCCATTTGCTGGGCAACTCTCTATGTCTGTTTCCTGCCCTCTTCTCATCCTTCTGTCTTCACCAGGACTCGATCCTGGGAACCTCCGATGTGGGAGAGAGGCATCCTACCACCTGCGCCACCTCATTTCCTGGTTTTCCGGCATGTCTCATCTTTGACTCTCCCTTGTGTTACTCTCCTGTTCTGTCATCATCTTGCCGTGTGGCTCGTGGGGCCTAGGGGGCTCACCTGCACATGGGGCCTGGCAGCCCACGTGCTTTCTATATTTTTCTTTTTTTAATTTTTACCAGGAGGTCCCAGGGATTGAACCCAGGTCCCTCCACATGGGAGACAGACGCCCAACCACCCGAGCCACATCCGTCCCCCTGCTATATCTCTTAACATTGACCAAAGATACCCAAAGTTCCAGTCTTTTCCAATACAGGATGGTCAGATAATAAATCAGGCTTAGTTTATCACCAGCATTCTAAAAACCAGACCTAGGGAGAAAAACTAGGTCTGGGGACACAAGCATGGTTTCTAAAATAGTGAATGTTTAGCCTACCCTGATTATCACAAAATCAGGATATTCTCGTGTGATTTTAGCTTTTAAAAGGATTTGGAGATTACTGCCAGCAATGAATGAGATAGAGTAATACATCTGTTACAATACTGGGCACAGAGCTTTGCAGGTAGTAGCACTTACATATTATTTGTTGATGAGATTGTTGCAAAAATCAATTAAAGCAATGAATATGAAAGAAATTGGAAGTATGTAATATTCAAAGCTAAAGCATTATGATTATTTTCAATAATAAAGTTCCAAACCAGCTATGTTAGACGAGTGGGTTCCGGCAGTACAGAGGTAGGCAAGTCAGAAGTAAGCTTTCCACTTAAACCCTTGCTTAAGTCTGTGAATTCCCAACATACTAGCTGCAATGGCTCTGGCTTCAAAAAAAACTTCTGCATTAAAAAAGAAGGATAATATTATATTTTAGAAACCCAAAAAACAAGAACATATTTCCACAGGATCTGTTTGTTCAGAAGCATAACAAAGCTTGCTTTGTTTTTCCAGGTGTGCTGCTTTGGACAAAATGCTATCCTGTTAACACCTCAGCTGAAGTCAGCCTACTGGTCAGAGGACATCGTTTCAATCTCCGACTGAAAGCACTTGGGTGTTAGCTGCTAAAGGAACGTTAAACTGATGGTTACAAAATGGCTCCCAGAAAAGCTGGCACACAGCGTCAACCCCTACTCTGATGTGAGTCTGGTTCTCCAAGGCCTAGAGAGAACAGGACAAGAAAAAGAGGCCTAAGCTCTGACCAATCAGTTCTGGGCAAGTTTCCTGCTGTCTCGATGTTCCAATAAGCCGCTATAAGCCACTAAATAGAACTCGGCTGACAACCACCATTTCCTCTTTATTTTTTTGACTATTAATTACCAATGCCCCCCAAACACTTTGGTACACCTGCTCTTACTCGGTCTGCCCCTCACAAATTGTTATACTGTTAAGAAAGCTCTCTTGTTTTTATTTGCAGTATAGGAAAGATGTCTTCAAGACACATAGACCTCTGAATTAAGAAGATATAAAGGGGGGAGCAGGTGTAGCTCAAGTGGTTGGGCGCCCGCTTCCCATGTACAAGGTCCTAGCTTCGATCCCTGGTACATCCTGAAAAAATATATACGTAGATATTGTTAGGTCCTGGTTCAATGAGGCACAGAGACAGACCAAAATTCAAGCCGAGAAGGTCATTAAATCACTGTCATGGTAGGGATGTGAAGTGACACTTCAGACCCCCAAATTGGTGCTTCTTTTGAGCTGGGGTAACTGGGTGGGTTTAGAGGGGGTGGGTAGACGTGGCGCACAGGTAGGGGCTGGACGATGACTGAATTCTGCCCTGTCGGGAGGAGCAGAGGGACGAATTGGAGTGTTAAACAGGACATCTGATAGTCTCTTGATGTTCTCATGGTTGGTTCTGAGATTAGCACATCCTGCTGAATTAGGGGCGGGGGTGGGGGCTTGAGGCCATCCGTTATAGGGGCAGGGGAGACTTGCTGGCACCCGCCGTGGTCACGGGTGGGCTATTTTGCCAAATGGGGCTAACAGATATATAAAGTCTAAGGGTGGACAATGGATACAACTGTTGGTCGAGATGACTGGTATCTTCTCAGTCGTGGAAGCTCACTTAAGTTTCCGTGGCCTCTCC
>JAKSZT010054547.1:1390903-1448525 GCA_026826555.1 Tolypeutes matacus
TTTTGAAAGGCTTTTGCTCTCCTGTGTTATTATTCAGCTGAGCTTCGGGTTTCTTGCCTTTCACGGCTCCTGGAACCGGCCCCCCACCCTTCTTCGCCCTAGGCCTGCGCGCACTGGGCCTGGTGCGGCGCAGGGGGCGCAGGGGGCGCCTGGGCGGTTCCTGGCAGGGTGGAAGCCGTTTGCTGGCCCCTGTGGAGTCCCTCCCTTTTCTGAGTGTCCCTCCACGCAGGGGCGGTGAGGGCTGCCTGCCCCGCAGGCCTCTTACTGCTTCCTTCAGACTCGGACTCGGTCCCCGTGGCGCCTCCCGTGAGCTTCCGCGAGGGTGGGCCCAGCCTGCGTGGAACGTGGTGGTTTAGGGAAGAAGAGCGGTTTCCGCTTTCACGCCAGGCTTCGCTTTAGGAGTGGGCACGTGGCGGACCCTGGGCTTAGGACACGAGGCCGTGTCTCAACGAGGCGTCTGGGCATCTTCTTTGCTTATAAAAACGGGACGCAGGGGAGGGGCGCTCGGCGCTGCCGCCACCACTTCTGAGGACGGCAGGGCAGAGACGAGGACCCTGGGCTCCTGGCGTCAGCGAGCTGCCGGAGCAGCCGCCTGGGGCCTGGACCCCCCTTCCCAGGGCGTGAGACGAAGCGCTGCTGAGGTCGCGCGGAGCTGCACTTTTCTTACTGCAATGTAGGGAGAGCTCCCTAAGCGACACACTAAAAAAGAGAACCAGCCTGAGAAAAGGAGCTGCGTCGTTTCCCGTAGGAGCCACCGAAGAGAGCTGCCACTTGACCATGTTCACACACCATTCCTGTAGAAAGGTGTTTAGGCAATCGCACTAAATCACAGTGAAATAGGTCACTTCTATTTTTTTTCCCATTAGGAACTGCAAACATCTCCAGTTAGAGCAAAGGGCAAAAGAAACAAAAAAGTTTAAGAAAAAATTATTTTGTCAGTTTTCTAAATACTAGAATATCCCCCCACTCCAATTACAGGCTTGGTCTACCTTGCTTCTGGCATTAGTTCTGACTTAACTCCTTCTGGCTGACAACGATCTTAATTCTCTGCTCCTCCGTTTCTACAAGAGAGACCTATGCCAGGAGATCCCTATCGTCTACAGCTCCCTAACCATATAGTTGACAACTTTCCATTTCTCAGGTGGAGCAGATGATGCTGTAAACTGGAAAGATGTCGCTTGAACTGAAAATCAGAAAGTATTCTTCTGGGCACGTGTTGGTGCGGGCTGGTATATTTATTCAATAATGTGCGGTACAGTGTGGGCTTGGTAAGGGGCCTGTGGTTTTCACCTGACTGGCAGAGGGGTCCGTGGAACAAAAAGGTCCAGAGCCCCTGGTGTGAAGGCTCCCCAACACCCGTGAGCACTTGCCTCATGAAGTCACCCCTCACCCGTCCTCGGCTTCAGGAGGCAGTGTTCAAACCACGTATGTTGAAAGATGTCTTTAGAATTGGAAGCCCCCCCACCTTTTTAAAGAAAACCCAACACCCGAAGGACTGGCTGTTACTGGGAAGAACTTTCCGTTAAGGCTTTATGAACCAGCCCACTCTGGCCTTGCTCTTTATTCCTTGCCAGGTGTGCTGTGCATTAGCAGCTCCAAGTGCTGCAGGTGAGACTCGCGAGAAGGGCTGGCCAGGGGCGTCGGGGCGGCGGCGGCTGCCTGGACCTGCCTCCCTGCGCTGTCACCTCTCTGCCCACGGGCAGCGGCCCTGCAGGCGGAGCCTAAGGAAGCTCGGAGCCCAGCGCTCAGCCCGTTTGACCAGGACGCGGCGGGGACCGGCTCGGGGCGGCGTTGGCTCTCCGGTGGACTGGACTGCGCGGCGGCCCAGGGGGCCCTTTGCCCTCTTGCCCACACCCCGGGGCACGGCTGTCAACGCGCTTTCAACGAGCTGTCTCGGAAAGAGGGGTCACAGCTTCGGAGAAAGCCTGAGCCGGGCGGCGCGTGCCACCCTCCCTGGGGGGGTCCCTGGGGTCTCTGGGAAGCCAAGAACCCTCCCAAGGTAGCTCCGCCCCTCTCAAACGCATTTAACCACCAGACCTCTCTTTTCCGCCCACGGCAACACCCCTCCCGCCAAAGGATGCGGTCAGAGCCGCCCCCGGGCGGCCTCGTCCTGCTCGCTTCTGCCCGACCTCCTAAGGGATGGGGGGTGGAAGAGTGAGGCGGGGGGCTTGGGCTTTTAATCAAACCACCGTATCAGAAGAGAACTCAACAGTGGGTGAATTGAAAGAGAAGAGGTGGCCCCGGAGACTGGGAACTCCAAATCTAGTTAGCATTTATTAATTACCGACTGTGTGCCCAGCACTATTTTAAGTGCTTTGTATTCACTACAGACTTTAATTTCCCCAACGGCCCAGCCAGGTAAGTCCCCTCATTCCCGGGTGGCAGACAGGGGGAGCAGAGGCTCAGCTGGGAAGCACCCTCAAGCTGGAACTGGAGGAAGCGCCTTGAGTCCAGGCGGGCTCCAGAACCACCAGGTCTTGACTGGCCCCGAGGTCGCCCGGGCTCCTTCCTCCCCCAAGACAAGCCAGAGGACCCGCTCCCTGGCACCCGCTGCTCTGCCCGGCTGGCTGTGACTTCGGGAGTGTTACTTCACCTCCTTCAGCCTCAGGTTTTGTTTCATATGTAAAATGTAAAACAAGAAAGAAAAAGGGAAAGAAAACAAGGAAAAAGAAAAAAGTAGGTGCTTCTTGAAGAGACTGAGGCTCCAGTGAGGTAACAGTGAGGGATAAACAGCCACCAGGTGAGTGGTTTCCCAGCAGCCTCCGCCTGTCATCTGCCACCGACGGTCTTCTGAAAATGTGCAGATGGGGACATGGGTGGTAGGATTTTATTTTCAAAAGTTTAATATTTCCCCTTTTACTTATTTTCCTCCCACAGCAAACACTTCAGTGCAACAATCACTGAGCCCTAAAACGGACGAGTTATAGGGTCGTGCTGGGCTTTAGTTGAATGAGTGATTCCATATTTTTCTTTTCTATCACTTTAATAAGAACTGAGTCTTTTTTTACACAAAATATACCTGGAGGAGGACTTACCAGGTGCCCTCTAAATTCCCTCCTAATCCTGAGATTCTGTGAGCAGAAGTTCCTTCTGCCAATCTCTTCAAAGTACCCTCCTGCTGACGTCCTCCTCGTTCCAGCATGAATTCATTACACGTTTTGTCCAGAGGAAATTTCATTTATATATATATATATATTTATACATGTATAGTTTATGAATAACGATATATATTTAAGTTCTCATTATAGTGGTCTAATATCCATCATATATAAAGAAATCCTTACATCTGGAAAATAAAAAGACAGACAACCCATTTTAAAAAATGGGCAAGTGATTTGAACAGACACTTCTCCAAGAAGAAATTCAAATGGCTGAAAAGCACATGAACATCACTAGCTGTTAGAGAAATGCAAATCAAAACTACAATGAGGTACCACCTTACACCCATTAGAATGGCGGCTATTAAAAAAAAACAGCAGAATGTAAGTGCTGGAGAGGATGTGGAGGAATGGGAACCCTCATCCACTGCTGGTGGGATTGTGTAATGGTCCAGCCATTGTGGAGGACAGTTTGGTGGTTCCTTAAAAAACTAACTATAGAACCATATGATCCAGTAATTCCACTGCTGGGTATATACTCAGAAGAATTGAAAACAGGGACACGAGCAGATATATGCACACCAATGTTCATAGCGGCATTGTTCACCATTGCCAAAAGATGGAATCAGCCCCGGTGCCCATCAACAGACGAATGGATAAGCAAAATGTGGTACATACATACAATGGAATGTTACTCAACTGTAAGAAGGAACAAAGTGCTAACACACAGGATAGCATGGATGAATCTTGAAGACCTTATATTGAGTAAAGCAAGCCAGGCATTGAAGGATGAACAGTACATGACCTCACTGATATGAATTGAGCAAACTGAGCAGACTCAGAGAGCTAGAGCCTGGAAGACAGGTTTACAGGGACAGAAAGGGAGCAGAGGGCAAAATCTATAAGGTGGAGGGTGTGGCTGTGCAGTAGCGATGCTACTGGGTTAGGCAGTGCTGGTCTGTGAGGGGCGTAAGGTGGGGGGAAGGATTGGACTATCCATGGGTCGGAGGGGAGGGTCGGAGGAAGGAGCCGGTGAACTCTGGGGAACCGCAGGTGTGCGGTTAAAGCTACACCGTTGGGAATGTCCTATTGCCTCCTAAGGAACTGCTTCCTCACAGGGTGACTGAAGTGGTCTCTTTACTCCTGCTGCTCACGGTTCCCACCTGACGTGCTACTCACCTGTCTACAGGGGAAGCCGTCTGGGCATTTCCAGCAGGTACAGGCAGATGTGGCTAGCGATGGAGATGCAGGGCGGAACCTCCTTTATGCCAGACCATTAGGAATTCTTCTTGACCCGGCACCAGCTCTCCGGAACTTCCAGCATGAATAGACAAGGCCCGGCCGAGTCTGGCTGCTCCTTGGAGGGTCTGGGGACGGTCTGGAGCCTGGACTGACCCACAGGAGGACCCACGTGAGGTGCTCACCGAGAGTGCAGCACCAGGGCTTGCGAGCCCAGCGAGCTGCGCCGTCTCTCCGCGGCCACAGGCACCTCGGCATGCCGCTCTGTCTGCGGAGGACTCAGCCCATCTTTCAGGAAATCTTTCTTGGTAAACAATTTTAAGACTTGAATTAGGGAAGAACTATAAGTAATCACAAAGTATTAAGCCCACAGTAATTGAAGTTTACAAGGTCAGATCCTCAGATGCCGTGCCAAGCGTGCCCCCCACACCTAAATGCACAAATCAGGTACACACAGACCAAAGCAGGCAGCGCTGCTTCGCCCTCCTTTTTTGCTATTATTGAGGCCTCTATTACTACCTTTAAAAAAAACATAGACGCTTCTTGAACTACATCAATTATCTGGAAGAACAAATATACTCCAAGTTCTTATCACTAGAACTCTGGAAAAAGACAATTTCTCTTCAGTATTTTGCTGTTTTTTTAGGAGATACCGGGGACTGAACCTGGGACCTCACACACGAGAAGCAGGCGCTCAACCACTGAGCTGCACCTGCTCCCGTCTTCAGTATTTTAAAAATCAGTATCTAAAACACATTATAAATGATTGCATTTTGACCTACATTAGAAATCTAAGTCTTCATCATTGAGATTTAAAATTGAGAAAATTTTAAGTTCCAAGTATAATAAAGACTTAAGGACACATTCACTTTGGAAATGGGATTTTATTTTCTATTCCACTCCTTTCTGGCCAAAAGGAGTTGAACGATTTTTTTTATTATGACAAATATCTTCAGAATTTTTTAAAAAGGCAAAATATAACAGAATTTTAGTTGAGGAAACGAATTCCTTATGAGTAGTTTTAACGACAGCTCAGTTAAAGTAACATGATGCAGCTTTAACAGGTGGCATCACCTTCTACAGGGGGACTTCTTGGTCACTGCTGGATGGCACAGGTGCTTTCTTCCTCAGCCTCACTTCTGCTCTCCAGAGCTTCCCTGACCTTAAATAACAGCTTGGGGAAGATCACACCAGGTTTAGTGGCTCTGTGTTATTTTTCAAATGTTGGGCCAAGGTGGGCTGCTTGATCATGCACTCACTAAAATGAGCTGTTTTCAGCACTCTGGGCTGGTGCCGCCAGCTGAGAGAGGACTTTGGTACCTCTTCAGAAGCAGATGCCATTTCCACCAGCCCATTGCAATGGCTGAAAATGCTCAGAAAATAGATTACAGCGAAAGCCATTGCTTGGAAGAGGTTTGCATTTAATGGTATTGCTATAGGTAAAGTAATCCCTTGAGCAAAAAACCCATTTACTCAGTAGTTAGGGGGATCCTGGATTTCATAGCCACGGTTGCCTTTCTTTGTGGAAAAGATTTTCATATTTGTTGTGATCACTTCAGCTCCATTTTTCTTTAAGGCATGCATGCTCTGTGATCTAGAAGTATTAATTCCATTTAAAATCTAAAGGGAAAACTCAAAGGATAAGAATAAGCACGTGTAAACAAGCAGGCAAGCAATTCTGCCAGTCAGTTTTCTCTGGATAACTCTGCAAACGTGTCTTGCCATTTCCCTTCTGTTTCAGCAGAATAACGCACTAGTGGTCAGAGGTGATGTGAAGCTCTGTGCTGTGAGGGGCAAAGCACGGACACCAGAAAAGGAAGATAAATGTAGACCAAATTCTAAAGTCCCAGGAGCACACAGCTCCCTTCCTTATTTATTCCTTTAATGTCCATTCCACGTGAATTCCAATTGGGTTCCCGGAGGCCACGCACCATTGGCCCCTGATAAGACACCACTGTTTGCAGAGGATAAAAGAGAGCCTGATGCCAGTATTTACTCGTGGCAAACCTGCAAACGTCTTCTGGGCGACTAACACATTATAATCTGGTTGGTGGTTTTCTGAATTCTGGGGACCATGGAAATAGAAAAAGATAGAAACAGCACATGCTTTTTGAGGTTTCTTGGACTGGGCAGTAGAAAAATAGGTGCTTTCCTCTGGGGCTCTCTGCAGCTGAGGGTGGTGAGGCTGAGTTTCCTGGGAGTACTTTTTCATTTCCTTAGTCTTTAAGGGAGTGGTAGGCTTTGGCAGTCCTGCTGTTGACAAAATCTGTCTTCTTAAATTGAGCCTTTGGAATAAGCAAACAGAAATGTGAAACGTAAAATTTTCTATCATTGATATTCTGTGAAAAATGAAAAAAAAAAAAAAGAAAACGCAATTTTTAGTGATTTCTCACCAGAGCCAAGTGGAGCAGGTATTTTCTAGCTCTGGTAACAACACATTCCTTTTCAGTTTTCTTACCTTCTTATAGGCATTATGGAGCTCAGTGTGTGTCCACAGGGAATACAGGAGGACAGAAGCAGCTTTGCTTGCTTTGTTAGGGGAGCAGCTGAAAGAAGAAGCGGACATTCCGAGGTCAGTGAGAGCCCGCGACCTCGGGTGCAGCCTTCGGCTGCTACAGACACCTTCGCCTGCCGCTGCTCGTGGCCACGGGCTAAGTCGTGCCATTCACAGTGACGAGTGACTTCGATGAGGGCCTTCGTGTTTTAGATCTTGTTTTAATCCCTAGCTCAGTGCTAATAAATAAATAGTTTAGTGGGTAAATCCCTGATATTTATAATGAATACATCCTTAGACATTTACAAATCCTTAAATTTATTTATAGAACATATTTTATATTTGTATATATTTCATATATTTATGGAATAAAAATGCAGAAAAGTATGACTGGAAAATATATGCCTCTTAGACTTAGTGATTCTGTGAATACAGGAATGAAGTAATTCTTTAAGTTATTAAAATTAATTCTTGTTGGGGCACTTATTAAACAGTTTCAAAATCATTTAATGTTTTTAGAGCAAATGAAAAACTTGTTCCTGTTACAAATCCAAGTCACAATGAATTTGACATTGTACTTAGTTTTTGATGTTCTTTAAATTTGTCCCAAACTTCTTTTTTTCTGGCTAAGGACCAATGCTTTCTTAGATCGCTTCTGTTCATCACCTGAACTAGCACATGACTGATGCTGATTTTTTAAAAATATTTTTTTCCTTCACATCACAGGAGTTTGTAAACATGCAACAAAAACAGAGGCTGCAAAACTACATGGTGAGGTGCCTGCCAAGGAGCTGTCAGGGTTCACTCCCAGGCTACGAGTCTCTCTCTTCCACACCAGCCTGCAGGGAGGCAGACTGGAATAAGGCATTTCAGGACCTCGTGTGCTTCTCCGGGTTGCTTGCCAACAACCAGCTGCATATAAATGCAGGAAAGCTAAGGGTCTATGACATTTAAAATTGGGAAAAGGGTGTTATATTCACAAAGTCGGTTTATCAGTTGGTTGTTTGGCCCTTGGAGCTCATTTATTCCAAGATAAAATGTTGCACGTGGCAAGTGGCTCCCAGGTTGCCTGTAAACTGCTGGTCAGAGACGCAAGGCGCTAGCATGGAGGGAGCACAGACACAACTGACTGAAGCTCCTTGTTGATTTCCCACAAGCCAGGGCGTGTGAGGACACTCCAGGCTACCAGGAGCCATCCCCACACCTGGCTAAGCGTCCACAAGCAGTCTGCAGAGACGCTGGCATAGTCCCGTGTGCTCGTCAGCTCTAGATATCCAAATAACTAAGTCATAATGTCTATGGAGAGCTGGCGAGAAGCCTGAACACCTACTGAGAATAGTCATTTCTGTTTAGCCACAGTAATTCATCGTTTCCACAAGGACTGAGCAGCTGCCACATGACAGGCTCTGGGGACAGGTGAGCATGCTCTCGGGAAAGTGACACTCTAGCCAGGACGCTTTTATTTGGTTTTTCAGGAGGCACCGTGTATTGAGCCCTGGACCTTGAACACGGGAAGCAGGCGCTCGGCCACGCGAGCGACATCAGCTCCCCGCAGCACGTGCTCTGATCCTCTGGCTCTGAGCGAGGCTTCCTGCTGTGGCCTGCCAGGCGTGCTCTGCAGAGCCCAGGGCCTGCCCCGGGAGGGCGGCGGAGGTGTGCACTCACGTCTCTAACACTGACCGCAGTCCCGTCCCCGTGCAGCAAGCGCAGGCCTGTCCGCTACTCGCAAAGTCTGTCTGTCTTGCGACTCATTCGAACCAGGCTTTAATGACATTTCTTTCCTTTTTTGGTAACTTACAATAGTGACTCAAGTTTATAAAAAATCAAACCATTCAGAGTTGTGTCAAGAGAAAAAGATAATATTCTCCATGCCCCTTCCAATCCCACCAATCTAAATGAACTAATATTAATAATTTGATTATAAGAGTTTTCAATCTCTCTTCACCCTTTTTAACTTATTATTTATTTGGTATTTTTTTTTTTTTTTTTTTTTTTTTTTTTTTTGAGGTCTCGGAGCCTGGGATTGAACGGGGACCTCGTGTGTGGGAGGCCGGTGCTCAACCACTGAGCCACCTCGGCTCCCCATCCCACAGAAACAGGGACATGCGATGACTGTTAAGCATTAGCCCTTCTGTTCTCAAAAGGGAGTAAGTGGTGGGAAGGAACGTCATAGAGAAAACTGAGGAAGGAGGGCTTCTCATGCCACCTCCTGCCGTGGGCAGTGCCACAGAGAGCGCTTCCTTTGTGAGAACCCCACCTTGGCCTCAGCCTGCGGTGCTGAGATCGCAGGTGGGGCTCCAGGAAGCAAATTAGTTCCTTAGATCAGTAAATGCCGGAACTACCAAGAGAAGCTGTGGGGCTCGAGGCCTCAGCGTCCAGAGAGGATGGACAGCTCTGGCCGGGAGGGTTCAGTGCCCCCTGGCCTGCCCCCCGAGGCCGAGGGCCCCCAGCTGTGCTGGCGGGCGTCTCTGAGCTGCTCAGTGCCCCCGGCGCCAGGGCTGGCTACACAGGAGCGGGCGGGGCGGCGGGCAGCCGAGGACTCACGTGTCGCCCGCGCTGACGGCCATGACTTTCGGGAGGCCGCCGGCGCTGAGGAGGTCCCGCGCGTTCTGGAAGCTGTTTTGAACTATGTTGTTCAGCGTGTAGCAGGCAGAGGCTGTCGTCTCGATGAGGAGGTCGGTGCTCGGGACGGTGTCGGGGAGAATGGAGACCAGGTCAGGCAGCACCTCTCTGGCTAAATGGAAAGAAAATGTTAGGTTTCTTAATCTCGAGATCCCAACACATTTTAGATAAAGGATACTTTCAAAAAGGAACACAACTGGTTAATGACCATATGGAAGGAGGTGATCTCGCTAATAATCAAATTAAATACAGATTTTTAAAAAGATGGTAGATACTCTGGCATATCTGTTCAGAAAGCAATTAGATCAAAATGTCAAGAATTTTTAAAGTTCATATTCTTTGATTCAGTAATTCTATTTCTGGGAATATATCCTACAGATATCACTTTAAATGCTGACAAAACTTCATGTAAAGATCTTTATGGTTGTATTATATATGTGAAAAATTATAAAAAGTCAAATTCTCAATAATAGGAATATGGCTAATAAACTAAAGTACATTTGCATAGAATATTATGTACCCTAAAACATAACTAAGAAGCACACAATAGCAAAAAAATTTATATTAATATGCTCAGTGAAAATCAATATATTTATATACATAATTTATAATATTAAAAATAAACATAAGAAATCTAAAGAGATATGCACTAAAATGTTAATAAGGGCTGTTTTTCTACAGTGAAATAAATTAATGGTGATCTAGAAATATTTTTAAAAATTGTCCATACCCCTCAGAGTTTCTTCACCATGTAAATAACACTGCTACTGGAAAAGGAGTGATAACACTGCTTAAACCTACTTTTCCATGATTGCTGACAGGGTTGGAGTTGGCCGAGGCTGATGCTTGGTGGCTTCACTACAGCTTGTAATGTATGTTCTGGGCAACGTGAATCTGCACTTCATTTTTTGCATTAATCTTGCTCACACGTTTCCCTCCTTTTCTCTAACTCCTTTGGACTCCCCGTAAAAGACGGAGCCCGTCCTTCGCTCCAGCTGCTCCCCAGCCTGTGTTGGTGTAGCTGCCCAGGCGCTTCTGACTGATTCCACTCTCCCCTCGCCTGTGCTCCCGGGGAGCCCGAGTGGTCCTCTCTGACAGCGCCTCAGTCGTGTGCCCTTCTAGCGGCGCGAGGGGCTCCTTCCGGATTCCCACCGCTTACCGCTGCTCCTGCAGCCGAGTGTAAAGTCACCCTCGGTGACATCTGGGCCTGGCTGACACGTAAGACCTGCTCTATGGTGGGAGCACGTTTTCAAGTTAAACTCTTGTTTAAGTGTCACAGCACAGTGGTGAGAGCTTAGCGTTCAGCCTCTAAACCAGGCCTCTTTATTTCAGTCCTGGCTCTGCCCCTGGAGCGCTCTGTGATCTTGGCAAGATACTCAACCTCTCTGTGCCGCAGTTTCATAATTTGTAAAATGGGGTAATAACAGCAGCTACTTCACAGGTTGCTTTAGGGGATTAAATGAGTTAACAGGAATCAATTGTACCAGAGAATCTTACAGATAATAAGCTCTCACTAGATGATGGCTATTATCAGAAGGGTTCCTCTTAACAAGCGAGACCAGAGAGCGCAAGGCCTTGGGAACGTGAATCTTCCTCACGGCTTTTAGGTCGACAGCCTGGAGGCGGGACGCCTGACACAATCCCAAAGCGCCCAGTCACCGTCTAGGGGGCAGATACGCCGATGGCCTGCCCCAACTGCCCCGACTGCCCCGACTGCGAGAGTCCTGCCTCTTCCCCCCTCGCCACAAGCCTGGACGCCACTTCCACAGATCAAATGAAAGTAGAAACTTGGGGAGGAGTGAGAATTAAAGAAGTTGGAGCCTTTGACATTTTAAAACATGTTTATTTTTTCTCAGAAAAGTAGAACTGCTTATATTGACAAAGCTAAATGCAACAAATATATATATATATATATATATATATTTTTTTTTTTTTTTTCATTCCAGACCATACTATGGGCCTGAAATACATTCACTTTGGAACAATTAAATTGGATCTATAATAGTATTTTATAAAATTATACTATAAGAAATATAAAATTAAAGACTAATGATTTTTGAGGGTTATGGTTCAATGTCAGGTTGGGGACGATGCTATTTAAGGCTAAAACTCAAGGCCTTAAAAGCTAAAGCCTTATTCTGATGTCTGAGAACAGGGCCACAACGAACCAATGGGGCCCAGGACTCGGGGGCAGCGGCCAGCGCTGCCCGGCGCTTGTGCGCTCGGGACCCGGGGGCAGCTAAGTGGCTTGGGATGGCCAGTGGCTGTGGGGATGCGGCCGCAGCCTGCTGTGTCGCTGTCCCCATGTCACGCTGTCCAGCTTCACATTGTGGAGACTGCACGTTTCAAGTGTGTTTCTGTAAGTGTGAGTAAGATACGGTGACTTCAGTGCAGGTCGGCGCATGGCACGCTGCACCGGACCTCGAAATCCCTCAAGAGAGACACCAAGGGCGAGTTCAAGCTGATCTTCATTTAATCCTGCCATTGAACCCGTGACTCAAGACAGGTCCTGTTACGTAAATGTGGAATTCAGAGACCGCACGCATCTTGCTGGCAAGCGCTGCGTGTAAAAGGAGAGCAGCAGGCTCACGGCAGGGTGGCCGCGGCGGCGACCTCCCAGTGGCCAGGCACTGAGCCCGAGGCCGGCAGCGCTCTGCCCTGCAGGTGCCCACGTCCTTTCCGCCGTAGTGCTCTGAAAGGCGGGCTGAGCACACCCACAACAACACAGCGGGGTGGGCTTCGTGCTCTCCATGCCGACGGCAAGGTTTCTTTTAGGGTCACTGAACAATTCCCGGCCCCCTCTCTGTTTATAACGGGCACGAAGCCGTTGTCTGAGGCAGCCTGCAAAAGAGCTGCTGCAGCCTCTGAAACGACATTGCTGGGGCACAAGCACGGCTCCAGCACCGTTGGCGCTGTGTGCAGGTCCCAAAATCTGATCCATTAAAAACCCAAACAGAATTTATCATTTTAGTGGAATTTGGCGAAAAATGGAATTTTGAGTACTACATGGAACATTAGGATGCAGGCTTAATTCTAGTTACACGTCCTGTCGTCTCATTTTGTAGTTTTCAACTTGATTCAACAATCACTTATCACATATTGCCGAGTATAATGCAAGCAATGAAAAATTTTGCTGAGAGTCTAACAGAGTTATCTCTGCCAACAATAGAGAGTCTGGAAAAAGAAAGGCAGGCATAGTTTAGATAGTTTATTCTAAACCATCTATGCTGTGACTCTGCCTTTCTGTCTCTTTCTGGTGTTTATCCGTCTCTCTCTCTTTCTAGTCCAGCATGTCGCCAGGCTCCTGACGTGGATGTGTGTGTGTGTCAAGGCTCTAGGAGTGGCTGCTCTGCAGGACACACGGAAGTCTGAAGGAGAGCTCCGTGGGTGGGAAAAAGCATACTACATATATTGTTAATTATTAGTATGGTGCAAAGTCTCTCTTCTGTAGTTATTAAAACAAATGAACAGTGAGCCTGTGCGGCTCAGCGGCTGAGTGCCAGCTTCCCACATACAAGGTCTCGGGGACAATCCCTGCCCTCGGCACCCCAAAAAAACCCACAAATAAACCAAAGGCTTGATATTAAGAAAAACCCTATTTGGGATGCAGTGAAAAAGCCTCCCTTTAATGACACTTTCTGCTGTTTGTTCACATCTTAAGTTCGTCACTGTGAAGAGAAGGCAGGAAGGCAAGGACTGCATTGTACTGTCAGTGTGTGCACATCACTTAGAAACTCTCATCAGCTCACCAATTTCATTCTGCAAAGAAAGGTTCCTGGACAGATTCCTCAGCAGGGACACTGCCGTCTTCCTCACACCGGCGTCGCCCACGTGCAGCATCTTCCGGGTGTGCTGGAGGCCGTTCTCCTTCTGGACGACTGTGTGGGCCACCGAGGTCGGCATCTGTTTCGTGAGAGGCACATAAATGCCACTGTTGATTTCAGGGTAGCATTAGGCTTTCTGTAGATTACCAGAGATCAAGCGAGACACTTTACAAGCTACAGCTGTGAGGAAACCTATCTAAAAACGTTCTCTTAAAATTCTTTTTAGGTTCATAATTTAATTATTGGACAAAACGCTTATTCTGAAAGAGATTGGGCTTGTTAAGAAAGAAACGCGTGGACGATTCGATCACTTGGGACTCTGCTCTGTGTCAGGGGCTCCAGCACCGGTGGCTGGTCCAGGCCCTGCCTGACTCACCGGGGCAAACCTACCTGACACCAGGCTGGCAACGCACAGTGCCAGGAGGGTCTTCCCAGCACCAAGAGCTCCCAGCAACGGTGTGGGGGACAGCCTAGCTTGTGCCCACAGCTTTGTGTTAGACTTCTATGTGATGCCAATACTCCTGCCCACTGGCTTTTCCTCAGCGTGTGGCTTCTCTGTTATCTCATCTCCACACTGCTTTTCTTTCCCCTGCAGCATTGCCCCTCCTTCTGACACTTCACCATGGCACCATCTGCACCAGGGCCCAGGGATAGGCTTCAGGGAGGGGGCAGGAGGGACCCTAAAACTAAATTTTGTTTATAATTGGCTCCCCCAAGAAAAGGGTCTGTAAATTTTATTAGACTCTCAAAGTGTCCATGACTCAAAGAAGTTCAATAAACACCATTTTAGATGCTTATTCTACAGGAAACAAATTACACCTTGTCTTTCCCTAATTTGCAGGACATTTCCCAGGGTCATGTGCCTTCTTCCCAGGAGATTCCGTCCCTTTTTCCATTCAGAGGAGGCTGGCTAGTCCACTTCACTGGAAGGAAGCCGACATTCCTCTCTCTTCCCGACGGCCCTTAGGGACAACTCCCTCTTCCCTCCATGAAGACCCTCACCCGTGTCCACTCTATCACGGCCTTCTGCATGTTACCACAGCAAGGCCTCGAGTCCCTCCTGACATTCCCGGGGCTGCAGGACCCCCGTCTCCACCTGGCATTGTCAGATGACACCTGCGTCCATGCAGCGGACAGACTAATGACCACACAGTTCCTCGGCCTCCTGAAAGCCACTGACCGTGTCATTGCCTACAGCAGACATTCACTTCCACGGTAGAGGATCTGCGCTCAGACAACATCACACCTCTGGAAGCACACCTCCACTGGCAGCTCTGAACAAGCTAGCTTCCTCATTCTCTTCCTTACTCTACGTGCGTCTTCATCAGCCCGTCAAGAGCTCCACTCTCCTCACTCCTGCCTGCGTGCTCTAATTCAGATCAGGGTACATGAACCACTCCAAACACTACCTTTCTAACACCTTCAGCCCCTTGTCATTCTAGCTTATCGTGCACCTACCCATCAAAACTGCAATATTGGGTTAGTAAACCCAATACTGATCAATACTGATCAATAGCATGTGATGCCTGTCTTTTCTGATTTAACACTTGGCTAACAAACGTTGGTAGAGTAAGCGATGCATCTGCAGACTGGTACTTCTACAGAGTTACAGTCTTCCATCTCTACTAGGATCTCAAGCAATGCGAGTCATCTGGCTCCTTCATAAATGCTACAGAAGGGATTTCAGATCCTTACAGAGCCTCACTGAACAGTATGAGGAATGAGATGCTCTGAGAGCCTCATGAATTACCAAGCTTCTGGAAAAGTGACAACAACCATTTTTTAAAATGCATTGCTGAACTCTCAAGAAAAATCTCAAAGGCAAGTCAAAGCAAAACAAAAAATTAAAACTGAACAGAGAACCAAAACCAAAAGCAAATTCAAAAGCTGGGAGGCTCTGGGGCAAAAGCCAATACCAGACATCTAGATCTGCCATAGGTCAGGCAGAATAACCTTCCCACCCCAAGATCTTTCACTCAATCACACCTGCCGTAGAAGGTAACGTGTTCACAGGCTCCAAGGATTAGACATGGGCATCCTGGGAGGGACGGGCATTAGTCTGTCAACCCATCCCCCTTCCTTTTTTATTATTAGAATGGCCATTATTTATGAACTAAAAGAGTTCAATGTAATTTTACTAACTGGAAATTACTGTCACACATTTATACTTAAATTATACCATCTATCCCTTAGGAAGCTATTTATTCCAGGTTATGTTCTTGGCCATCAACTGCTCGGCACCATCTCAGTTACACTTTTGTGGTGGGATATTATTGGGAAGTATGCTTAATAGCCTGCTTTTCATGTTTTCTATTTAATGATTCCTGTTAGAAATTACAAAAACAAAGATCTTTATTATATCATCTAAACATAAAAAAAATAGGAAAAGAGATAATAAAAAAGATGTACATATACATCAAAATTTGAATAAAATGCATCCCATAACTTAAAGAATGAAGAGTCCAGACAGCTAATGATTTTATCCTATAAACCTTCAGGCAGGTTCAGTTCTAAGAATCTTGAATATAGATCAATACAAGGCTAGCCTACAGAGATCAATACCAGGCCAGCACACGCGGATCAATACCAGGTCAGCACATGCGGACCAATACCAGTCTACCTATACAGATCAATACCAGTCTAGCCTATGCGGATCAATACCAGGCCAGCAAATGCAGCTCAATACCAGTCTACCTATGTGGATCAATACCAGTCTAGCCTATGCGGATCAATACCAGGCTAGCCTATGCGGGTCAATACCAGGCCAGCCTACGTGGGTCAATACCAGGCCAGCACGTGCGGGTCAATACCAGGCCAGCACGTGCGGGTCGATACCAGGCCAGCACGTGCGGGTCGATACCAGGCCAGCACGTGCGGATCAATACCAGGCCAGCACACGCGGGTCAATACCAGGCCAGCACACGCCTTCCTTGGAGGCCTGGCTTCAGGGTTTCATGATTTGGAGGCCTTGACACAGTTAAGACAGTTAGGAAGAGTCTTCCCTTGCTCCAGTGCCCTTGGACCTAGGATCTCTGAGGATCTCGCGTTTTTGTTTATTTTTTTCACCCAGCCAGACTATTACCAAAGCCAGCAATTCGGGCATATTCAACCACTATCGCCTCAGCTAGAGGTTAGCTCCTGTTCTACTGTAAGTGCTCAAAAACGTCTGTTTAATAAACGAACGAGCATGGAGGGAGCCATGGCCTGTCCAGATTCCGCAGCAGGGCCTGGGAACGGAAGAGGCTAAGTCCAGACTTTAAAAGTTATCCCGAACCCTACTCAGCACAGGGACTTAAAAAACAAAACACCCACAGCTGTTTCATTTCTGGCATTTTTTTTTCAAGTTGGCTGAGAGTTAATAACTCAACTTCTACACTTGGGAAAAGTAAGATGATAAAGTAATGCCCACGTGGCATTCAGTTCCCCATTGACTTCTCTTTGTGCATAATTAAGTCTTGCTATAAATCAAAGACATGGACTTTGGTTGAATTCTCAATGACAGGGCCAAGGTAAAAGAAATACTGGTTTTTTGTTTTTTTAACATATTACAATTCTATTCAAAACAGAGCAAGATTTTGTGTAAACATGCTTTTATTAAAGGACGAACATGGTTTCTGAAGTTAAGAATGCTTTTCTCTGAGGATGAGTAATTAAAGACTGGCTTACTGTGGAATTTATTCTAATGATTTTATAAACTTAGTTCAAGTAATTATTTATAGAATCCCTAAATACGAAGCACGGTGTAAAACAGACGGGCAGCAAGTAAGTCGCACTGCCTTACGGGTTTCCACTTTGCTGGCACAGAGAACGTGCGTCGGGAAGGAGCGGCTCTTGGCCTGGGGTAGAGCTCTGGACACCAGCGCAGGGGTCCTCTCCAGCAGGGCCCCATGTGGGCTCTGCCTAATTTCCCATTAGGGACCACCCTTCCCGTTTCGGTCTGTGGGGTACAAGCGGCGTGACCCCAGCCCTGGGCAGAGAGCTGACCTCCTGGCCACACAAACGGTCAGAGTGTGGCCGGTGAGCCTCGTTTCCCGAGTTCTCAGCAGAGCCACTCTTCCCTCGTGGGGATGCTGGGCTGATAAAACACGGAGGTGGGCCCAGCTTCATGCCTGAGAGTAAACCAGCGGAGGACAAGAGCCCAGTGGAGGGGAGAGCAAATCGGCGCCTGTGCGGCACGTGGCCTGGCCTGAGCGAGGCAAGGCCCATCCTGGACTTTTCTCTCCACACGCCAAGAAATCCCTCTTTTTAGATTAATCCAGTTTGAGGTAGGATCCTGCCTCTGATAACGGCAGAATCCCGACTAGCGCAGACACCGTGCACCCTTCCTGTGCAGTCTGACGTGGCCCGCAGGGCGGAGGAGAGTCGCTGCCGCGCGTCCCCCCGTCCTCTCGCCCGGGGCCGATGGCGGCCATGCCCGCCGGGCCACCGCCTAGGAGGCAGAAGAGCCCAGGATACTCACCGGCCCGCTTCCCGCCGTGAGGTTCTGGAGGGCCCCCAGAGACGCCTCCTGGGTGTAGTTTCGGGCGCTCTTGGCAATCAGGGACAGATACATCCGGATCACGATGGAGTGCCACAGCCATTCCACGCCCGCGGGGCTGCTTTTCTCCTCCGGCATCGGCACGTCCTGCTGTTGCTAAGCACACGCCAGGGACCAGAGTTAACGGGCTTCACGCGGTCTCTGCCGCGGGGCCCCAAAGCCTGCCTGACCTAGAAAGGCTAATGCTCCTGATGAGCCTCGAACCAGGAATGAAGACACAAATACTCACGCTTTCCAGTCACGTAGCTTTTAGGCGACAACGACTGCTTTTCCCCAAGGCTCTCTCTCTCTCACCCCAACTTCACATTTTGCAGTGAGAGAGCACTCAGGGACTTAAGCACGGGCTATTCTAGAATGATCTCCAGGCTGCTGTTATGCTAAGAACGCCCCTCTGAGTCTTGCGGTGACTCTGGGACAGCAGCAGGGTCCTGAATTCGCCAGTTCTCCAGGCTCACAAGTACCACGACCCTCCGCGGAGGCGGAGAGAAGGTCACACTCTGCTCTCACACCAGGTGTGGAAACAAGCACGCTTTCTTTCCCACGGAGTTTGCTTTCAGTGTGCGCAGACAAGCATCAGGGCTGCTCTCGGTGCCAAAGCGACAACCACAAGCCACGTGACGCGCTGCCTTACACTCGCCTCCCAGCCGAGGGCATGTGGCTTAACGGCTAGATCCCCTTTCCCCTCCAGGCCGCAAGGGGCTGAGGTAAGGACGACAAGAGCACAGCAGGTGCTGGCGCCCACGCACGTCCCTCCAGGGACCCCCAGCCTACCTCCTTCGCTTTCCTGCTCCGGCTGCCAAAGCACCCGGTGCTCCTGCCGCCGGCCTGGCCGTCCCGGCTCCGGGCATAGCCGCCCTGGGAGCAGGCCTCTGGCAGCTCCGCCTCCAGCTGGTAGGAGAGGTTGTGCAGGACGCACACGCAGTTCTCCGTGGCCTGAGGAGACAGGGCGCGGTGAGAGCCGGGCCGCCCTTCGCAGGTGTGCCGTGGGCACCGGCAGGTTGAGGCCTTGGAGGCTCACAGACGGGCTCGGGGTGCTTGGGCTGGGGGCGGGCAGCGACTATGAACAGAAAGCCAAGGCCGGGCCACAGCGCTCAGCGTTTTGAGCAGAGAGACCCTCGGGCTTCCTTTCTAGAGAGCGTGGATGCTCCAGACACAGTTTAGGAGCCACGAGACGTGGCGATGGGAGAGGTGCCGATGTAGGAACCAGCCAGGGGGCTACTCAGTGGTGGGGGAGCGAGGCTCAAGGAGCACAGAGGCAGCACTGCGGGGCCTGAACGAGCTCAAATACGCGTCAGCAGAAGACGTGCGGCCTGAGGCGAGGGGGGGAGGCGGCCAGCGCCCCTTAGGATGGCAGCAACCACAGGCTCCACGGAGGAGGAGCAGGTTTGGGTGAGGGGGAGCGAGGGACTCAGGTTCACTCCTGACGTGTAGCATTGGGACCCCTCTCTAGCACCCTAGCAGAGGTGCTCAGTAGGTAGGGAAATGTGGCTCTGGAGAGTAGAAAGGAAAATGGGGCTAGATTTCAATTTTAGCGTTTCTTGGCATGTATGAGAAACCCTAAGCTCAGCAAATGGTCAGTGAATAACTCTAAACCCAAGCAGCTGTGTCACGTGCACTTGGAGCCTAGTAAAACAAAACAGGCGCTTGGGCGCACGAGTCACCTTGTCGTCCGGCTGGTAGTCGGCAATGGTGCCCCTGACGTAGTGGACCAGCGAGTCGATGAGGCCGTCGCACCGTCTCATCACCTTCCTCCCGGCAGGGCCGGCAGAGCTCGTGTTCCTGTCGCAAGAGAGTGGAGAAGACGACAAAGCCGTAAGGCTTAGGCCTCCGTTCAGATATTCACTTGATTCTTCTCTCAGCTGACTGGAAACTGCAAAGGGTGCAAGGCTCGCCCTGAGGTCGAGAAATCAAGAGCCTAACGGCCACCGAATAGGAACACAACTTGTAAGCGTAGCCATGCAACACGCAATCAGGCCAATGAAAGTCTTCTCTTTACTTCACTCCAAACGTCAGGGTCAGGGCATTGTTTACCTAATCTTCACCTCATTTGTGATGTGAGGCAGATATTGCAAATTAAAAGCAAACGCATGCCTGTTAGATGTAACAGACTGCATGTCCAGGCCCCACTTCCTCTGTCCTGTTAGTAACTTCTCTGGGTTTTAATTTTTTTCCTCATTTGAAAGACAGGGGAGTAGATTATGTTTTCTTGGGGTCTTTTTAGGTTTCAGTGGAAACTGTTATTGACAAATATTGAACCAGATGCTCTAAAAAGTAATGATTCTATGATGAAAAAGGCAGAGATGTCACAGAAAAGTCAGAGTTCCACAGCGTGTAGTACCTAAGCAAAATCATGACCTATAAATATCTTTGCACTGAGTCTATTTCTAACTTTGCTAAGTCATGACACCTTTCTATCAGCAGTAACTGAATCTACAAGTGAAGGCTGCTTCCTTATAGAGAACCAAAGCTTATCAAATACTGCAAAGCAAAGCATTTAAGGATCGTGCTTATATTCTGGTATGACTGTTATCTTTCTTTGGATTAAGTGTTTTTTGTTAGCATTCATCATTAAAAAATTTTTTTGCAAAAATGTAAAATATCTGTCAACAACAAGGGCAAAAGAATAGCGCCTTCTGGTTTTTAGAATTTTGAGAACCCCCTCTATTCCCCTTTGCCAACTTTCACTGTTAGGAATGTTCCTGCACAATTTATCAGAGCAGTTTCTTTTACTGACGAGTCACAGTACATCCAGGACGTCCTGTTTCTCTCAGTGCCATTCTGAACATCAGATCAGCTGTACCCGAGACCTTCTGGCTCTTATTTTCTTCATCTTTAAAATAACATCGTTGTGCTCAATGATTTAAAAAAGCCTTTCTGCCCCCAAATACTACTTTCTATACATACTTGTCAAAGAACGAATGTGCCCAGCATTATGTCAAGAGCTAAAGCAAACAAGTAAGGGCAGACAGTACTGTACCCGGCTCCGGGGGTTCCATCCACAGGCTCATCTACAGGAAACTGATGAAACTCAACTGTTCTTAATCCACACATATGCTTATTTCACGATTCAATCTAATACTCGAGGAGATAGGACCAAAACACCTAAAACTAAGGATATACTAATAATGGTTGCTGAACTGATACAATGAAATTTTTTATTTTAACAAAAATACCTCCTGTGGTTTTGGTTCTCATTTGACTCTTTAAGATTAACTTCTTTAATTTTTACTGTACCCAAAAAAACTCTGATATTCCGTCCATAAAAAAAAGAAAATGAATTCATAAACTATAAATAAAACCATTTTTATTATAACTTTTTCTCAAGAAATGATCATTAAATCCAAAATCTCTATCTACTCTCTGAGCCCTTTAAGGATCACGAAATTGTAAAAAGCTTGACAGAAACATAAAAAGCATCTTTTCTAGTCTTCTTGTTTTATATATGGAGGAGTTGAAGTATAAAGAGTTTAAGTTACTTTTCCTGGGTAAATGAGTGGTAAAGTCAGGATGAGAAGGCTGCTCTTTGTTTTGTACCCAGGGTGACTCTAGAGTAGAGGCAAACCTCATCTAACATTCATTCAAAGTGTCATTTAGCAAATACCACATATCAGCAACTCGAAGGCATTGTCATCCCATGCGTCAGAGTTTCCCTTTGACCTTTCTAACCTTCAGCTTGGAAAAGGGGCAACAGATGGAAGTTGCTTTGGCAGAACGAAAGATCTGTCCTTCTAACTAGCTGAGCCCACCCTGCAAATGGTTGACTAAGCTTTAACTTTAGGGTGTTTATTTTGGGTCAAAATGGTAATTCAACTTGGCAGGAGTGCCAGTTCACACACACTGACTGCTGTCTTGTAGTCTGGTATTATCCAGGCTCTACCTGCTTGAAAAGGGACTTATCAGGGGTTTCTGGCAGCTGATAAGAGTGCTGACAGAAAGTGCATGGAATCCTTTGCTTCAGCATGTTTGTGCTTATCAAAAATAGTTCCCCCCTTACTCAACTGCCCAGAAATATGAATGGTATGAATAGAAGGCACCAGAGAGAAGAGAATTTGCTATACTAGCACTCTGGAAAAAAAAAAAAAAAACAATAAAAATTAGAAAATGATATATAATCCTATAGTGTTTTTTTCATTAGCTAATACTTAAGTTTGTGGGAATCAGAGAATTTACCACCAGTAATCTTAAGCAGAATTGGTGCTTTTACAGTGTCTCTCTCAATCTTGAGAGATATTTATTGATGTTTCCTATACATAGCCCCATGGAGATTCAATATGGAAAAATATCCCAAAACTATAAATGAAACATATTAAAAGTTACGTTGCTTTACAGTAAGAGAGAGCATGTTAGAGTTCTCTGTGTGGGTATTGTATTATTTTTGCAACTGTCCTGTAAGTTTGAAATTTTTTGAAAATAAAGTTTTTAAAAAAGTAAACTGTAAGAGGGATGAGCAAACTAACACAGAAGTTACGCAATAAAAATTGATGATCGGAGTTCCCAACATATTGGGGATGTTTAATTTGGTGCCTATGGTTTCAATGAGATTATTTCCTTTGGTATCACAAAGTCAAAGTCTGAGTAAATATGTGGGTCCTTTCATTGCTGAGTGAAGTTGTAGACTGAAAATTTAAAAGCAGACCTCTGGATTGGAGGGGGCTGTAGGCTATGGGCAGGGTCTCTGGGGGTGGGTGAAGAGGGCGGCCTGTGCCGGGCCTGGAGGATACCAGCTCGTGGCTGATGTGAAGAATTCTCCAGGGCGTGGATGTGGACCAAATGGTTGGGCGTCCGTCTCCCATATGGAAGGGCCTGAGTTTGATCCCTGGGTATCAAAAAAAAAAATTCTCTGGCAACATGACTTGTATTGGGCCATGGAGGCAGGAAATAGAAGTTGAACCTCTGCAAGTCTCTGAAATGGTCACAGAACTTCACATATTTGGGAAAATTCCAGTAAATCAAAGAATGGGCAATGTCAAATGATACAAACAGCTACAATTTAGTGTG
Source organism: Tolypeutes matacus (assembly GCA_026826555.1). NCBI lineage: Eukaryota > Metazoa > Chordata > Mammalia > Cingulata > Chlamyphoridae > Tolypeutes > Tolypeutes matacus. The sequence goes on from JAKSZT010054547.1 coordinate 1,413,716, forward strand.
TGTGTGTGCGCTAGACATTGTGGTAGGCACTTTACAAATATTGGGATCTGTAATTTTCACAAAATTCATGAAATTAGGGAACACTAAAATGTTTTTCCAAACTCTGACCTGTGACATTCATTTAAAATCAAAATTAACCGGCTTAAAGCAGGATTTCTGTGGCTACACCCATGCAAGTTGTCAAATAACACCCGTTACCAGCACTGAAGTGGAGCTTCACACAGAAGGCCCAAGTTTGGTGAATGGTTATGTGGCGTGGGAAAAGGATGAGCTGACGGACAGCATTTAAAGTAAAAGCTTACAGTTAGTTACCAGGGCACAGGAATGGCACGCAACTGTCCAGCCTGAGGACATCTTTCAACAAAACAAGTAATTCTAAGAGGCAGAGATTAAAAAACAACAACAAAAGGGGGCTCTTCCTACCTATAATAGGTGTGGTTTCTACTAAAAGTTTACACATCCTACGCAAGAACTGCCATCTCAGTGGTTTATTTAAGAGCCATGGGTGCAAAGAAGAATTAAAACTTTCGCTATTCACAGATATGATTGTATATCTAGAAAGTCCTGAAAATCTACAACAAAGCTGCTAGAGCTAATAAATGATTTCAGTAAAGTGTCAGGATACAAGATCAATATGCAAAAATCAGTGCTGTTTCTATACACTAGTAATGCGCAATCTGAGGCGGAAGTCAGGAAAAAAATTCCATTTACAATAGCAACTAAAAGAATCAAATATTTAGGAATAAACTTAACCAACCATGTAAAGCACTTGTATTCAGAAAACTACAATGCATTGCTAAAAGAAATAAAAAAAGACCTAAATAATTGGAAAAACATTCCATGCTCATGGATTAGAAGACTAAACATCATTAAGATGTCAATTCTGCCCAAATTGATATACAGATTCAATGCAATCCCAATAAAATTCCACCAGCATTTTTTAAACAAATGGAAAACACAATTATCAAATTTATTTGGAAGGGTAAGAGGCCCCGAATAGCCAGAAACATCTTAAAAAGGAAAAGTGAAGTTGGAGGACTCTCACTTCCAGATTTTAAATCATATTACCTGGCTACAGTGGTAAAAACAACATGATACTGGCATATAGATAGACACATAGACCAATGGAACCGAACTGATGGTTCAGGAACAGACCCTCTCATCTATGGCCAAGTGATTTTTGACAAGCCTGTCAAACACACCCAGCTGGGAAAGAACAGTCCATTCAACACATGGTGCTGGGAGAACTGGATATCCATAGCCAAAAGAAAGAAAGAAGACCCTATTTCAGACCTTATACAAGAATTAACTCAAAATGGATCAAAGACCTAAATATAAAAGCAAGTACAAAAGGCTTCTAGAAGAAAATGTAGGGAAACATCTTCAAGACCTGGTGGTAGGCGGTGGATTCTTAAACCTTACACCAAAAGCACGAACAACAAAAGAAAACATGAATAAATGGGACCTGCTCAAACTTAAACACTTCTGTGATTCAAAGGACTTCATCAAGAAGGTGAAAATGTGGCCCACTCAATGGGAGGAAATATTTGGAAACCACATATTCAATAAGGGTTTGATTTCCATTCTATATAAAGAGATCATACAACTGCAATAAAAGAGCAAACAACACAATTTAAAAATGGGCAAAAGATTTAAATAGACATTTCTCCAAAGAGGAAATACAAATGGCAAAAAAAGCACATGAAAAAATGTTCCATCTCACTAGCTATTAGGGAAATGCAAATTAAAACAACAATGAGATACCATCTCACACCACAGAGAATGGCCATTATTAAAAAAACAACAATAAGTGCCGGAGAGGATGTGGAGAGATAGGAACTCTCCTTCACTGTTGGTGGGAATGTAGAATGGGGCAGCCTCTGTGGAAGACAATTTGGCGGTTCTCAGGAAGCTAAATATAGAACTGCCATATGATCCAGCAATTCCTCTACCAGGAATATTTCAGAAGAACTGAAAAGTATGACCTGAACAGACATTTGAACACCAATGTTCATAGCGGCGTTATTCACAATTGCCAAAAGATGGAAACAACCCAAGTGTCCATCAACCGATGAATGGACGAACAAAATGCGGTGTATACATAGGATGGAATGCTATGCTGCAGTAAGAAGAACTGAAACTGGGACTCACATGACAACATGGATGAACCTTGAAGACATTATGCTAAGTGAAGTAAGCCAGACACAAAAGGACAAATAGTGCATGGTCTCATTAATGTGAACTAAATATAAAAAATAAACACAAGGAGTTAAAAACCTAGAGTACAGGTTATTAGGAGATAGGAAGAGTGTTGAGAAGATCTACTGATGCTTAATGTATGTAGACACTTTAACTTGACGGTAAAAGTGTGGAAATGGATAGAGTTGATGGTAACACATTAAAGTGAGTAGCAGCTGGTTTATGAATGGAATTGTGGCTGAAAAGGGAAGTCTGAGGAAGAAAATGTCAATTGAAAGAAAGCTAAAGAATAATCTAGGGACTGACTGATACAGTGAAGCCAGAGGTGGGTGAGGGTTGTGGTTGAGGGCACAGACGCAGAGTGTCCTCTGTGAGCTGGAGCAGACGCACGGCACTACTGCAGGGTGCTGGGAATGTGGGGAAGCGTGGGGACAGCACGGCTGGAGTGCCCTGTGGCCCGTGGCTAACAGCGGCACTGTGAGATCCTGCACCGATGACAACGCTGTGCTGCGTTGGTGATGGGGCGTGGAAGGAGTGTGCCCCATGCACGCTGCGGACCATGGCTGGTGGCGATGGTCTGAGAGTGTCTCATAATCCGTAACAAGTATCCCAGTACCGTGTGCTGTGTTGATGAAGGGCTGTTGTGTGGGGATTCTACACGTGTGTATGATTGTTTTGCAAGTTCACAACCTCTGTAATAAAATATATTTAAAAAAAATAGGGCGGGTTGGGGGAAAAATACACCAAATATAAGACAGGGACTACAGGTAGCAGTGATCTTTAGACGATGCTCTTGCGTAGCTCGTAACACGTTTCACAGCAGTGCGAGGCGTTGACGGAGGCGTGACGTATGAGGCCGCAGTACGGTGTTATGCATGTTTATTGTAAGTTCACAACCTTTACTAGACACTTATTGTTTGTGCATGTTCCTGTATGGATGATACACTTCAATAAAAAAAAATCACGGTGCGTCCTCGTAGTCACAACTGAAAGTGCGCTGCAAGTCGGGCAGTGAAGCCCCAGGTGGCACCGGCCAACTGAGTGCCGCCAGGCCGCCAGAGCCATTCCAGGACCCCGTGAGCGCTGACAGGCCTTGGCTGCTAAGGAGGCCGCTGCTTCCTCTGCTCATTTGAGGCTCAGGCTGGGTTTCTGTTTCTCTCAGCTGATCCCTATCAAACAGTTGGGCCTTGTCTGCGATCAGCCAAGAAAAAGCAGCAGAGGCAGCGTGTGGCTGCGCAGAACAAAAGGGAGCCTCGTTTGAACTGGCAGAGGGACAAAACTGTGCCCCCAAAAAGGCCTTGTCTGTTATTGTGAAGTAAATTTCAGTTCCTGAAGGTATCAGCAAACATCAGCTAACGTCCCTGTGCAAACAGAAGCAACCTTGAGAGGTGGAACAAGGCTCTACACATCTGGTTCTTTCAGGACAAGGAAAATTAACCAAACAGATATGCCAGCATCTATCAGACATCAAGAAACTAAGAGGTAGAGAAGGAGAGATTCTATCTTTGAGATCTTTTAGCTCTGCTTTCCTGCATCTTCAGGTCTTCCAAAAGAATTCAGAATAGTCAGCTCAGCCAGTAACCACTGTTGGCAGCCAACAGTCATTTCCTCGTGATTAGCTGAAGCGGGTCATTTGGGATAGATGGCCCAATTCTACTTACAGAACTAAAAACAGTGCAATTTAAAACACACGTGGAAATCACTGCTCCTGAGCGGGCATTCCTGCTACGTAGAGGAAGGGGTAACTGGGATGCCAGAGGAGGGGTGAACATGCTTCAAAACCTCAGGAAGAACTACTGGGTATATGCCCAGAAGAACTGAGAGCAGTGACGCAAACAGACATCTGCACACCGATGTTCATAGCCACATTATTCACCATTGCCAAAAGTTGGAAACAACCCAGGTGTCCATCAACAGACGAATGGATAAACAAACTGTGGTCTAGTCACACGATGGAATATTACGCAGCTGTAAGAAGAGATGAAGTCATAAAGCACATGGCAACATGGATGAACCTGGAGGACATTATGTTGAACGAAGCAAGCCAGACACAAAAGGACAAATACTGTATGAATGTGTTACTATGAACCAAATATATTGTGTAACATATTGTTTGATTAAAAAAAGATTTTATATGTATCCAGTACACTTAATTGAGAAATATATATATTTATTCATCTGTGTTTACTTTTTAGTTTTAAATGTTTATATTTCCAATTATTAAATGTACAAAATAAAGTAAAAAAAAAACCTCAGGTAGAAAAACATCATGCCCACAAGGTAGACACAAGTTTCAGTTTAATCATGAAAAAGTTGGTTGCTTTATCCAAAAAGACCAATCTGTCCATTTTTTAAATGGCGAATTTTAAAAATTAGTAGTAGTAGTTCTGACCATGACGATAGTTTTAAGGTATCTGGAAAAAGACTTTTCAATGCCATAAGGTACAGTGAAGAAAATACCACCTCCAATTTAACTCATAGGCAGAAAATTAAAAAACAACAACATGGGGTTGCTTAAAAATCTCTGACAAAGAAATTCTTGAGAATTTCTTTTTCTGTCAAGACTCACCTCATAAACTAACCAATGCAGAAAGACTGGCAAAACCGGCCTCTCCATGTGAAAAATAAAAGGACTCTTCCGCTTCTTTTGCTGATTCTTTTTCCTCCACATTATCCCTATGCATGTGTTTTCTTAAGCAGCCACGGCAGAGCTGGGCTCCAAGCAGGCAGGCCCACAAGAACAAAGGCAGTGTTCTGGCAGAGAGAGCTGCCACGTGATCCCTGGGAAGTGCAGCATTTAATCTGGGCTGACCCGGTGGGTGCAGGCGTGAACAGGAGAGCAGACACTGGCTCCGGGAGTGGGGAGACATGCGCGCGGCCCCCCAGCACTTCACCTGCTCTCAAGACAGTGGTCCAAGGAGACCCTCGGGGGTGTCTGGGGAAGCATGTCCGTATTTGCTTTGTCTGCTGTAACCACTTAAGAATTGTGGCGTGATTTCAAAATAAAGACATGGCGCTCCTGAGGCTTAGCTTATAGAGCGGTCATTTCTTTTTTAACACTTTTTTTTTTTTTAGGAGGTGCCGGGGATTGAACCCTGGACCTCGTACATGGGGAGCAGGTGCTCAGCCACTGAGCCACTTTTGCTCCCAACAATCATTTTTTAAAATCAAGATTTTATTTACTAATTTAAATACCACATACACCTTTTAAATTTACTTAAGAGAAATTTAAAAAGCAATTTAATTTGTTAAACCACATGTTTTTGTGTGCATCTAAAATACAGCAGGCAAGGGATGGCAAAGAACACAACGGAAGACAGATTGGAAGGTAAAAGCCCAAGAAGGCCGGGCTAATTTCCATTCTTAAATTTGTGATAGCTCGCTCTGTGATTGTGGAAGTCGCTGGCAGTTTCCTCAGCTGAGGTCGGGCTGCTGACAGGGGCTGCCCGCGTGTGCTTGGCCTTTCTTCCGGGCTCTTCTCTGACAGTGCCTCCCCCACGGTCTAACATGACTCCCGAAGACAAGAAAGAAGACCGGGGAGAAGGAAAGAAGGAAGAAAAGAAAGAAAGGGGAGGAAAGGAGCCATGGGAATTTTATGGAGGGATGGCAAAAATTTTGGAATTAGCCCTAATAATAATCACTGGTTTTATTTGTATCACATCCAAAGATTTTCCAAAAGTGTGCCAATCAATGAGGTGTGATATAGAGATGTGACAGCCAAATACACTAATTCCCAAGGAGCCACTCATACTAAACAGAAAAGGGGCTTGCGGTGGATGTATGGAGGGAAGGTGTTGAATCCAAGAAGGCAGGTATTGCTTTTTCAGGAATTTACAATTGTATGATTGTCACATGAATCTTTTGGAATGTGAGATATTTGGAAGAGTAATCTTCCAATAAATTATTAAATATATTAACTAAGTTACACTTTTTTTTACATTAAGTATAAAAAACAATTTTGAAAAATGGAACGGGATGTTTTAGCAGCTTTTCTCCACTCAAAGAAGGGGAAATGCTGAAAATTCATGTTACCTTCCAAGAAAACAAAGTCTATTTCTTCTGTGCAAAGGGTCAGGTGCCAATAAGTACCTATAATCCAATTATCCACATCTGCACGTTAGAGTAGCCGACTAATGGAAATCCAGTGCCAGAAGTCCGCAGAGAACCAGCTTTTGGGGGTGGGAGGGAGGGGAAACCCTGATTCTCAGTGTTTGCTGATTTCCCTGGTACAAATACTCCCACCAAGCCTGATTTCAAGCTACCAACACAGTTTATAAAGAGAAGCTAATAACTGGTCTCACATGCTGGCACCAGCACACCGCTGAGCGTACACTCAAACTTTACTCCTCGTCATGCTAGCATAATGGGAAAAATGAAACTTATACGAACGCAAAAGTTGTTATCTTTTAGTGAGTGAAACTGCATGAAAGCACCAAAGACTGAGGTAAATGTTGCTGCAGGCGGATGCTAACCTTGTAGATAAAGGTTCTGATTCCTGACAACAGCAGCAGCCTTTTCAAAGGATAAGATGTGAATATGCTCCCTACCTCTCCCTAGTTCCCAGCTGAGCAGAGCAGCAGGGCAGCTTCACAGCTGCTATGTGCAGACCAGGGAAGTCCAGGTAGCTTGATGGGATTTAGCAGCACTAACCTAAGTCAATGGCAATGCCAAAAACACTCGTGTTGCCAATTCACAGTTCGTTGTTGACTCTGGACGCACTGGGGGAGAGAATGACTCAAATATATTTGTAAAAGAAGAGCAACATGGGAGGAATTTCACTGCCTGACCTTGAAACATATTACGAAGCTACAGTGGTCAAAACAACATGGCACTGGCATAAAGACAGACACATCGATCAGTGGAATAGAATTGAGAATCCAGAAATAAACCCTCACCTATACAGTCAACTGGTTTTTGACAGACCTACCAAGCCCACGCTAACAGTCTCTTCAACAAATGGTGTTGGGAGAACTGGATATCTACAACCAAAAGAATGAAAGAGGACCCCTATCTCACCCCCTATACAAGAATCAACTCAAAATGGATCAAAGATCTAAATATAAAAGCCAGGACCATAAAACTACTAGAAGAAAATGTAGGGAAACATCTTCAAGACCTTGTAGTAGGTGGTGGTTTCTTGGACCTTACACCCAAAGCATGTGCAACAAAAGAAAAAGTAGATAAATGGGACCTCCTCAAAATTAAACACTCCTGTACCTCACAGGACTTTGTCAGAAGGGTGAAAAGGCAGCCAACTCAATGGGAAAAAAACATTTGGAAATAAAATCTCTGATAAGGGTTTAATATCCAGGATATATAAAGAGATGTTACAACTCAAAAATAAAAAAGACAAATGACCCAATTAAAAAATGGGCCAAAGACTTGAATAGACATTTCTCCAAAGAAGAAATACAAATAGCAAAAAAACACATGAAGAAATGCTCAACATCACTCATGATTAGGGAAATGCAAATCAAAACTACAATGAGATATCATTTCATACCTATCAGAATGGCCACTATTAAAAAGACAGAGAACTACAAGTGTTGGAGAGGATGTGGAGAGACAGGAACACTTCTTCACTGTTGGTGGGAATGCAGATGGTACAACCACTGTGGAGGACTGTTTGGCAGTTCCTAAAGAAGTTGAATATAGACTTGCCATGTGACCCTGCAATACTACTACTGGGTATAATCCCAGAAGAACTGAGAGCAGTGACACGAACAGACATCTGCACACCGATGTTCATAGCCACATTATTCACCATTGCCAAAAGCTGGAAACAACCCAGGTGTCCATCAACAGATGAATGGATAAACAAACTGTGGTCTGTTCACACGATGGAATATTATACAGCTGTAAGAAGAAATGAAGTCGTAAAGCATATGGTAACATGGATGAATCTGGAGGACATTATGTTGAGTGAAGCAAGCCAGACACTAAAGGACAAATACTGTATGAATGCATTACTATGAACCAAATATATTGTGTAACATATTGTTTGATAAAAAAAAAAAATTATATGTATCCATTACATTTAATTGAAAAATGTGTATATTTATTCATCTGTGTTTACTTTTTTTTAGTTTTTAATTGTTTATATGTTCAATTATTAAATGTACAAAATAAAGTGAAAAAAAAACAAACAAAAAAGAAGACAAGCACACAACAAACAGAGACAGAAGGCAGAGAGCAAGCACAAATGAGGGCGGGGCAAGGGGAGAAATAAATAAAATGAATCTTTAAAAAAAATGTATTTGTAGCTCTTAAAACATCTGCTAATATTTATGACCTCTTTATACAGCTATTAATATATCAGTCAACACTTGTCTTAAAGTCTTTTTAGACTAAGCTGGGGTCGTGAATGACCAACCTCCTAGCAAACACCTTTACTGTCATAGCGATTGAGGCTACTTGATTTGGGGTTCTGTAAGGGGCTCTTCTTACATTCTAACTCGTGTCCCAAATATCTCCTGGTGGCCTTTATACCCACGGTGCCAACACCTGCGTGGGGCCTTCCACATCGCCTCTCCTCTCTGGGAAAGTGCTCCCATTTCCTGTGCGCCATCCTTCAGACAGTCTCTAATCCCACACAATGTGGTGCGGTGCAGAGCGCCTCTTGCAAAGGGCTTGTGAAGCAAAAGCACTGGGACTCTGGGACAATGCCCATGATGAGAACGGGATGTCACTATAAACTGGCCTGTTGTACTCTGTGATGCCGTGAGGCAGTGAAGGGTGGAGGTTTTATCTACTTCAGAGCAGCTGACACACGACACACGACACACAATGGACCTAGCATACTGGAGAGCGCCGGCTTTGGAGACAGGCTTTCTGGATTTCAATTCCAGCTCCGTCTCTCTTTAGCTATAGGACAGAGGGGAAATGTCTCCGAGCCCCAGTTTTCCTCTTCTGATAAATCTACTTCATAAGAGCTGCCGTGAGAATAAACTGAGAAATTCTTCATAAAGTATTTAGAACTGTTTTTTGGAGCTAATACACACTCAGTAAATATTATCTAACATTATTACAAATTAGACATACAGATGAAATAAGAATATTTTAGTAAGCAAAAAGAATTTTTACCAGATTTTTGCTCTACTCTGCTTTTGAAAGCAGTTCAAGTTGGTGGTTTGGATTAACTTTGCAGACCCTGTTTGAAACAGCGTTGCTTGGTTCTGGAGGGGTGTACGTGACTGATACATGTACTGGACAGCGTGTGCCAAAACCATTCCCATCTTCTCCTCATTCAGAATGGAAACCACAAGAAGAGATTCCCAACTAACATCGTTGCCTTTAAAATTTCACATCCTCAATACACCTTTCCTGCTGCTACCAGAATCATTATTCTTCACACAGAACATGTCATACTTCTACTCTCCTGACACTAGCTGATCTTGCTTACAGGAAAAAAAGACAACACCTTGACAAGACCTCGAACCCCCGGTCTTGTCTTAGCCAGCTGCTGGTTAACTAACTTTTCACACAACTCTTGCCAGACTTGACCAACTAATTCATCATGTATTTTCATTTGCTCACTTGTTCGTTTGTCCCTTTAGTTCAAATACTTTATGCATGCTTACTATGTGCCACTTTGCTAGGTGTTGAGGATTAAAGATAAAAAACAAAATAAAACAGAAACAGAAACAAAAGTGTAGCCTTAGTTTTTAAGGAATTCACAAGCTTGTAGAAAAAATAGGCAAACAACTAACCATACACCAGCAATGTGATAAAAGCTATGAAAGGAGGAGACTCCCTACAAAGTTCTGTTTGAACTCAAAGGAACAAACAAGGAGTTTTTCCTGGGGAGACTGGAAGAAGTTTCACAGAAAAGGTGAAATTTATCTTTGTGTTAAATAACTAGGAAAGGAAGTGTTCAATAGACTAATAGAAAATATTTGCCAGGCAAATAAAGTAGAATAAAACCCTGACTATATGAAAGTATCCAGGACTTCCAAAGAAAAGCAAGTAGTTGGGCAGGCACGAAATATGTTTATGGGAAAATGGGAAATAAGATCGCAAAGAAGGTTGCAGACAGATTGCGAAAGGGGGTGTAAGCTATAAAGAGCCAAGGTGAATTCTGTGGGTTTTTTGGTCTGCCCAGCTAGTGTTCGCAGCCCTCGTGTAATGGTAACACACTCGGACGCACAGCTTGTCAGGGAGCAGGTACCTGACCCAGGCCTGCCCAGTCTGGCAGCAGGGGCACAGGTGAACGGCGCAGTCCTGAGGGCCAAGGAGAGGCCGCTGCTGAGCATGCAGTCATCTGGAGAAGGGGAGCCCTTTCTGCTGGCGGTTAAAGCACTAAGTTATCTGCTAAGTGGAGAAGGGTTGTGTGCATTTGGAGGAAATGAGCCCAAGAGGCAAAGAGAAGAGCAAGGAGAGGAGATAAAACTTGAAGAAGAGTAAGTCCCAGGAGTTCTGAATTTCTGTTCCAGTCTTTGGGGCATGGCTTCCTTCACGTACACAAGTGGCTGCCAGCATCTTTGCAGCCACGCGAGCCTCTGAGTCCCTTAACTGACTTCAGCAAGTTTGAGTTGGGGTCTGCCACTTTCAACTAAGAGAGTCCTGAGCGACACATTTCCATACGACGAACTGTTTTACGTGGCTAGGCAATAGCAGTCACAGTGAAGTTTTAATACACTCTGTGCTTTTAAGAAGGTGAGTGATGGGCCAACAGTACACTGGAGGCCACTGATGGAGAAGACGGTGGGTAAGATGCCCCAGGGGGGCCACTCTCTCAGAGAATCTTTGAACAATTAGCAAAAACTGGCAGAGCCATCTTACCCCAAACTCCAGGAAACACTTAAAGAAGGTAGCAATCACTGGACCAGTGCCGAGCCAAGAAAACACAGCTTTGAAAGCTGAAGCCAGGGCGTCCTGGCTAGCCCCTCCTCAGCCACTGCACTCCCCTGTGGCCCCTGGCCCTGCTCTGGAGGGAGCAGAGTAATGCCGACTTGCTTACAGGGCACCTGCATATCAGTGCCAATCTATCAGGTGGCCCCCAGACATAGAACCAGTAATCTCAACTCTGGCTCACCCTCCTAGAACTTGACCTGCAGGCAGAAGCAGCTTGTGGACAGCTAAATCAGGGTAAGAAAAATTAAGTCAAAGCTGCTGGGGGCAAGGGATTATCTGCTTCCAGACATACAAGAAAGCAATGGGGGAAGGGGTGGGAGATGAAATCCTGTAAACAGGGTAATTCCTAAAGCATTCCTAAGTCCAGAAAAAAACAAGGGCTGAGAAAGGACAAAAGACATTTCACTCTTGCCTCAGGCCGATCTCCTCAATAGGGGGCTAAGGTCTGAAGGACAGCACCAGCCACTGCAGTGCCAATTTGCAAAGGCATGAAGGGTGCACTTTGCTCAGGTTTGTCTGTTTTCATTACCACCCAGCAGTCAAGGAAATCTCTATCACTAACTGGATACAAACTTAAGGAACAGGCAGCTCAGGGACCTAATCCTAGAGTTAACATGTTAAAATATTAAAATGTATACTGTGCAAAAAAGATTACAAGACAAAGAAAGGGGGAAATGATGGCCCATCCAAAGGAATGAGGTAAAAGTTCAGAAACCATCAACAGTGACATCCAGATTTTGGACATACTGGACTAAGTCTTTAAATAACGATTTCAATACACTTCAAAGAGATAAAGAAAAACATAGAGAAAGATCTAAAGTGTATCAGGAAAACAATGAATGAACAATATGAGAATCTCAATAAAGAGAGAGAAATTTTAACAAGGGATAAAACAGAAACACTGGAGTGGAAGACTACAAAAACTGAAATGAAATATTCTCTTAATGATTACAACAGCAGATTGCAGCTGGCAGAAGAAAATGAACTTGAGGAAAAGACAGTTGAAATGATATAAGTAGAGGAACAGAGAAAAAAGAATGAGGAAAAGTACAGGGTCTATGAGAGTATATCAATACACTCATAATGGGAGTAACAGAAGGAAAGAAAGGGGTAGAAGAAATAGTCAAAGAAACAATGGCAGAAAACTTCCCAAATGTAACGAAAAGCATGGATATACACATTCAAGAAGCCCAACAAATCCCAAACATGATAAAGTTGAAGAGAACCATTGCTGCCAAGAATTTTATATCTGGTGAGAATGTCATTCAAAAACAAGAGAGAGATTAAAACAGTCTCAGACAAACAAAAGCTTAGGGAGTTCCTCACCACTAGACCTGACCTACAAGCAATGCTAAAGGGAGTTCTTCAGACTGAAAGGAAAGTACACTGGACAGTGGATTGAAGTGGCATGAAGAAATAAAGACCTCTGCTATAGATAGACATATGGGTATTTATAAATGCCAGTACTATTGTACCACACTTTTTGGCATGTAACTCCACTTTTTACTTCTTACAGGTTCTAGTGTGGAAATGCATAAAAAAATAATGATAAATCTATGGTTTTGAACACAGAGTATATAATGATTTAATTTGTAACAAGTATAAGAAAAAGGAAGGGGGGCACAAGGGTATAGAATAGTGTTTGTGTATGCTATTAAAGATTAGTTGTAGCAAATTAAACATGATTACTAAAGACTTAAGATGATAAATTTGAGCTCTATGGTAACCACAAAGAAAATATATGAAAAATATATACAAAGAAAATGCAAGGGACTCAAAATGGTACGCCCCAAGCAAATAAATACAAAAGTAGGCATTAACAGAAGAATTGAGGTACAAAAATCATGTAAAACTTACAAAGACTAAATAGCAAAAATGCAGAAGAAAGTCCTGCATTATCAATACTGACTTTAAATATAAATGGATTAAACTTTCCAGTCAAAAGGCAGAGACTGGCAGGATGGATTAAAAAGCATAACCCAACTATATACTGTTTAAAAGAGACTCACCTTAAATTCAAAGACACAAATAGGCTGAAAGTGAAATGATGGGAAAAAATGTATACCATGCAAACAGTAAGCAAAAAAGCAAACAGTAACCAAAAGAAAGCTGGGGTAATATCATATAAAATAGACTTTAAGTCAAAAACTGTTACGAGGGATAAAGAAGGTCACTATATACTGATAAAGGAGTCAATTCAATAAGAAGATTGAACAATTATAAATATATTTATGCACCTAATAGCAGAGACACAAAATATATGAAGCAAATATTGACAGATTGGAAGGGAGAAATAAGATTTTTCTACAGTAATAGTAGATTTCAATATACCACTTTCAATAATGGATAGAAGATCTAGGCAGGAAACAATAAGAAAATAAAAGACAATGATATTCTAAACCAACTAGAACTAACATATATAGGACACACTTCACCCAAGAGCAACAAAATATATATTCTTCTCTAGTGCACATGGGTCATTCTCCAGGATAAATCATTTATTATGTCACAAAAAAAGTCTCAATAAATTTATAAATATTGAAATAATAAAGTATCTTCTCCAATCACATTGGATTGAAGTTAGAAAGTCAATAACAGAGGAGGACTAGAAAATTCACAAATATGTGGAAAGTAAACAACATGCTGTAAAACCACTAATGGTTCAAAGAAGAAACCACAGGGAAAATTATGATACATCCTGAGGTGAATGAATATGAAAACATATCATGCCAGAACTCATGGGATGCAGCAAAAGAAGTGTTGAGAAGGAAATTTATAGCTATAGCTCTAAATGCTTACATTAAAAACAACAAAAAACAAAAAACAACAAAAACAAAGTAAGCAGAAGGAAGTAAATAACCAAGATTAGAGCAAAAATAAATGAAATAGAGAATTAAAAAAAATTTGAATCAACAAAACCAAAAGTTGGTTCTTTGAGACAATAAAAACGGACAAATGTTTAGCTAGACTGGCAAAAAAAGGGAGATGTCATAAATAAGTAATATCAGAAATGAAGAGGGGACATTACTACTGACCCCACAGCTACAACAAGGATTGTAAGAGGACACTATAAACCACTGTATGTCAATAAGTTAGATAACCTAGATGAAATGAGGAGATTTATAGAAACACAAAAGCTACTTACACACTGACTAGAAAAGAAATAGATCTCAACAGACCAATAACAAGTAAGAAGATTGAATCTGTAGTCAAAGACTTCCCAACAGAGGACCGTGGGACAGAGAAGTAGGAAGTTCTAGAATTTAGTTCTCACACTAGAACAACCTATTAAACCGGCAGGAACTGTCTGAAACAATTATTTTGAAATTCTGGAGTCCAGAAGAACACTGTACAGCATTGAAGGAAGTGAAGGAGGAAGAGGCTGGTAAATTATGGTAAAGACCAGTAAATTGCTCTCTCAGCCCCCATCCCCATTCTCACAGCAGTCTGCTATGGGGTTCAGCTCCCCGCTAGCCTACAGGTGACAGAAAGGGATATAAAAATCCTCTTCCCCAAGACCAGGGGAAGGCACAGCCAAATGCTGATCATGGCTTTTGATCAGTGACTGTGGAACACTGGGGCAGCTCTGAGGGTGTTCATTGTTCCAACCCACCCTGGACAAAGGTGGTGGCAGAGGGGACTTAAAGATGAAGCACTTCCTCAGGACCGCAGAAGACAGTTTGCTGAAGGGCTGCATTTGCTAGGCTGGCCAGGAAAGCTCAGCTTTGGGGAGCATGGAAGAATGTCCTGGTACCCTTCCTGAGGCCTTCCCTGTGGCATTTTGGAATGAGTATGTGCCCCCTTTGTGGATCCCTGACTCTGTTTCTGCTGGGAAAGACTGACTTTGGAGCCTCCTCTCTGGGGTGCACCCCTTCCTAGAATTTGCCCTCCAGGTGAATGCAGATAAAGACAACTAAAGAAATTATAGAGGAAGACAGCCTGAGGCAAAGGCTTGCCTCCTTAAAGCACCCCAGAGAGGGAAGTCTGTCTCCAGGGAAAGAGAGAGGATATTCAAACTCCTATAAACAGGGGATCTCCAAAACAACCAATGGGTTAAAGAGGAAATCACAAAGGAAATAAGGAAATAACTTGAGGTGAATGAAAATGAAAATACAACATACCAAAACTTATGGGATGCAGCAAAGGCAGTGTTGAGAGGAAAATGTATAGCTCTAAATGTGAAAAAGAAGAAAGACTTCAAACCAGAGAGCAACCTCAAACCTGGAAGAACTAGAATAAAAGAGGAAACTAAACCCAAAGCAAGGAGAAGGAAGGAAATAACAAAGAACAGAGTGGAGATAAATGAAATAGAGAACAACAACCAAAAACATTAGAGAATCAACAAAATCAATAGTTGGGTCTGTGAAAAGATCAATAAAACTGACCAACCATTAGCTAGACTGACAAAGAAAAAAAGAGAGGATACAAGTAACAAAAATCAGAAATGATAAGGAGTACATTACAACAGACCCTGCTAAAATAAAAAGACTATAAGGATATTATGAAAAACTGTATGCCAATAAATTAGATAACCCAGATAAAAAGGACAAATTCTTAGAAACACACAAACTACCTATACTAACTCAAGAAGAAACAGAAAATAGAAATAAAAAAATGAATGACTACTAACAAGATTGAATCAGCCATCAAAAACCTCCCAGGATTACATGGCTTCACAGGGGAATTTCACCAAACATTGCAAGAAGATTTAACTCCAATTCTGCTCAAACTCTTTCAAGTAATTGAAGAGGAGAGAACACTCCCTAACTCATTTTATGAAGCCAATATCACCTTCAAACCACAACCAGATAAAGAAAATTATAGACCAATATTGCTTATGAATATCATTGTCTGTCCTTTTTGCCGGTGCCTTGCTGCTCTGTAATAAGTTCTAAGATTGGGAACTGTGAGTCCTCCAACTTCATTCTTCCATTTTATGATGGCTTTGGCTATTCAGGGCCCTTTACCTTTCCACATACTAGCAAACTGAATACAATAGCATAGTAAGAGAATTATACACCATGATCAAGTGGGTTTTATTCCTGGTATGTAGGGCTGGTTCAACATAAGAAAATCAATTAAAGTAATACACCACATCAACAGAATGAAGCGGGGGGCAACACATGATCATCTCAATTGATGCAGAAAAGGCATGTGACAAAATCCAGGACCCCTTCTTGATAAAAACACTTAGAACAATAGGAATAGGAGAACCTTCCTCAACATGATAAAGGGCATATTTGAAAACCGCAAGCAAACATCCTACTTAATGTGGGAAAGCCTGAAAGCTTTCCTTCTAAGATCAGGAACAAGACAAGGATGCCCTCTCTCACCACTCTTTTCAACATTGTACAGGAAGTTCTTGCCAGAGCAGTTAGGCAAGAAAAAGAAATAAAAGGCACCCAAATTAGAAAGGAAGAAGTAAAACTTCCCTATTTGCAGATGACATGATCCAATACAGAGAAAATCCTGTAAAATTCACAAAGCTCCTACATCTCATAAATGTGTTGAGCAAAGTGGCAGGGTATAAGATCAACACACAAAAATCAGTGTTTCTATACAAAAGCAATGAACAACTAGAAGAAGAAATAGAGCAAAAAATTCCATTTACAATAGCAACTAAAAAAATCAAATATCTAGGAATAACTCTAACCAAGGATGTAAAGGACTTGTACACAGAAAACTAAAAAACAATGCTAAAAGAAATCAAAGACCTAAATAAATGGAAGGACATTCCATGTTCATGGATTAGAAGACGAAATATTGGTAAGATATCAATCCTACCCAAAACGATTTATAGATTCAACATAATCACCACAACATTCCAAGAACCTTCTTTGCAGAAATGGAAAAGCCATTCTTCAAATACATGTGGAAAGGAAAAGGACCCTGAATAGTCAAAACCATCATAAAATGGAAGAATGAATTGGAGGACTCAGAGTTCCCAATCTTAGAGCTTATTACAGAGCAGCATGGTCCTGGCAAAAGGACAAATAGGCCAAGGGAATCAAATTGAGGGCTCAGAAATCAACCACCACATTTATGGCGAAAATGATTTTTGACAAGGGGACAAAGACCACTCAATTGGGAAAGAATAGTCTCTTCAACAAATGGTGCTGGGAAACTTGGATCTCCATCTGCAAACAGGAAAGGAGGACCCCCATCTCACACCTTAATCAAAAACCAATTCAAAATGGATCAAATACCTAAATATAAGACCTAAATTTCAAAATCCAAGAACAAAACATAGGAAAGCATTTTCAGCACCTTGTGTTAGGCAATTGTTTCTTAGACTTTATAATAAAAGAAAAAAAATAGATAAATGGGACCTCATTAAAATTAAAACTTTTGCATCTCAAAGGATTTTTTTTTTTTTTTGATTTTCAAATAATTTGCATACTTCATTTTATTCACATACATAACAGAAACATTAGAAGTGAAAAAACAGAAGAATGCACAGCTTTTTATGCATTTACCACCACGATGTAACCAGTCCCTCACTATGCTGTTTCTGAGAAAGCAGAGGAGCCACTGACCCAGAAGTTTTGGGATGGGTGCTTATGGCATTCTGGGTGTTTTGGGCATAGAAATTCAACGAGGGAGTGTGAAATGTTTCAAATAATTGTTAGTCCATGGTGACTCCACAAAGAGGCGCCTCAGAGGTGGAAGGTGCCGTCTCTACTCCTTCTCCACGCAAAGGCCATGGGGACCCGCTAGCCTATCACCCTCAGACCCTGCCAATACACAGCAGGCTGGGCACTCACCACCCCAAAGGGCTTCTTCCCACATGACCTACTGTCTAGTTGGCAGTGCCCCTCGGAGTGCACCATGGCAATGGAACAATGGGCAGCATTCATTACTGCCCACGTTGGCTCTACTGGTTGGGTGGGCTCCAGAGGACCTCAAAGGATTCTAACAGGAAAGTAGAACGACAACCTAAATAATGGGAGAAAATATCTGGAAACCACAAATCCAGAACATATAAATAAATCCTTCAACTTAGCAACAAAAATACAAACAACCCAATTAAAAAATGGGCAAAAGACTTGAATAGGCATCTCTCTCCAGAGAAGATATCAGAAGCACACAAAAAGATGCTCAACATCATTAGCCATCAGGGAAATGCAAATCAAAACCACAAGGAAACACCATTTCACATCCATTAGAATGGATGCTATTTAAAAAAAACAACAACAACAAAGAAAAACAGAAAACTACAAGTGTTGGAGAAGACACAGAGTAACGCTCACTGAGTGCTGGAGGCAATGTAAAATTGGGCAGCCACTGTGGAAAAGAGTCTGGTGGTTTCTCAGAATGTTCGGTGTAGAATTACCACATGACCCGGCAATCCCACTACTAGTTATATCTGGAGTTGAAAATAGGGACTCGAGTGGATACTTGCACAATGAATTCATGGTGGCCTTATTCACAATTGCCAAAATGAGGTTTATATATACAAGGGAACACTGCTCAGCAGGTAAAAGGAATGGAGCTCTGACACAGGTAACAGCATGGGTGAATCCTGAAGACGTCATGTTGAATGGAATAAGCCAGACACAAAAGGACAAATAATGTATGATCTCACGTGATGAAATAATCAGAATAAGCCAATTCACAGAGTCCCAAACTATAACTCACGTTACCAGGGGCCGGGTGGGCAGGGAATGGGCAGTTAGCGCTCAATTCATACAGACTGCATATCTGGGGTGATGGAGGGGTTTTGGCTATGGATGGTGGTGACAGTCACACAACATGGTGATTATAATTAACACCACTGAATGTGGCTAGCAAGGGAAATTTTAGGTTACATGTGTGTTATTAGAAGAAAAATTTAAAAAACAAACCAGAACATAGGACTGTACAACAACATAGTAAACCCTACTGGAAACGATGGACTGCAGTTAAAAGTGCAATTATATTAATATCATCTCATCAGTTGTAAAAAGGTGCCACACTGATGCACAGTGTTGGCACTGTGGAAAACTGCACGTATGATCTGGGAAAGCACATCGGGAGACAGTTCCAGCGGGCAGAACAAAAGAGGGAGGGCTGCCACTCAGGCTCCCCTCACGCCTCTGAAAGACTTGGTTCACCCTTGACGATCCCTGACCATTGACACAGCAGCAGTCCCTGAGGCCCAGCGCATTGGCGCCTTTTCCACGGTCGTTCTGACCCCACTCGGGCGCAACGAACAGTCCTGTGCTCTGCACTCCTGCCACATTTACTTGTGCCTCTAGCCCTGGTTCTCACACTTCAGGGTACATCAGAATGACCTGAAGGCCTCATAACAAACAAGACTGCTGGGCTCCGCCCTCTGTGACATGATTGGGGAAGTCAGGAGTGAGCCCTGGGGGCCGAAGAAGCGGCAGGTGAAGCTAACGCTGCCAGGCCAGGGGCCACACTTGGAGAGCCACTGCTCCACCACACTTCGTGGTGCTTTGTTCCGGCGAGTTTGCACACGGACATCCTCTGCTATATTAGACGGTCCTTCTGGGTTTTCACATTCACCTTGTAAAACCCTCAGTGGCTAACATGATGCTTTCCACAAGGAGATATTTGAGAGAGATATATATATATATACACATATAGTGTGACTAACCATGGAGTTAAACATCTCACCCTAGCAAATTCCCTCAGATAACAGCCAAACACAGATTCCCTGAAACACTGAAGTGCGGAACTTTAGAAAGGATTGAAAGGCAGAATATATCCTGATTTCTTTTGGACAGCCTGATTTTGATTATGTCTCCCGTCTGATTCCTTTAAAGTCTTGGGCATGAGGGACAGTGATTCTTTTCAAATATAAACACAGCTGGAGGGGCACAATCCTAGAGATTAGACCAGTGTTTTCCTCCCCCTGGCAAGCGCTTCTATCTTACTCGATTTTGCTGGCGCCAGAGTGGAGATGAGCCCCAGGGGAGAAAAGACTCAAAGCATTTTTTTTAATCTTGATGTTTAGAAATACTGACCCTATCAACAACTTTTGTAGACATTCTGTCCTTTTAGATTTTGTCACCTTATAGCTATTTAAAAACACCAGGCTCATTAAATTCGATTTTTATCAACTGAAAAACAGCATAGAGCTGGCTCTGGAGGCCAGAGTCGGTCCTCAGACCAGATCTCTGGTTTCTCTCTTGAAACTGACATCCTCTCTTACGAGCTGGCACGGGCGGCTTCTGGAAGTAGACGTGTCTGGAAACCAATATGTGTTGACACCTGACCTTTCTCACTACACTTTGTTTCTAGGATTTTCAGTG
This sequence comes from Tolypeutes matacus, assembly GCA_026826555.1. Lineage (NCBI taxonomy): Eukaryota > Metazoa > Chordata > Mammalia > Cingulata > Chlamyphoridae > Tolypeutes > Tolypeutes matacus. The sequence goes on from JAKSZT010054547.1 coordinate 1,434,025, forward strand.
ATACTTATCACTCTCACAGCATCTCCAGGTAGTAAGTCTTAGCTAGAGCTGGATGCGGGACTGAAAGGATGCAGAGGGAAGGCACGGGCCCACCGCAGTGTGCTGTTACCTGAGGCATCCCGTGACGTTGTAGAATATATCAAAATCAAGCAGACCGTTTGCTTTGGGGTAGTCTCCTTCTGGCCACCCCGAGAAAGGGACGATGATGTTCTCAGTCAGGGTAAGTAAGGCCTCTGTTATCATGAGGTTCTTGAGTTTGTCATTAGAGGACAAATTCCACAGCAAACCTAGAAAAGCAAAGAGCTGCCATCAAACGAGTGCGGGGGGGGGGGGGGGCGCGCGCCGAGAAGATCAGCCAGCTCGATGTCCCTTCCAGGGTTATGGCCCCTTTCCCAACCTAAGCTGGTTAGAGCTCATTAGATGGCAATGGTGGCTGAGCCATTAGAACAGCTTAAAAAATATGTATCTTATGATACAAAACTGTGTAGGTTTAAATTAATCAGGAATATGAATGGAAGCCAGAAACTCTTAAACATTTATTGCCATTTCTCTTCAAAAACCCACCTCAAAAGCGACCTTACTGGGATAATAAATTCTGGGCCCGCCAACTGGGAGGCATGAAATTATCCCATTGTAACTAAGATGCCAACATTTAAGAATCATAATTTTTCCTCCCTCAGATATAAGGACAGACTGTCTCTCTCTGCCTCCTGCTCTGACTGCCTGTCACTTCCCCTCGACATTTTATCTTCCAATAGTAGCAGACGGGGATGCAGAAACCTCTTCCCACGCCTGCCAACAGCAGGCTGCACGTCACGAGGCCGTGTACTGACCCTCCCAGCGAGAGCTCATGGCCTTCAGGAACGTACACCGGCTACCTCATTTACTTGTCTCATAGTTTGGCAGTGAGGGAGAGACAGGGCATCTTATCTACATCTGAGAACTTGAGCCACATTCACTCATCTGATTCCCCCCTTTCTCCTGAGTCCCTCACACTAAAGGGCAAGGCTGGATAAGCCAACCAAGGAATAAATTAAGACCATATTATGCTGTGTGAGGTAGAGATGCAGGCTGGTTACTAAAAGAAATACGACATGGCATAAAAATTGAGGATTTGTTTCCTTAGGAATCTGATACTCAAGTAGTTCTGATTCAGTGCAAGAAGGACTACACGCCTTTGCTTGCTATTCCAGTGACTCCCAGGTGATGAAGTTACCTTGCTCTCTTCCGTGCCTCGGAAAGTTACCCCAACTCTCTACCATCCAGGAAAGGGCAGAGGGGAGGGCTGGCCTACCTTCCCCTGCCCCTCCCTGCCCTACTCCTGTTCCTTGACTTCATGCCCCACCCTCTAAGGAAAGAGGAAGTCGGAAGAGGTGGTGAGACCGCCTGCTAGGAATAACGCGGCCTTGGCTGAATTATGTGGCGCTATCACATTCCCTCACTTTAAAGACTGAAATTATAGCCTCTATGGTTAAAACCTGGTATTCGTTCAACCATACTTGGATGTGGCCCAGTCAATTGGAACATCAGGCCTAAAACAATCTTTCCAGCTTAAGCAGGCTGCTCCGGCTGTGACCAGTAACTCCTCTGAACAGCAGCCAGATTGCCCTGCAGCCTACACTCGGCTTCCCCTGGGCACAGGACTGCTGGGTCTCGTGTTTTACGAGGGTCAGACTCTGGTTTATGGGGTAATCGCTTTCTAATCAAACTCGCGTTGGAAGTTGGTCCCGAACAGTTTCCCTCGGCCACAGTTTTCCTCCCCTTTCATCTTATGAGGCCCTGGAAGAAGGAGAAGATTAAAACCCCAAAGGTGCTTGAAAACAATTTAAAGACAGGTCTGAGACTGCATCTTGGTTACTAAGCTACAACAGAAAGTTAAAAAGAAAAGAGGGAAAAGCAAAGCAAAACAAAACAATACCAAAAAAACCTTCCTGAGTTCTAAATAAGCAAAGTAACAGTCTCTGCCTGCGAGATCGGCCTCCTGACGGTCCCTCTCCTTAAAAGGACCCCACAGGGCATTCAAAGGAAAATGCACCTCACGGTAAAGCCTGAGAGGAGCAACTGAACAAAGGGAGTGGAATTTCCCTTCAGCAGTCAATATCCTTTACGGCTTGGGATGCTACATTATTTCTGCCAAAGTATAAGGTTTTGGGAATTTTAATATAATTATTTAATTTTTAATGTAGGATATCGTAAAGAAATGCCATTCTCTTCAACTTTCTGGATGGCATGAAGCTGAGAAAGATCTAAAATGATCCACACAGACTCAGGATCACATATATTTACACATGCTCATACTCCCTCACACTTACACAAAGGACAAACGACCAGCTACAACCTGGGAAAATATGTATATCAACATGAGAGACAAAGGGTTAATATGCTTGCTATACAGAACTAGTATAAATTATTTTTAAAAATGAAATATCAGCAGAAGAACTGGGAAGACACTTAACACAAAACCCAAAAGATATTAGGGGTTAAGACAGGTAGGGATACATGTTTTTGAGTAACTAAAGAATGGAAGTTTAACAATCTGATACCATTTTCTGTGACTACAGGAGGAGGCAAACCCAGACCTAACGAGTTTAAATTCCAGGGCAGGAGATTTTGGCCCACTCACAGTCCACGGAGAGAGCCCTGGAGAAAGCTGAAGGAGCTGCTTGTGAGATCCAGCCTTCACCGGACCTGATGAAAATGGGCTCACTCCTTATTGGCGAGAGGGTCTTTGCCAAAGTTCTAGTGTTAGACTAGACAGCAGTTTCCTAACCTAGGTCAGAAATCAACAGTTGTTGAGAAACTTACACGATCACCAGAATGGTTACGCAATAAACGTAGGGACACGAAACAAACGAAACCTCGTATTAAAGGATGCAAAGGTCGTTCCGAGATGCCCCGTCCTCCAGGACTCTGCTAGGGGCGGAGGCACTCAGGAGAGCACGGACAGCGGCGGGAAGGCGGGCTCCGGGCCCTCTGAGAAGGCGGGGTCCCGGGTCCTCTGAGGAAGGCGGGGTCCGGGGTCCCGGGTTCTCTGAGGAAGGCGGGGTCCGGGTCCTCTGAGGAAGGCGGGGTCCGGGGTCCCGGGTCCTCTGAGGAAGGCGGCGGGGTCCGGGGTCCCGGGTCCTCTGAGGAAGGCGGCGGGGTCCCGGGTCCCGGGTCCTCTGAGGAAGGCGGGGTCCCGGGTCCTCTGAGGAAGGCGGGGTCCCGGGTCCCGGGCCCTCTGAGGAAGGCGGGGTCCTGGGTCCTGGGTCCCGGGTCCCGGGTCCTCTGAGGAAGGCGGGGTCCCGGGTCCTCTGAGGAAGGCGGGGTGCCGGGTCCTCTGAGGAAGGGGGGGCTCTGGCCAGCCGCAGCAGGAGGAGGGCGCTCGCCAGGGCGCTGGGTGTGCTGGGGCAGGGCTTCACCCTCACTGCCCAAGACCCCTCTGCCAGGCAGCTGGAAGCCACGGACCCCTTACCAAGTCCACACTACACCGTGCGTTATTTGATAAATATCTTACACCCGCACCGACACGTCCCCACAAAAACAATGTTTTGTGAATTTAAGTCCAAGCTAAGAGGATTCCAGCCCCAAACGACATCAGAGAGGAAGAGCCACGGAGCAGAGCAGCAGAGCCCTTAGGATTCCAGACCCCGGGCTGGACAGGTGGAGGTCACCAGGCCCACGTGCCGAAGCCTCGTGCCGCCGGCCGCAGAGGCGGCCTTCCCTCGGGGGTGACGGGGCTCCCCCCTTAGGAAGAGGCCACGGCAGCAGAGGAGGACAGACCGGGAGCCCGCGGGGGCTGCTGCCGGAGGAGCAGGGAGACGAGGGAGGCAGAGAAGGGCGAGCGGAGCCACCGCCTGCCCCGACGGGAGCAGCGGGGAGCCTGCGGCAGGGCAGAGCTGGGTCCCGCTCGTCGCCGCCTTCACAGGCCCTGGCGACGTGGCCCTTGTGAGCCGGCGCTGACCGTCCGTGACAGTCAGCCGTGCCACCCCCCACAGGCCGCCGGGAGGGACAGACGAGAGCGCAACAGGGCTCGGTGAGGAGACGTCCAGAAAGCAGACAGCTCAGGAAGGATCCGTGTGCACGGTCATGTCTGAGCTCCTAATCAAACACGCCTCTCTCAGGCCGCCGTTCACGCCTGAGGTCCAGAGCGCGCTCGAGCTGCCCCATCGGCGAGGCGAGGCCTGTATCCATCAGTGAGCAGCTGAGGAACACCCCTTGGTGGGAAGCCTGGGCTCCGCACACCAGCTTCCACGCGGCAGCTCTGGACAAGACAAGCTAAGCCTGCCTTGCTGGAGTCCAGGGCATCAGGTCACAGAATGTCCTGGCCTTGGCTCCCCACGGCCCCTCCAGAGAAGAGGGAGTGGAGCTCGGTGGACGGCTCCCGTGACACAGCACGCCCCGGCAGCCTCCCAGCCTCCAGCTCCCTCATCTCTCCCCTCTATCGCCTGCGTTTCCTCTAAAGGACCAGCAGCTTCTTTCAGCCTCTCTGTCTTGCCAGCCATGGTCACTTTGCCAGAGATAACCGTCATTCTACTTCAAAATGCCAACCACGCCTGTCTCTCTTTTAAGGTCCCGCGTGGAACACACCTCCTTGAAGAGGCTTTTTTTTTTTTTTTTTTTCAGGAGGTACCGGGGATTGAACCCAGGACCTCCTCCATGGGAAGCAGGCGCTCAACCGCTGAGCTAGGGCCGCTCCCCCTGAAAGCTTTTCTGACTATAAAGTGGGACAATTGGAACCACCATTTGTTTGATTCTTTCTTGTGGTTCGCAATTATATATATATATTTTTTAAAGATTTATTTATTTATTTATCTGTTTTAAACCCCCCCTTCCCCATTTGCTGTTTTGTGTCCATTCGCTGGGCAATTCTCTGTGTCTGTTTCCTGCCATCTCTTCTCATCCTCCTCCTCCAGTCTTCACCAGGATTCGATCCTGGAGACCTCCGATGTAGGAGAGAGGTGTTCTGCCACCTGCGCCACCTCAGCTCCTGGTTTCGGGAGCTTTCGGAGCATCTCGTCTTGTCTCTCCCCTGTTACGTCATCATCTTGCTGCATGGCTCCCGGGGCCTGACAGCTCAGCGGCACACAAAGCCTGGCAGCCCATGCGCCTTCTATATATATATTTTTTATTTTACCGGGAGGTCCCAGGAAACAAACCCAGGTCCTTCCATATGGCAGACGGACGCCCAACCATCTGAGCCACATCCGCCCCCCGCAATTATATTTTAATGAAGAAAACATTAAGATTGTAAATGTGAGGTTTGATTCTTTTTATCCCAACCATCCACAATCTTTCATGTTTTAGCTGATAAAAAATCAAAACAAGCAAACAAAAAACAACTCCCACCTCCCTGGACTGCAAGATTCTCAGTGCCTGGCCCCTGAACACTGCTCTATAAATGCTGGTTGGATGAATAAAGGAGGGAGATGGCTCGGTTCTTGCAGGTATTTTAATTGAAGTGAAGGACACGAAGGCCACGCTTCATGAGACATGGTCACGTGCTGGTTGGAGGGGAGCATGGAACAGCTTTCCATGTAGTTTTATAAAGTTAAAATACATCGTGGTAAGAAAAAAATAAAATAATAAAATAAAATAAAAATAAGGGCTCAATACCCAGGATATATAAAGAGATGTTACAACTCAACAATAAAAAGACAAACCCAATTAAAAAATGGGCGAAAGACTTGAATAGACATTTCTCCAAAGAAGAAATACAAATGGCAAAAAAAACACATGAAGAAATGCTCAACATCACTCATGATTAGGGAAATGCAAATTAAAACTACAATGAGATATCATTTCACACCTGTCAGAATGGCCACTATGAAAAAGACAGAGAACTACAAGTGTTGGAGAGGATGTGGAGAGATAGGAACACTTCTTCACTGTTGGTGGGAATGCAGGATGGTACAACCACTGTGGAGGACTGTTTGGCAGTTCCTAAAGAAGTTGAATATAGACTTGCCACGTGACCCTGCAATACCACTACTGGGTATATACCCAGAAGAACTGAGAGCAGTGACACGAACAGACATCTGCACACCGATGTTCATAGCCACATTATTCACCATTGCCAAAAGTTGGAAACAACCCAGGTGTCCATCGACAGACGAATGGATAAACAAACTGTGGTCTGTTCACATGATGGAATATTATGCAGCTGTAACAACAAATGAAGTCGTAAAGCATATGGCAACATGGACGAACCTGGAGGACATTATGTTGAGTGAAGCAAGCCAGACACTAAAGGACAAATACTGTATGAATGCGTTACTATGAACCAAATATATTGTGTAACATATTGTTTGATTCAAAATAAATTTTATATGTATCCATTACATTTAATTGAGAAATGTAAAACAAAACAAAGATACTAAAAAAATATATATATATATATATATATATAAAATGGTGGAAAAGCAGTATTTTAGGTAGGATATAGATGAGGAAGAGATAATATAATGACAAAATTTCTACAGGAAAAAATGAAAACTACTCTATAAAAAAGTGAGGATGGGAGAAATTTTATAGGCTCAGCGCAAAATATATTCAGTTCAATTTTAAAAATATTTATTGAGTACTTTTTTCTTAAATAAGTATTTGCTAGAAAACTGTCCACTATCATCACTACTTAATTAAAAGAAAAAAAAACACCAGCCATGATATTTAAAAAGGTTGACTTCTCTGAGCCTCAGTTTCCTCATCTGAATTTGAGATTTTAATACCCAAGAACACCTTCTACTAACTCAAAACCCACAGCTCTGTGATAACTAAACTTAAACGCATGGGTGACCTGGAGCCCAGGGACGCACTCTCCCTGGCCCCTGTGCACTCAGTCACCCCTGTGCACTCTGTAACGCATCAGCAGAGCCGACAGAGGGGGTTTACGCCCAAGCACTGATGAGCCCTGCTGTCCTTTACCACATGCACTGCTCCCTTAAATGAAATATAAGTCCCCTTTCTCCATGCTGAGGACATACTATTGAAATTGCTGCTTTTATTCTGATTATTTCATCTTTCAAATCCATTTGGTAAAAAGAAGATATTTATTTGTTCAAACCAGTATTGAATAGAAATAGAACTAAAAAACTTATTTTTTTTCTCTCTCTTTTTTTGCAGGGTGGGGGTGAAGATGGGGTGGGAAGGTAAGCCAGGGAGCTGTTACTGGGAGGGGTCCAGGTGATGGAAAGATTGGGAAAAATAACTTCTGGTATTTTGATTAATTCGATTAAATTGATCCTCTATATTGGGAAACTCTTTGACTTTCCATTTTGCTTTCCTTGTATATATCTAGCAAGCTGATTGTTGAGTAAATAATAGAAATATTAGGTATAATTCCTGTTAGTTACCTGGGACACTATTGGAACCCCATACAAAATCAAAGTGCAAAGTTGCTCTTCAGAAAATTTATGCAGAATTTTCATCCAGTGAGTCTTGTCAAGACGTTAATTAAAAATATCAAGTGAAAGGGGAGCAGATGTGGCTCAAGTGGTTGAGCGCCTGCTTCCAACATGGAAGGTCCCAGGTTCAGTTCCCAGGTGCCTCCTAAAAACAAGCAAGCAAACGTAAAAATCAACTCAGGAAAGCTGATGTGGCTCAGTGGTTGAGCGCCGGCTTCCCACATACGAGGTCCCAGTACCTCAAAGGAAAAAAAAAAAAAAAAATCAAGTAGCCTCAGAATACCTCCTCCTTAAGTGTAAAGGAATTCAAACTTGGCTCAACTCTGGGCTCTAAGCCATGAGGTGACAATGCTCCCTTAAAGCTGCCTCTTGGGTGACAATGAGCTCATCAATCGCTCGTCCCAGGAAATTAAGAAAACCAGATGACAGAACACATCCCGCTGCAGCGCCCTGTCCAGTCCCAGTGCTCAGTGAGCATTACCTGTTATTTGCTTTTTAGTCTCCAGGTCCCTGGTTTGCTTCAGCACCTGGAGCAGCCGAGGTACCCCGTTTAGTTCCGCTACCTCCAGCTTGTTGTCGTTGTCTTCAAAGACCAAGTTTCTCAAGGCTCCACAAACAGCTCGCTGAACATCTTCATGCTGAACTTTCAGGAGCTGCAGGAGCTTGGGGATGCCGTGAAGCTGGTTCACCTGGGGAGACGCAGATGCACAGTTCAGGTACTGGCTCGTGTGATGTGGCGTGAGCAGTCCAACGCCACGGGGACAGATGGCGCTCTCCGCTGCTGACTAGAAGCCCCCACCAACCAACACCTGTGTGTGCCACAACCGCAGACCTGCTCTGCGCACCTGCCCAGGGTCTGCCATCAAGGAGCTGACACCAAAACTGGGAAGCTAAGACTGAACCCTAAGCAGTGCTGAAGGGGGAAGTTAGGTGCCAGTGGGTGAATATATGCTTTGAGTGCCACAGAATGAAGAGAAGCGGGAAGCAGGTGGCCAGGAAGGGTTTAAGGAAGAATGCCACATCACAGGAGTGTTTTCTCTTTTCCAGGACAAAACTTTAAAGTCAGTGTAACATAATGAAAATCACCTTCATTAGCAGAAATAAGAACTCATTTACCATGGCAACCTAGTATTGAAGCAAGCTAATCCTAAATGCAAGTTATCTTTATAATCAATTGCTTTAAGAGTATTTAGAAAGCGGTATATAAATTATGTAAGCATTTCTGTTTAGGTAAATAACATAATTTCACACTTTATAACAGTGCTCTTTTAAAAGTATCGCTTCTGTCCAAATACACAAGGTAGAGCATGCTATTAGTTCTGAACTAGGAACAGAAAAGAAAAAGAGCAGGTTTAGATTCTAAAACATATGAGTGTTTCAGAAAAGGCCAACTAATGCCAAACTGAGCAAGCGGATTCTGTAGGTAATATCCAGGGAAATCAAGAGGCGGGCACGGGGCTGGGGAAGAGAAACGTGGGGCTGTAGACTGAGGGCTTTCCTTTTCTTTCCTTTTCAAAGGCTTCCATTGGCATCTGGGATTCAAGTCTTTAGGTTGACAAGGGCTTTGGGTCTAGATTTCAGCCCTACCAACCCCCCAGTGCAGAACTGTCAGGAAGCAGGCTGCCACGAATGGGCACGGGCTCCCCTTTCAGAGGAAGCCGTCACCTAGGAACGACGCGCCAACTGCCCGGCTTTGCTCTCCACGGCAGAGCTGCTCACCTGGCCCAGAGGCACATTTTCATACTTTCTGTCTAACACTGCAGCCTCCCTTTCAAAGGCAGATAAACAGCCCCGAAAAAGATCTTTAGGACAGCAGGTGAAGGCTGCACACCACCCAGAGGAGAGAGGGACTGAAGAGGGAAATCGCGACGACAGAACCCTGACTTGCAAGTAGCAGCTTCTGCTGCTGCCGGCACCCTCCCCCACACTCTTCAGAATTCTCGGGCCTCTGGGCCTGCGACCACAGACAAAGGGGGCTTCAGGGATCTGCCCCTCCCGGAAAGGGGAGAGAGAGGGACGCAGCCTTAGGCTGACTCAGGTTCTAACCTGAAATTAGGGCTGCGGAGCCCCACGGACCCTTCCACATGGCGGTTTGCCCTGGGAGCCTAGGAAGGACTGGAGAAATCCGACCCTCCCAACCTCCCTCTCTTCCAGCCTGGACTAATTGTTGAGGACTCCACGGGAGAGGGGAGAGAGAGCCTAGGGCTGACCCTGCTTTGGACTTCCAGGTTTGGCCTGCCCTGTCCCGAGAGCCCTTCCAGGCCAGGTGGGGCTGCGCCATTGTTTGCCTTGGAGCCTGCAAGGGGCTAAAGATATACAAACCTCCCATCGCCTCCTCTACTAACAGGGACTGACTGTTGAGGATTCAGAAGGGAGTGGAAATATTTCCTAGCTGGGAAAAGGGGGACGCTACGAGAGAAGTCTGGAGAACTATCTCAGAAAGTTTGAATCACAGGGCTCCTAGCCCCCAGACAGGAAGCTCTATCACATTGATCTGGTCTGTGTCACAACAAATACGCTCCGACCAGGCATTGAATTCAGAGTTGCCAATGAGCGCCATCACCTGGCAGACCAAGGAAGTGCACATAAGAAAATTAATAAGAAAGAGAGGCTTTTCCTGGCCTCTATAGCCTCCCTGCCCAAGGCCCTCGGAAACGACTCTACAACCAATTACTGGGTCCAGTTTTGAGCAATCAGCAGAACAATCCTAACAATCAAGGTTGAGTCAAAAATCAAAGAGCGGTGGTAACTCACAGCCTCCTGCCACTAAAACTCCATAAAAGAGAAAGAGATAGAGCATCTAAGTAAAATACAAACTAACCAGATGCCTAAGCACCAGCAAAAAATTACGAGCCATACTAAGAAAATAGAAGACATGGCCCAAGAAAAGGAATACAGCAAAGTCCCAGAAGAGATGCAGAATTTGAGAGAACTAATCAGTGAGATGAGCACAAATTTCCAAAATCAAATTAATGAGATGAAAGAGAATATAGTTAAAGAGATCAATGACATCAAGAAGTCATTGAGCGAATGCAAAGAAGAATTTCAAATCCTAAACAGAAAAGTAACGGAGTTCATGGGAATGAAAGACACAATAGGTGAAGTCAAAAATAAATTTGAGGCATACAACAGCAGACTCAAAATGACAGAAGAAAGAATAAGTGATCCCGAAGACAGAGCAGCTAAAATTGAAGAGAGAAAAGAATGGAAAAAATTGAGCAGGGGCTCAGAGAGTTGAATGACAACACAAAACGCAAGAACATACGTGTCATGGGAGTTCCAGAAGGGGAAGAGAAAGGAAAAGGAGCAGAAAGAGTATTTGAGGAAATAATAGCTGAAAATTTCCTCACTCTCACGAAAGAAATGAACTTACATGTCCAAGAAGCACACCGTACCCCAATGAGAATAAATTCAAATAGACCTACGCCAAGACACATATTATCCAGAATGTCAAATGTAAAAGATAAAGAGAAAATTCTCAGAGCAGCAAGAGAGAAGCAAACAATCACATACAAGGGATGTCCAATAAGACTTAGTGCAGATTTCTCTTCAGAAACCATGGAGGCGAGAAGACAGTGGTATGATACAATTAGGAAACTGAAAGAGAAAAACTGCCAACCAAGAATTCTTTACCCAGCAAAACTGTCCTTCAAATATGAAGGTGAATATAAAGTATTCACAAACAAACAGAAACTAAGAGAGTTTGCAAAGAAGAATCCACCTTTGCAGGAAATATTAAAGGAAGCCTTAGAACCTGAAAGAAAAAGACAGGAGAGAGAGGCTTGGAAGAGAGTATAGAAGAAAGAAAAGCAGAAAGGATAACCAAAAGAGTAAAAAGAGAGACAAAAACAAGATGACATGTGAAAACCAAAGAATAAAATGGAGGAAATAAATAGTGCATCTTCAGTAATATCATTGAATGTGAATGGATTAAATTCCTCAATCAAAAGATACAGGCTGACAGAATGGATAAAAAAACATGAGCCATCCATATGCTGCTTACAAGAAACTCACCTCAGACCCAGGGATACAAACCGGCTGAAAGTAAAAGGCTGGAAAAAGATACTCCACGTGAATAGTAAACAGAAAAGAGCAGGGATAGCTATACTAATATCAGACAAAACAGACTTCAAATGCAAAAAAGTGATAAGAGATGCGGAAGGCCATTATATATTAATAAAAGGGATGATCCTCCAGGAAGATATAACAGTCATAAATATCTACACACCTAACCAGGGTGACCCAAAATATATGAGACAAACTCTGGCAAAACTGAAGGGAGAAATAGACATTTCTACAATAATCGTTGGAGACTTCAACACCCCTCTCACATCATTAGATAGAACTAGACGGAAGATCAACAAGGAAACAGAGAACTTGAACCATATGATAAACAAGTTAGACGTAACAGACATATACAGAACACTGCATCCAAACTCAGTGGGTTATACATTCTTCTCAAGTGCCCATGGAACTTTCTCCAGGATAGACCACATGTTAGGTCACAACACAGCTCTCAATAAATATAAAAAGATTGAAATTATATGAAGCACCTTCTCAGATCATTATGGAATGAATCTAGAAATCAATAACAGACAGGAAAAAAGGAAATTTGCAAATGTGTGGAGACTGAACAAAATACTCCTAAATATTCGGTGGGTCAAAGAAGAAATTGCAAGTGAAATCAGTAAATATATTGAGACAAACGAAAATGAGAACACAACGTATCAAAACTTATGGGATACAGCGAAGACAGTCTTGAGAGGGAAATTTATAGCCCTAAATGCCTATATTAAAAAACAAGAAAGAGCTAAACTCAAATATTTAACTGAACAACTTGAGAAACTAGAAAAAGAACAGCAAACCAATCCCAAAGCAAAAAGAAGGAAAGAAATAATAAAGATTAGAGCAGAAATAAATGAAAATGAGGACAGAAAAACAATAGAGAAAATCAACAAAACCAAAAGCTGGTTCTTTGAGAAGATCAATAAAATTGACAAACCCCTCCCTAGACTAACAAAATAAAAAAAGAGAGAAGATGCAAATAAATACAATCAGAAATGAAAGGGGGGAAATTACAAATGACCTCACAGAAATAAAAAGAATCATAAGAGGATATTATGAGAAACTATATGCCAACTAACTAGACAACCTGGATGAAATGGACAAATTTCTAGAAACTCATAACCAACCTACACTGACACAACAAGAAATACAAGAACTTAACAAACCAATCACAATTAAGGAGATTGAATCCGTCATCAAAAATCTCCCAGCAAAGAAAAGTCCAGGACCAGACGGCTTCACGGGTAAATTCTACCAAGCATTTCTAAAATTAACACCAATCCTGTTTAAACTCTTCCAAAAAATTGAAGATGAGGGAAAATTACCCAACACATTTTATGAAGCCAACATCACCCTAATACCAAAGCCAGATAAAGATTCCACAAGAAAAGAAAATTACAGACCAATCTCTCTCATGAACATAGATGCAAAAATTCTCAACAAAATACTTGCAAATCGAATCCAGCAGCATATCAAAAGACTTATACATCACGACCAAGTGGGATTTATTCCTGGTATGCAAGGCTGGTTCAACATAAGAAAATCAATCAATGTAATACACCACATTAACAAATTGAAGGGAAAAAACCACATGATCATCTCAATAGATGCAGAAAAGGCATTCGACAAAATCCAGCATCCTTTTTTGATAAAAATACTTCAAAAGATAGGAATAAAAGTAAAATTCCTCAATATGATAAAAGGCATATATGAAAAACTCACAGCCAACATCAGACTCAATGGGGAAAGGTTGAAAGCTTTACCCCTAAGATCAGGAACAAGACAAGGATGCCCACTGTCACCATTGTTATTCAACATTGTACTAGAAGTTCTAGCTAGGGCAATTAGACAGGACAAAAAAATTAAAGTCGTCCAAATAGGAAAAGAGGAAGTAAAACTGTTTGCGGACGACATGATCCTGTATTTAGAAAATCCTGAAGTATCCACAACAAAGCTACTTGAACTAATAAATGAGTTCAGCAAAGTGGCAGGATACAAGATCAACACGCAAAATCAGTAATGTTTTTGTACACTAGTACTGAACAATCTGAGGAGGAAATCAGGAGGAAAATTCCATTTTCAATAGCAACAAAAAGACTCAAATACCTAGGAGTTAATTTAACCAAGGAAGTACAGGACCTATATGCAGAAAACTACAAAACACTGCTAAAAGAAATTTAAAAAGACCTAAACAAATGGAAAGACATTCCATGTTCATGGATTGGAAGAATAAATATCGCGAAGATGTCAATCTTGCCCAAACTGATCTATAGATTCAATGCAATACCAATCAAAATCCCAACAGCTTACTTTACAGAATTAGAGAAGGCAATTACCAATCTGGAAGGGTAAGTGTACCCGAGTAGCCAAAAGTATTCTAAAAAAGAAGAGCAATGTGGGAGGAATTTCACTGCCTGACCTTGAAACATATTACAAAGTTACAGTGGTCAAAACAGCATGGTACTGGCATAAAGATAGACATATCGATCAGTGGAATAGAATTGAGAATCCAGAAATATACCCTCACCTATATAGTCAACTGGTTTTTGACAAACCTACCAAGCCCACGCTGATGGGAAAAAACAGTCTTTTCAACAAATGGTGTTGGGAGAACTGGATATCTACAACCAAAAGAATGAAAGAGGACCCCTATCTCACCCCCTATACAAAAATCAACTCAAAATGGATCAAAGATCTAAATATAAAAGCCAGGACCATAAAACTACTAGAAGAAAATGTAGGGAAACATCTTCAAGACCTTGTAGTAGGTGGTGGTTTCTTGGACCTTACACCCAAAGCATGTGCAACAAAAGAGAAAGTAGATAAATGGGACTTCCTCAAAATTAAACACTTTTGCACCTCACAGGACTTTGTCAGAAGGGTGAAAAGGCAGTCAACTCAATGGGAAAAAATAATTTGGAAATCACATATCTGATAAGGGTTTAATATCCAGGATAGGGAAATGGATGTGGCTCGAGAGGTTCGGCGTCTGTCTACCATATGGAGAGACCAGGGTTCGATCCCCGGTACCTCCTGGTAAAAAAAAAAAAAAAA